>JBBGZY010000832.1:1265000-1315000 GCA_037952925.1 Lithobates clamitans
CCATATAGGAGGGTCCCCCAATCTCCCTGCATGCCCTGACCACCCCATATAAGAGGGTCCCCCAATCTCCCAGCATGCCCTGACCACCCCATATAAGAAGGTCCCCCAATCTCCCTGCATGCCCTGACCACCCCATATAGGAGGGTCCCCAATCTCCCAGCATGCCCTGGCCACCCCATATAAGAGAGAGTCCCCCAATCTCCCTGCATGCCCTGACCACCCCATATAGGAGGGTCCCCCAATCTCCCTGCATGCCCTGACCACCCCATATAAGAGAGAGTCCCCCAATCTCCCTGCATGCCCTGACCACCCCATATAAGAGGGTCCCCCAATCTCCCAGCATGCCCTGACCACCCCATATAAGAAGGTCCCCCAATCTCCCTGCATGCCCTGACCACCCCATATAGGAAGGTCCCCCAATCTCCCAGCATGCCCTGGCCACCCCATATAAGAGAGAGTCCCCCAATCTCCCTGCATGCCCTGACCACCCCATATAGGAGGGTCCCCCAATCTCCCTGCATGCCCTGACCACCCCATATAAGAGAGAGTCCCCCAATCTCCCTGCATGCCCTGACCACCCCATATAAGAGGGTCCCCCAATCTCACAGCATGCCCTGACCACCCCATATAAGAAGGTCCCCCAATCTCCCTGCATGCCCTGACCACCCCATATAGGAAGGTCCCCCAATCTCCCAGCATGCCCTGGCCACCCCATATAAGAGAGAGTCCCCCAATCTCCCTGCATGCCCTGACCACCCCATATAGGAGGGTCCCCCAATCTCCCAGCATGCCCTGACCACCCCATATAAGAGGGTCCCCCAATCTCCCAGCATGCCCTGACCACCCTATATAAGAGGGTCCCCCAATCTCCCTGCATGCCCTGACCACTCCATATAAGAGGGTCCCCCAATCTCCCAGCATGCCCTGAGACTCCATATAGGAAGGTCCCCCAATCTCCCAGCATGCCCTGACCATCAGCTGTCAGTGCACAGATCCCTCAGAATAAGGCCGTCAGAGGTTGCTAGGGAAACCCAATCAGACACCCCTCCTACACAGATAGTTTCTCCCACACTCCTCCCCCCATGAGATGCTGAGTTGGTACAGTCCACCTACACCCATCTCCTGCCTGGCCTACGCAGTACAGGCCGCGCCGTTCACCTGCACGTGGTCTTGCCCACTCCTCCCTTCCCTCCTACGAAGATCCAGCGGAGGGAGCGCTGCTCTATCACATTGAGCAGGGTAGGTTCCAGCGGCTCCACGTCTGGGGCATCCTCAAACTCTTCATCTACCGGCGCAGCCATCTTCAGTCAGACTCACGTGACCACAGACAGCCAACCCACACAGGGCCCGCACCACATCACACAGAGAAGGAAGGCCCCGCCTCAGCTGTCACCAATCCCGAAACGTCCCTGGCGCTGATTGGCCGGGAGACACGCCAATCAATGTCAGTCGCTTCATTTTCATAAGCGGCGTCCTATTGATGGACTGCACGGCGCTTCTAATACAGGATTGGCTGGAAGTGATTATTGGGCACGTCAGAGAAAACACGCCCAGATGCGTCCCGCAGTCGATCTTCTGATTGGATTTGTGCCTGCAAAAGCAGCGTACAGATTGGCTAGTTTTTCTGTCCATCTTCTCTCCCCTGTGGGCTCGTCATTACGTAGCGTCGTCGTGCGTAAGCTGCCATTGGCTGTTGCTTGCCAGTCACCGACTCTGCGTAAGTCTAGAAATTTCTTCTTGCGGGTTACCGCTGTCCGCCATCTTGGAAAAGCTTTCCCGCCGGGTTTCTGGCTTGAACGTTGCGGCCTAGAGACCGGGGCGGCTGTGGCGGAGTGTCGGTGAGGTCTGGAGGCTCCGGGATGGCAGAGGAGAGCCCACGGCCGGAGTCAGGGGAGGAGAGCGAGGGGGAGGAGGAGGGAGAGGAAGCCGCAGAGGCCCCGGTGTTAGAGAAGAAGGAGGAGGCTCCGGAGTCCGAGGACAGTACCGAGGAGGAGGAGGCTGCCGCCACCCCCGAACCTCCACCACCGCCGCCCGAGGAGGAGGAGGAAGAAGAGAAGGAGCAGGCCTCACCGGCCTCCACCGCGCCCCAGCCTCTCCTACCCACACCCCCGGCCTTCCCCCTCACCATGCCGGCCTACCCCGCCTACTACACCCCCGCGGCTCCGGCCTTCCCCTCCACCACCCCCGGGGTCAACGTCTTCGCCAACGACGGCAGCTTCCTGGAGCTCTTCAAGAAGAAGATGGAGCAAGGCCCGGCCGGGAGCAAAGAGGAGGCCGCCACCGCCCAGGAGGAGAAGAAACCCCCCGAGCCCCAGAAGAGGAAGCCCATCAGCTTTGTAAGACCCCCGGAGATTCACCCCTCCATTGTACTCATTCGTGTGGTCACCGGAATCCCACATCTTGGGTTGTCACCGGAACAGGAAGTGAGGGGAAATCTTCCAATGGGGACACTAGTTCTGGGGAGTCCCTCACTTTGGAAGGATTTTCTCGAACTTCCTGTTTTGGCTATGAGACAGGAAGTGAGGAGAAATCGTCATTCAAAGGGACACTAGTTCCGGGGATTCTCTCACCTTTGGAGGGATTTCCTTTCACTTCCTGTTTTGGCTATGAGACAGGAAGTGACGGGGAATCTCCCCAAATGGGGACGTTAGTGCTGGGGTTTCCCTCGCTTTGGAAGGATTATCTCCCACTTCCTGTTTTGGCTATGAGACAGGAAGTGAAGGAGAATCTCCCCAAATGGGGACACTAGGTCTGGGGATTCCCTCACTTTGGAAGGATTTCCTCTCACTACCTGTTTTGGCTATGAGACAGGAAGTGAAGGGGAATCCCCCCAAATGGGGATGTTAGTGCTGGGGATTCCCTCGCTTTGGAAGGGTTTCCTTTCTTTTCCTGTTTTGGCTATGAGACAGGAAGTGAGGAGAAATCGTCCATTTAATGAGGACATTGGTGCTGAGGATTCCCTCACTTTGGAAGAATTTCCCCTCACTTCCTGTTTTGGCAATGAGACAGGAAGTGACGGGGAATCCCCCCAAATGGGGATGTTAGTGCTGGGGATTCCCTCGCTTTGGAAGGATTTCCTCTCTTTTCCTGTTTTGGCTATGAGACAGGAAGTGAGGAAAAGTCATCATTCAATGAGGACACTAGTTCGCGGGAGTCCCTCACCTTGGAAGGATTTCCTCTCGCTTCCTGTTTTGGCTATGAGACAGGAAGTGAGGAGAAATCCTCATTCAATAGGGACACAAGTTCTGGGAATTCTCTCACCTTTGAGGGATTTCTTCTCACTTCCTGTTTTGGCTAGGAGACAGGAAGTGAAGGGGAATCTCCCCAAATGAGGACATTAGTGCTGGGGATTCCCTCACTTTGGAAGAATTTCCTCACTTCCTGTTTTGGCTATGAGACAGGAAGTGAGGAGAAATCATTATTCAATGAGGACATTGGTGCTGAGGATTCCCTCACTTTGGAAGAATTTCCTCTCACTAACTGTTTTGGCTATGAGACAGGAAGTGAAGGGGAAGCCCCACAAATGAGGACATTAGTGCTGGGGATTCCCTCACTTTGGAAGAATTTCCTCACTTCCTGTTTTGGCTATGAGACAGGAAGTGAGGAGAAATCATTATTCAATGAGGACATTGGTGCTGAGGATTCCCTCACTTTGGAAGAATTTCCCCTCACTTCCTGTTTTGGCAATGAGACAGGAAGTGACGGGGAATCCCCCCAAATGGGGATGTTAGTGCTGGGGATTCCCTCGCTTTGGAAGGATTTCCTCTCTTTTCCTGTTTTGGCTATGAGACAGGAAGTGAGGAAAAGTCATCATTCAATGAGGACACTAGTTCGCGGGAGTCCCTCACCTTGGAAGGATTTCCTCTCGCTTCCTGTTTTGGCTATGAGACAGGAAGTGAGGAGAAATCCTCATTCAATAGGGACACAAGTTCTGGGAATTCTCTCACCTTTGAGGGATTTCTTCTCACTTCCTGTTTTGGCTAGGAGACAGGAAGTGAAGGGGAATCTCCCCAAATGAGGACATTAGTGCTGGGGATTCCCTCACTTTGGAAGAATTTCCTCACTTCCTGTTTTGGCTATGAGACAGGAAGTGAGGAGAAATCATTATTCAATGAGGACATTGGTGCTGAGGATTCCTTCACTTTGGAAGAATTTCCTCTCACTACCTGTTTTGGCTATGAGACAGGAAGTGAAGGGGAAGCCCCACAAATGAGGACATTAGTGCTGGGGATTCCCTCACTTTGGAAGAATTTCCTCACTTCCTGTTTTGGCTATGAGACAGGAAGTGAGGAGAACTCATTCAATGGGGACATTAGTTCTGGGGAGTCCTTCACTTTGGAGGGTTTTCACTCCCTTCCTGTTTTGGCTATGAGACAGGAAGTGAAGGGAAATCTCCTCAAATGGGGACACAAATGACAAAAAAAAATACACTGACACGAGTTATTCTCCTCCCTTACTCTATACAGAATAAACCGTTTTTGTATAGTGATGGATTCATTCCTATATAGTTCACAGGACAGCACAGTGGCTTAGTGGTACGTCTGCCTTTCTGCACTGGGGTCCTTGGTTTGAATCCCAATTAGGACACTATCTGCATGGAGTTTGCATGTTCTCTCTGTGCTTATGTGAGTTTCCTCCCACACTCCAAAGACATGCTGGTTAGGTTATCCACCTGCTGACCAGTCATGTACTTGGTACATCACCGGTCTTCAGGTGGTTGTATCAGGATGATGCCTGCGGCTCCTGGTACCGTTTTTTTTATAAAGCCGGCGATCGTCTCTCTTGTAATAACAATCGCTGGATTGCTATTACAAGCAGTGCGAAGGGACGTCCCCCTCCCGCTACCTTCTGCAGCTTGCTCGAGCTCTCCTGTCCAACCGGGAGACCTGAGCTACCAGCCGGCTCGTCCCCCTGCTGGCCAGACAGAGCCGGGATTGGCTGTTCTGTATAGTAACCCAGAAGCGATGCCGTGACATCACTTCCAGTTCACTGGGATGTCATCGGCGCCATTTTCAAAATATCAAAGGCATTCAAAAACGCCAATCTCAGTGTTTTTTAATGCTTTTAAAGAGGAGCTCCAGGCTCCTTCAAACAGGCGGGGATTCCCCTTTTGGGTGGAGCTCCGCTTTTAGTGTAAAGGAGAGATGTTGGGTCTTGTGGATTCCGGATCCCTCCATAATGAGTACCTGTCAAATGCCTAATGCTGTCACAAGGATGTTTACATTCCTTATGATAGCAGTAAAAGTGATGAATAAAAAACAAAGCAACAATGTTAAAAAAAAAATGTAAGTGAGCACTCGCACACAAAGACAAAGGCGTACATTGGTCCCACACACGAGCAAACAGCGATTGTCCCACACATAAGAGGTATCCCAATGAAAGTCAGAGCATGGGCAGTAATTCTAGCACCAGACCTCTTCTGTAAATGGAAAGTGGCAACCTGTAAAGACTTTTAAAGTGTATTAAGAATAGTTAAATTTACATTGTTTGTCACCGTTGCACTGATTTGTGCAATTTTTAAGCACATCATCTATTTACTTGGTGTAACATCTTTTATATTACAAAAAAATTGGCTTATGTATTTTATTTTTGACAGCTGTGAGTGAGCGGAGAACAGCTCTGCACTTGTTGCTTGAATGAATTGGTGGAAATGCCAGATTAAGATCGTGAAAGGGACTAAATCGAGATCGCAATTTTTTTTTTTATTTGTTTAATCATGCAGCTCTAGTCCGCGGGAGGACCGTACGTTGCACTCATGACTCAGATTATGGTTGCAATGCTCTTTGGGCTCCAGTGCAAAAATTTATTAAACATGTATTTTTTACATTTTTTTTTTTTTTCTTTTTTTTTTTTTATGTTATTATGGGTGCGTTTATTGAATTTTTGCATCGGTTGGACTGCTTTTTAAGAAGCTTGTTCTCTGCTCATTTGGGCCAAATCAGTAGTTTTGGATTATTGGCCCTCTTGCAATCACTCCCTCGCTGACCAGAATGGTGGAATCTCAGTCACTAGCAAGGAGCTGTGATGAGTAAACGCCTTTCTGAGGTAGTCATATAAGTTCACCTTTAAAAATTTAATTCACTTTTATTTTTTTGACAGGTTAAAAAAAAATAATTATTTTAATTAATTTTTTTTTTTTTTTTTTCTAAGGAGCCTGCAGGGCATTGCATTTGTGATTAGCAGATCGTGGGTGCAATCTCAGGCTCCTGCAGACATGCAGCTTAGCTGTCTCCTTGTACAAGCAGGAAGTAACCTGAGAATAGGAAGAATCGGTCAACGACTAGAGCGCTCACCAGCGCCCTTGTAGTTTAATGAGAACTACAAGTTGTTAGCCGCAGTATTGTGGTATTTGGTATTTGTAGTTTATTAATTCATAAGAAACTATGAATGAAAGATGCGGCTGTGTGGGTGGAGCCCCGTACAGAGAGGATCCGTTGTCACCAGTAAGAGGGGGGGACGGGGGAGAGGTTGTGGATACTGGCACATGTTGCACCCTAAAAAATTTTATTGGTCAAATTCTGACCAATCTCCTCTTCCATCTCACCCATCTGTTAGCCGGTTAGTTGGCTTCATCAGGTGCATTGAATGGTGGGACTTGTGGAGCACAGGATAGTACTACCTGTCTACTTGTTCCTCCACAGGAGTCTGGATGGTCAGTTAGTGATGTCCTAAGTGGCCACAATTTTGGTTAATTTTTAGCAATAGCCAAGTTATCCAGGGCAAAATTTTAGTTTGTGTAAAGGGGGGGTATAGGATATGAGACCCTAGAGAATAAAATGGTGGTTGTTGCAATATTTTATGTCACACTATATTTGCGCAGCAGTCATTCAAATGCAATTTTTTGGGAAAAAATTACACTTAAATGAATTTAGGAAAAAAAAAAAAACAGTGAAGCTAGCCCAAAATTTTTTTTTTGTATAATATGAAAGATTTTACGCCGCGAGAATCGTGATATTTTTATTCTAAGCAAAGAAATTCTCATTTTGGCCAGAATCGTGCAGCTCTAGCATATGTGTTTAATAAGTGCCAGGTTCATTACAATATGGATGCTTAAAACAAAGGTGCAAGCTGTCCTTTTGGGGTTGTTTGACAGATGTAGTTGAGTGCATGCTAATTGAGAGAGAGAGTCCCCCTGTTCATATTCAGCTGACCTTTAAAGGCTTTAGCACCCCACAACTGGGATGTATAGAAGGAAGTGTGGAGAGTTGTTTGGTTTATTAAGCATTGCAGTTGGGGAGTGTCTTGTGCCTGTCTAACTGAGGCCTCCCTTATATTCTGTTATATAGAGGGACTCAGAGAGGCTGCAAGGGCTCGTATAACGGTTGCAGTCTTCTGTTCCTTCCACCCCCAGGTGGGCAGGCGTAGAGGAGGGGCGAAGCTGGCCCTGAAGACTGGCCTGGTAGCCAAGAAGCCAAAGACGGACGAGGAGGAGGTAAGAAGCTTCTACTTTGCATGTCCATGCTTCACATTTGGAAGAACAGTTGGAATGTGGTAACCAGTGTTCCCAGTACTTGTAATAAACTGGCAATTCTGGATACCGGTTTGTGAAACACAATAGTTTGAATTAGAAGTGTTCATTTTTGTGTTACCTGGATGTGATGCAGAATGCTACGACTGCCTGATCTCCTGAGGGTCATTGTATTCATACTGTCTGATCCAGGAAGTCCAATACTTGCAGGTTTTCTGTTGCAAAACAAAAGAAAATTTATAAGGCCTCATGCACACTGGATGTTTTTACAGCTGCTGTTTTTGGCTTTGGATGTTTTTGTTTTTTTTTTTGTTTTTTTTTTTTGTTTTTTTGTTTTTTTTTTTTTGTTTGTTTTTTTTTTTGTTTTTTTCTTCTACAGTCAATAAACCCCCCATCATGTTATCCTATGTGTGCATGCACACAGGCTGTTGTCAGCAGTTTTTGGCTTAGGCGTTTTTTGGCTTTAAAAAAAAAAACCTAGTGGGCTCTGAGAGGAGTTTTTTTCCAGCTGTTTTCAACTGTAGAAACACTCTAATGTTAAACGCTCAAACGCGCTTACCCGAGTTTTTTGACGTTTTTAAACCATTGGTGGAAAAACGCTGTTGAAAAACGTTAAACTCACTGCAAAAGCTACTGGCGTTTTTAGAACGTTATTTTAACATCCAGTGTGCATGAGGCCTAAAAGCTGTACAAAATTTCCCCAGCACACTTTCCAGCTAATCAAAAAAAAAATCAAACAAAAAACAAACAACAAGTGCTGACTGGCTTAGTATTACCAATTCCATAACATTTCTGGCCATTAAAATGTAATAAAAAAATTTCAGCTACTAAATGGAATTTTACTCGCCTGTTCTCCAAGAGCTCCACGACGGCTGCTGACATCTTCAGCTGGGTGTCAATCCCGTGGGCCGGGCCAAGATGAGGTCACTCCTGCATGTGCACGGTAGCTCGGTCATCGTGGCATAGCAAACCATCTTGCATTGAGCTTTTTAAATATATGTGAAGCTTAATGCTGAATCAAGGCACCTCTGAGTAGTGTGGCCTCAAAACTTGTATCTAACTATGGGATATTTTATAGCAATGTATAGAGAGCAGGCAGGGTAACATGGAGGCAGCCCTCATCTCCCAAAAAGGTACAACCACACACCAGAACCCAACATTACTCTGGGCATTGCTGCAGAGTCTCTGTGTTTCTGACTGTTGAGTGTTTTATAAACCATAATTACTCTGGTACCCTTTATTTTGCAAGTACCACCTTGATCCTTGTTCTATTTGCTCACTTTTGCTTTTAAAATGTAACTTGGACTTAATGTACATGGGTCGTTTTGAAGCATCTCCTGAACGATTCAACTTGACAGATAACCGACGTTTAAAGCGGAGTTCCACACAAAAATGGAACTTCCGCTTTTTCAGAACCCTCCCCCCCCCTCCGGTGTCACATTTGGCACCTTTTCAGGGGGGAAGGGGGTGCAGATACCTGTCTAAGACAGGTATTTGCACCCACTTCCGGCATAGACTCCCATGGGAGTCTACGCCTCTTCCCGTCCCCACCGCACTGTCTCCTGGGAACACACAGCTCACAGGAGAGAGCAGGGACCACTTGGGATGCGCAGCGCGACTCGCGCATGCGCAGTAGGGAACCGGGAAGTGAAGCCGCAACGCTTCACTTCCTGATTCCCTCACCCAGGATGGCGGCGGCAGCTGGACCCTGGGACAGGTAAGTGGCCATGTATTAAAAGTCAGCAGCTGCAGTATTTGTAGCTGCTGGCTTTTAATTTTTTTTTTTTTTGGCGGTGTGGGTGGACCCCGCTTTAAAAACGGCATTTTTGCTGCGATTACATGCCGCGTTTTAGCAGCATTTTTTTTTTTTCAAACAGTCAAAAAAATATCTCCATTAAAAACGCCTGAAAAACTAAATGCAAATTACCACGTTTACAAGCTGTTACAGGCATTTCAAATGCCTCTGAACATTCGTCCTTTAACACTTTTTTTCTTTTTTTTTTGCTTTCCAAAAAAAATGCTTCCAAACTGCCTATAAATGACCCTGTGTACTGATAAGATAACTTGGAGGAGAGTTCAGCTGAATAAAAAAACCCAACTGCTCCTAAATGTCCGTTTTACCAGCAGCACTTTACATGAGACCTTCTTGTAACATTTTTAGAACGTCTACCCAAAATATAATTAAAATCTCTTCTATGAAAAAATCCACATAAACAATTAAACAGGCTAGACCCCCCAACTTCCTTCATGAATGGGCACTAATCTGCTAGTAAACAAATTTTGCTGAAAATAGGCTTTCCTTAAAAGAACTGAATCTGTTTGCCTTAACGCAATCCGTCTGATCTAATTTAAAGGATAAGTTCAACATTCATAACAAGTTTTATGAAAGGACCGGCTCCCGCTTCCCCACTTTGATAGCTAGTGGGTGAGGGATCTTCTCCCCCCCCCCCCCCCCCCTCACCCCCGCTAGCTTTAACAATTTAAAAAAAAGTGGCTGTGCAGAGCTCCTCCCTCCCGGTGTCATCACTCATTCACGGTGTCCTGTGAATGGAAAACTAAAAGTCCTGACCACCTTTTAGTGGCTGTTGGCTTGCAGCTTTCAATGAACTACAATGGCGCTGTGGTAGTTCTTCTTTTTTTTTTTTTTTTTTATCTCTTCCTGTTGACGTATATCGGCTTGCTCGTATGAGGTACTAGCAAGCAGATAACACTGACAGGTCTGTAGGAGACCTGCATGGCATCAGCGATCTGCTGATCACTGGTGCAATGCTTTACAATGTCCAGCAACAAAAAAATAACTGCACCCTTTTTTTTTTTTTTCTTCCCCCGCATATATTTTTTTGTCAAAAGCTGAACTTGTCTTTTTAAAGTGGTTACAGACAAATTTAATTTTGATCTGTGTGTGTGGTCCTCTGTTTGACAGAAGTTCATCATTTGACTTTTGTTGCGTGGTCACGATGGAACACTTTCATCGACCACCAGCTGCGGCCGCTGATTGGTGTATTCTAGCAGAGAGTCCAACTGTCTGAATATAATGTTGCAGCAGTGAGGCTTTCTCTATCCACATTGTTTGTGTGACTGGGGGGATCCCTTTCTTTTCTTCCCTTTTTACCATGTATATCCAGTTTTAATACACTAAGCATCTTCTAAGGGAGACCCCTTTACAATGTCCAGCAACAAAAAAATAACTGCACCCTTTTTTTTTTTTTTTCTTCCCCCGCATATATTTTTTTGTCAAAAGCTGAACTTGTCTTTTTAAAGTGGTTACAGACAAATTTAATTTTGATCTGTGTGTGTGGTCCTCTGTTTGACAGAAGTTCATCATTTGACTTTTGTTGCGTGGTCACGATGGAACACTTTCATCGACCACCAGCTGCGGCCGCTGATTGGTGTATTCTAGCAGAGAGTCCAACTGTCTGAATATAATGTTGCAGCAGTGAGGCTTTCTCTATCCACATTGTTTGTGTGACTGGGGGGGATCCCTTTCTTTTCTTCCCTTTTTACCATGTATATCCAGTTTTAATACACTAAGCATCTTCTAAGGGAGACCCCTTTTATTATACCTTGTTTTAAAAATTATTTATTAATTGTGCCTCACTGTAATATACTACTTTTTTTTTTTTTTCCTCCAGGTTGTGGTACAGAAAGGAGGGGCTTGGGCACAGTACATGGCAGAAGTTAAAAAATACAAAGCCCACCAGTGCAGTGATGACGACAAAACTCGACCGCTTGTCAAATAACACAGAAAAATGTATGGACTTGTGCCGAGTGAATTTAGGGGGTGGCTTTGGATTCCCAAACCCAAGAGTAATTCTTTCCCAACACCAGCTGCATATACTGCAGGATCCTTCTGCTGGCCCCCAAATGTCACCTTGGAGTGTATATTGTTGATCTGTTTTGGACTTGCTAATTTTACCAAGGAGAGAAGAGACTTTCCTAGTGGGTGCTAAAATGCTGTGCTGGTGAAATGCTCACTCCTCAAAGAGGATGCTTTTCCTTACCTGGACTCTTAGAGCACCTTTTTTCCCCTAACCTGTCTGCTGCTGCAGAATGGAGGAATATAAACTTTGTTTTTGTTTTTTATTTGTGTTGTGGGCATGACTTCTTTCACTTTTCATTTGTAACAATGCTTGCATTCAGATCAATATCAATGTAGAATGTTGCCCTGTGACATGAAAGGTAACCTGACCCTAATTACATTCCCATCCTAGCAAATTTTTTTTTTAGTTTCCCTTTTAGGCTGGGTTCACACTAACTGCGGCTCGAAGCAGGGGGGTCCGGTGCGTGTCTGTTCACCGTTTTCAGGAGCGAATCATCAGGTCTAAATGAGCTCAGGCCTGAAACGGAGCCAAAGACGCACATGACCCTTTTCCAGTGCAGACTGCAGCCACCCCAGAGATGTGTGAACCGGCTCCATTGAGATCCGGTCACACTCTCCTGTCGTGCGAATTGGATGCAGAGAAACACGGATCCAATTTGGGCAAGTGTGAGCGTGACCTTAAGGGCAATGTAACCCTTACCACAAGCTGCATAGTACCCATTCACCACAGTTGTAGCTTCTGGAACATGATTGGCAGCCTAGCCCTCTCTGCTACAAGCACTACCAAATGCCGCTCCAGTGAAGAGGAATTGTACCCCAAAGTATGCTGGGAAACCAGCACTACTGCAAGTGTTCACTACTTCAGTCCCCCACAGTGTTCACTGTTTTTTTTCCTGCTACCTTCAGGTCACTACTATGTAGTAACATAGCAGTCAGCAGGAGGATCCACAGCCCAGTGGGGGACACGCTATCTGTTACTCGAAAGTGTTGGGTAACAATGGTGCCTAGGGCTTATAAAGACCACAATGATTTCACATGCTGCCCACCTGAGAATGAAGTATTTTAGCAGTTTCTACTGCAGCTGGCTGTAAGTTTTTTTTTTTTTGAGATGTAACCAGGTTTTTTTAGGATCACCCCATGGGCCCACAAAACTAGGGTGCTTAGTTTGTACAAGGCTGCCTGGACGCCTCAGGCTTTGGGGTTCTGGGACATCACATGTATTTTAATGCAATACTTCCAGCCTCTTCTAACCCTACCCTTGTTCCTATTTATAGGAAACGAGTTACAGTCCCAATATCTCACTGAAATCCTGATTTGATCTGTAGCAGGTTCTGCTGAAGTAATTGCCTGTGTATGGACAGGCCCTGTGTTATTCTTTTCCCATTATGCTTGTTCTCCAAAAATAAATTTCTTCTCTATCATGAGTGTTTAGCACAAAGATTTAAATCGCTACAGGGATCTTTATACCGTGTTCCTCTGCACCTTTTGATGGATATAGTGAGCGTGCTTGTTATTTTAAAAATCATGTCCTATTTCAGATTTATTTACTAAAGAGACCCGATCACCACCTTTAACTAACTTAAAGTGGTAGTAAAAAAAGAATTCCCAGCAAGCATAAGACCACTATGATTTGCATTTGTAAACACAGGGATACACTGTAGACTCATAACAGGTTTGTGCAGCTTGTTTTCCTATTTCTGTTCTTCTTTGTGGTAGCTTTCTGATCCTTTCCACGCTTGTACTTCCGCCTTTTCAGTATGTAATTGGCAGAATCTTGCATGTGCACAATGAACGAGAACCAAGCCTTGATTTCATGTAAAACCCGGCAATAGAATGTGCAATCCCCTTGCTCCCTGTACACCCCCCCCCCTGTGACAGATCTAGTCACATGGGGTGTTTCACGATGTTGTGAATGGTCAGCATAACGCCACAACATTGCAATCACGCAAGAGTGCTGACAGAGGCATGGCATATAAATGCACAGACTGACGGCACTCTGACTGTGCCCGTAATTGGGGAAAAAAATGGACATGTGAAAGCGATGTCATTGACAGAAACATCGGGCGATATCTCCTAAATGGCACAGGTTTAAATACTTTTAAAGCCACTTACTTGTAAGTCATTTTATACTACTTCACATGGTGTGCAGTTGCCCAGGAGAAATTATTATTATACAGGATTTATATAGCACCAATAGCTTGTGCTGTGCTTTGAAACATGAGGACAGACAGTACACTTACAATACAATTCAATGTAGGAGGAATTAAAAGACCCTGCTTGTTAGAGCGTACAATCTAGGAGTTTACTACTGCTTTAAGCTGGCAACAGTGAGAAGTGGCAAAACACTTCTGAAAGTGTCAGATTGTTGGAGGGTTAAAAATTCACTCCTTGCTACATTATCGATCTTTGTTTCAAGCACAGCCTTGCATAATCTGCACTTGGAGTATAGGGACTGAACAGGAGCAGAGCTACGTCATGCGAGTGACAGACCATTGCTGTTGGGGCCCCTTACACAGCTTTAGAGATGGAGCCCCCCCCCCAGGGACTGATCACAATCATTCCCCCATTGCCTGCTCTCTGGCTGTCCCACCAAGTCTGCCCACTGGCCATTCCACAAAGGCTCTTCCCATGTCCTCCTCCTTCTCCATCCCATGCCCTCCTGCAATCCCATCTCATGTACTCCTCCTCCAGTCCCATCTCCTCCATCCCACATCCTCCTCCTCCAGTCCCATCTCCTCCATCCCATGTACTCCCACTCGAGTCCCATCTGCTCCATCCCATGAACTCCCACTCGAGTCCCATCTGCTCCATCCCATGAACTCTTCAGTCCCATCTCTTCCATCCAGGGGTGGACTGACAACTCATAGGGCCCCCAGGCAATAGGAGATTATGGGGCCCTCAGGCAATAGATTATGGGGCCACACAGTATACACACACACATACAGAATACACATACACACACTGAAAAGGTACTGGAGAGGCAGGGGAACTATTTTTGAAAAAACACAGATTTTTACATACTGTCCCTGGTTTTATTGAGGCTGGCAACCCTGATGGGGCCCCTTAGTGGCATGGGACCCTCGGGCAGTGCCGAATGGTCAGTCTGCCCCTGCCCCCGAGCATAGTGTCCAGGTCATATGACCCCCCCCCTTTGTCTTGGCCCTGGTTCCAGTCATATGCTCTATTGATCTACTGAACATCCTTCCCCTGTCCATAGATCTCCTGCTCTGTATGTACAATCACTCATGCCCCATACCTGGGGAAAAAGGAAAAATTGTAACAGGGAACAAAAGGGGATAAAATGGAAATATGGCGGAACACCGCATGCCGCTGTGACAAATTTCCACCATATAAAATTAGTCTCTGTTCACATCTGCGCGTTCCGGTAATGCGCACAGAAATGCACGTTTCCACGCAATCCTGGAACATGCAAAAATATGTGCCTCGCGCTTGTAGTGCCATTTATTGTAAATGTCACCCCAAAACGTGAGACGCCAACACAACAAATGTGGCAAAATCCGCTGTAAGTAAAATGAACCAAAACACACCATAAACTACTTTTCTCTGTTTGTCGCGCATAGGGAAGCGCACGGAAAGCGATGGGCTGCTCTATACTTGTTGGGCAAAAAAATTGAAAATGGGTGTTTGCCATCCAGGTGTCAGAGGTGTAACTGGGGCCTTCATCATTTCACCAACTATGGAATGCTTGGAGAGCAGAAATCAGCATTTAGCACATGTGCAAAAATGGAGAAAAAAAAATGTCCAACAGTGAAAGAGCTAAAATGACCCTCAAAATTACTATCTGAGCGCTCACCCCTCCCCCCTCCTCTGGCAGTGGCAGTTGCTCGGGTCTGCAGACACTACACCCCTCCCCCCCATAGCCCCATGTGTAATATGCTTCACCCTCTTTTGGACCAAGTCCGGTCCATCCTCCTCATACCAGCTAAAATAGAACTGAAGACCAACTTTTTTTTTTCATTTACAATAGATTAAGGGAGGGCTATAACCTCTGTCAGTTTTTTTTTGCCATCTGTGTCCCCATTGGGGGGGGATTTCCCTTCACTTCCTTTCCCATAGCCAAAAAAGAAGTGAGAGAAATCCCTCAAAGTGACATAATTCCCGGGTGTCACCAGAACTAGTGTCCCCATTGGAAGATTTCCCCTCTATTTCCTGTTCTGGTGACAACCAAAAATCTGGAATCTTCTTTCACTTTTGGTGGAAATGGTAAACATGAAAAACAGAGGGAGTGACTTTCCCTAAAGGGGGCTTAGACATCAATAAAAACCCAACAGGGACTCGAATCCCTCTCCACTCCATCCAACACTAACAATAACAACGTTTTCCTTTATAATTGAACATATGGGTGAGAAATGGAAAATTTATTATTTGTGTGTGTAGGGGGGAGGGGGTACTTGGTTTGACAGTTAACCACTTGCCACCCAGGCTGATTCTGACATTTCTCTCCTATGTGTAAAAATCATCATTTTTTTGCTAGAAAAATTACATAGAACTCCCAAACATTATATATATATATATATATATATATATATATATATATATATATATATAGATCTATATATATATATATATATATATATATATATATATATATATATATATATGTGTGTTTTTTAGCAGAGACTTTAGAGAATACAATGGCAGTCGTTGAATCTGTTTATCTTGCACTGTATTTGCGCAGCAATTTTTCAAATGTGTTTAAAAAAAAAAAAAATGTCATGGTTTAAAAAAAAAAAAACAGTAAATTTTTGCGTAATGAGAAAGATGAAGTTACGCAGA
Source organism: Lithobates clamitans (assembly GCA_037952925.1). Lineage (NCBI taxonomy): Eukaryota > Metazoa > Chordata > Amphibia > Anura > Ranidae > Lithobates > Lithobates clamitans. Next base: position 1,281,086 of record JBBGZY010000832.1, read on the forward strand.
GTAAATAGATACCTAACATGTCACGCTTGCGCACGCTTGTGGAATGGTGGCAAACTTCCGTACTTAAAAATCATTGATGTCAGCTGTAAAGCCAATGGACCACGCCGGAAAAAAGAACACGGGGCTGGTAAGTTTGATGGATATTGATATTATATTATATATTATATTCCTCCCATTGATGACAATCACACACCCCCCCATATGTACACATGTATAGGGATGGCCATAATAGACATTGCTGGCTTTTGTCTTGTAAACACCATTCTGAGGATTTACTTTTAAATCAAGAGAAGCAAGCAGCTATTTTTAGATCTGTTTACTCTGAGCCAAGTTCCCCCCCCCCCCTCTTTTTCCAACTGTCACCTACTAACTGACTTTTTTTTTTGAACAAGCCTTGCATGCCACTTATTACAGGCTGGACTGATAAACTCAGTGCCACCCAGCAAGATGGCAGAGATTTACAATCTGGAAAGAAAAAGGACCCCACATACACGTTTAACCCCTTGTTACCCACATAACACATATACATAGTCCCCAAATTAAAAAAAAATAAATATTCCACATAAACTGTTTTTAGCTGCACATGTAGCAAAGCCATTATAGGCTGAGAATGTATTTTCATTTACAATAGGAGTCGTTCTACAACATTAAACCAATGGCATACATTACAGTGATGGTAAAGCTTGTTCTTTTATTTTTTACCTGCTCTGTGCAATGCCAAGAAAGGAAAAAAAACAAGCTGCCTCATGCACACTGGACGTTATAATAACGGTATAAAAATGCCAGTAGCTTTGCAGTGAGTTTTTCAACGTTTTTGCGATAGTGTTTTTTTTTTTTTACAGCATTTGCCTTTTTTTGGCTTTTTTTTTTTTTTTTTTACTGAGCCAGTAAGGAGCAAAAAAAAAAAAAAAAACCACTTGTAGGAAGCATATCCACTGATCCCCAGGTTTTGCAAGCTGCGGGACTTTAAAGAGGCGCTCTAGTCTCCCCCCAAAAAATTTAAAGTCAGCAGCTACAAATACTATAGCTGCTAACTTTTAATATAAAGACACTTTACCTGTCCAAACATCCAGAGCTGTCCTCACCTGAGCCGATTCTTCAATCCCAGCCTCTTCTATATAAATTCACCAGAGCAATCCGGTAGATTGATATAAAAGAGGCTGGGATTTTAGTTTAAATTATAAGAAACCGCAGAGCTCTCAGCCCGAAAGTGAAAAAATTGTCTCCTTTCTGCAGTGGCGCGCCTCCCACCCACCCACTCCCCTCCCCGCTGAACTAATGGGGCCAGGAAAAGTATTTCTTTTAATGGCTCCAGATTTTTTCAGAAGTAGGGAGTCCCATTTGCTGCTGCAGTGTTCTGATCTCAGGGATGATAAATGACACCCTTTCTTGACAAAACTGCCACTCAACAAAGCCTCTGCTTATCTGGTCTGATGATTCACAAACCACTGCCATACTGTACAGCCAGGCAGGTGACACCACTACTTCCTGTCACAACTTCCTTTGTGACCCGCCCACTCATTTAACTATGAGAGTGCATCATCATACTGCTAAAAATAATACACAACCAGATCACAATGAGCCGCTACTTAAGATCTTATCACTGCGCCAAAGAGAAACCTGAGAGATATATATATATATATATATATATATATATATATATATATATATATATATATATATATATATATATAGCGGCCACTTTAAAAGAAATGATATAATAAAACAGCATCTACCAAACATAGGTTAAAAGTAAATAGTGGCGCTAGGTAATGCGATAACAAACAATACACATATATATTACACACCCAGTAAGTAGCAATGTGCAAACAATAAATATGCAAAAACAGAGAGTCCATAAGCTATGATATTAATACTGGGTAGTATCGCTGTGATAGATATTCAGTTGATAGAATGATCTGACACCCCACCACGTGATCAACACCGTGTAATTGCTTACCCACCCTCACAATGTGCCCACAGCAATTACCTATGTTTGGTAGATGCTGTTTTATTATATCCAAGAAGTGTCTGGTGCCCAATGGACTTGCACCACCTTTGCACCCACTATGCCTCACAACCCACTACATATTGAAGGATGTCAGCTATCTTTGGCCTTGGAGGGTCTCATTGGACCAAAAGAGGTAAAAGACTTTGCTACTTTTATACAAAGAAGATTTATAAATAAATATATGAATTTTGAATGTATTTGAACATTCTCGGAAGTTTCTTTTTTTTCGGGGGTGTATGTAACTAGTCTTACCTAGGGTGCAAAATAATCTGGCACCGGCGCTGGGTGGAGGAGTATGATGCAGTCAGTGCTGGTGCAGGTTTTTTTGACACCCTAGGCCAGTGATGGCGAACCTTGGCACCCCAGATGTTTTGGAACTACATTTCCCATGATGCTCCACTACACTGCAGAGTGCCAGAGCATCATGGGAAATGTAGTTCCAAAACATCTGGGGTGCCAAGGTTCGCCATCACTGCCCTAGGCAAATCTTCATTTTGCTGCCTCCCTTGGCTCCACCCCCTTTGGCCTGTTCATGTATACGGCGGAGGTGGCGATCTGACATTACGCAGTGCATGTTAACGCACAAAAAAAGAACGCATATCAACGCTGATAGGTTACAACAGTACACAGTGTGAAGAGAAGAGCTCCCAGGACTACAGATCCCAGCATGCCCAGGTTGCTATGACATTGTCAGCCATGGTCACCCCAGGATGGTACTGAAAATGAATTTGAAGGAAGGTTCCCGGCTGTCATGTACTATACAGGGCGGGGGAGGCTCATCTTGTCCCATTTCTCCGCAGCCTGGTACAGCCCAGCGTCCTCCTGCTCCGCCCTGTCCTCCTTCCGCCTGTCTCTGCCAACACCGACCACCACCGCCGGGAACAGATTAGCACAGCCATGGAGGCATCAGAGGACCGGCGACGTGTGAGGGGCTCGCCTCTGTCTTCTTCCGCACAGCGCTGCCATCTGGTGGTGTAGTAGGAGGGTGCAGTGATAGTGAGGGAGTTCTATCACAAAACATTGCAATGACCAAACATACTGTTTATTACAACGTCCTGGAAAGGGTTGGGTACCGCGGCTGTGCGGGACATTGCTGTGTCAGACAGCGAGGATTTCACTGTGCCTGCACTCAGTGCGGGTTGCACCGCACTGTTTACAGGTGGCGGCGCCCCCCTACCGATGTGCGCTCTAGGCCGGCCCTGGATGTAGTGTTGTGGGGGAGGTACTAGGAGAGGGAGCCTGCAGCTGTCACCTGTGCCCTGCCCCCGAGCATAGTGTCCAGGTCATGTGACCCCCCCCCCCTCCTGTCTTGGCCCTGGTTCCAGTCATATGCTCTATTGATCTACTGAACATCCTTCCCCTGTCCATGCCGCTGTGACAAATTTCCACCATATAAGTTAGTCTCTGTTCACATCTGTAATGCGCACAGAAATGCACGTTTCCGCGCAATCCCAGAACATGCAAAAATATGTGCCTCGTGCTTGTAGTGCCATTTATTGTAAATGTCACCCCAAAACGTGAGACGCCAATACGACAAATGTGGCAAAATCCCCGGTAAGTAAAACAAACCGAAAACACACCATAAACTACTTTGCCGCGCTTGTCGCGCATAGGGAAGCCCACTGAAATCGATGGGCTGCTCTATACTTGTTGGGGAAAAAAATTGAAAATGGGTGTTTGCCATCCAGGTGTATGTCAGGGGTGTAACTGGGGCCTTCATCATTTTACCAACTATGGAATGCTTGGAGAGCAGAAATCAGCATTTATCACATGTGCAAAAATGGAGAAAAAAAATGTCCAACAGTGAAAGGGCTAAAATGACCCTCAAAATTACTATCTGAGCGCTCACCCCTCCCCCCTCCTCTGGCAGTGGCAGTTGCTTGGGTCTGCAGACACTACACCCCTCCCCCCCATAGCCCCATGTGTAATATGCTGCACCCTCTTTTAGACCGAGTCCCCTCCATCCTCCACATACCAGCTAAAATAGAACTGAAGACAAACTTTTTTTTTTCATTTACAATAGATTAAGGGAGGGCTATAACCTCTGTCAGGTTTTCTTTGCCATCTGTGTCCCCATTTGGGGGAATTTCCTTATACTTCTTTTCCCATGGAAGATTTCCCCTCTATTTCCTGTTCTGGTGACAACCAAAAATCTGGAATTTTCCTTCAGTTTTGGTGGAAATCCCGACCCTGGCCGTTGGTTGTCGGGGTCTGCGGGCGGGGGGCTTATCGGAATCCGGGAGCCCCCTTTAATAAGGGGGCCCCCAGATCCCGGCCCCCCACCCTATGTGAATGAGTATGGGGTACATGGTGTCAATAAAAGACACAGTACACAGGTCTTTAAAGTAATTTATTAGGCAGCTCCGGGGTCTTCTTCGACTTCGGGGGTCTTCTTCCGACTTCGGGGGTCCTCTTCCGACTTCGGGGGTCTCTCCAGCGTCTCCTCCCAGTGTCCTGATCTTCTGCCGGCTCCTCCGCTATCTTCTGCAGCTCAATTGCCAGCGGTGGTCCAGACTTCTGGATCATCTTCTTCCCTCTTCTCTTCCAGAGATGTTGACACGACGCTCTCTCCAGCTGGAATGGTCTCTGAACGCTCCACAATGGACTTATATAGGCGGTGACCCCGCCCCCTTATGAGGTCACTGTCCCGGGGCATGCTGGGACTGTGCCGTCATAAGGGGGCGTGGTCATTACCCAGTGACCATGCCTCCTAAAACGTCACAGTCCCAGCATAAACTGTGGGACTGTGACGGCATAAAGGGGCGGGGTCACCGCCTATATAAGTCCGTTGCGGAGCGTTCAGAGACCATTCCAGCTGGAGAGAGCGTCGTGTCAACATCTCTGGAAGAGAAGAGGGAAGAAGACGATCCAGAAGTCCGGACCAACGCTGGCAAAAGAGCGGCAGAAGATAGTGGTGGAGCCGGCAGAGGATGCGGACACCGGAAGAAGACGCCGGAGAGACCCCCGAAGTCAGAAGAAGACCCCGGAGCTGCCTAATAAATTACTTTAAAAACCTGTGTACTGTGTTTTTTATTGACACTTTTTTGCCTAGGTGAATGGGTAGGGGTACCATGTACCCCATAATCATTCACATAGGGTGGGGGGCCGGGATCTGGGGGCCCCCTTATTAAAGGGGGCTCCCAGATTCCGATAAGCCCCCCGCCCGCAGACCCCGACAACCAACGGCCAGGGTTGTCGGGAAGAGGCCCTTGTCCTCATCAACATGGGGACAAGGTGCTTTGGGGTGGGGGGGGGGCCGCAGGGCGCCCCCCATGCCCCAAAGCACCCACCCCCCATGCCATGTTGAGGGCATGCGGCCTGGTACAGTCCAGGAGGGGGGGTGCTCGCTTGTCCCCACCCCCATTCCTGACCTGCCGGGCTGCGTACTCGGATAAGGGTCTGGTATGGATTTTGGGGGGACCCCCACGCCGATTTTTCGGCGTAGGGGGTTCCCCTTACAATCCATACCAGACCTAAGGGCCTGGTATGCCCCTGGGGGGGAACCCACACCAGTTTTTTGATTTAAAACTTGGTGTGGAGTTCCCCCTTATGATTCATACCAACTACTGTATGTTTTCATTTGTTAATGCCAAACATGTGGCAAAGTCGTACAAAGTAGTACTGCTCCCAAATCGCGGCAAAATCGCACCGCAAAATCACGGTAAAATCGCGCGACTTTGAAGTCGTATAAGTGTGAAAGGGGCCTATAGCTTATAAAAATGTTATATAATGGACTGTTTCCCATCCTCCTTTCATGTGTGTACCACTGCCATATCCGGTGTGCCACCTGGTCTGTCGGCCAGTGACACACGGTGCTAGATGTCATCCCTGGGCCGAAAATACACCTGTGCACAGGGGCCTGTTATGCTTGGAATAACAGCACAGGGTATCTACAGAGGCAAACTAAAGCCAGTCATACATGGATTCAAGTTCAGCAAAGATCAGGATCAACGCAGCTACAACAATGGTCTTGGTATTATTCTTTTTCTGTGAGCGATTTCCTATTTGGAAAAAAATGGTCTAAGTGGCTCTACAGCCTCTTGATCACTTTTACAGATGGCGGAAGGGGGACCTGCCCTCCCTCCACCTTTACCGGGCTCTCCTGTTCCATCGGGGAGCCCGGTACCCATATAACCGCTCTAATCACAATCACTGTGAAAGAGTTCCTTCCCCTCTTCTGTTACATTACTTTTGGTTTGATTAGAAGCCATTCCTGGCTTGTACAGCATCTGATCAAACTGATCTTGCTTTGATCAGATGCCTTGGAGGCCAGAGGAGAGATATGGGCACAATTGACCCCAGATTTCTCAAAAAAACAGGATATGTCACAGCCCATGAATGTTGTTCATCCCTTGCGATAGCAATAAAGTTGATCCAAAAAAAAAAAAAAGTACAGTGTAAAAAAATTAAAAAGTGTAAGCGCCCCATACACCCATGCTCATGCACAAATGTAAACACGCATGTAGGTCCTGCATACTTATGTAAACAGTGACCACACCACACAGAGGCGAAGCTTGAAGCTTGTGGGCCCTGATGCGAAAGTTGACCTGCCCCCCCCCTCCCCCCACCGTGCGTGCAGATACATCCACCGCACACCAAGATACTCAAAAGTGGCTTAAGAGTTTTGAGTTCCCAGAGTTCCTCTTTACATCAGAGGACATAGATCACCGCTGGAGAATCAGAGGACAGGGATCACCGCTGGTGAATCAGAGGACAGGGACTCCTGGCAGGTCACTTGGCAGAGTTCCTTTCCCATACGAGCACTGTATGCACGCCCCCCCCCTACACAGGGCTGAAATCACATTCCTTTACACACAGTCTCTCAGTCTTCACAGGCTGTTTCTGACTTTTATGTTGCCCTTCTGACCTGTGAAATTCTCTGGTCAGAACGGCAGTGTAGTTGCAGTAGGCAGATACACCCTGTGCAGATCATGGCTAACTGGCTGTGTTATAAATCTATCAGTGCCCATCAGTGCCTTCTATCAGTGCCCATAAGTGCTTTCTATCAGTGCTCATCAGTCCCCATCAGTGCCTTCTATCAGTGCTCATCAGTGCCTTCTATCAGTTCTCATCAGTGCCTTCTATCAGTGCCCATCAGTACCTTCCATCAGTGCCCATCAGTGCCTTCTATCAGTGCTCATCAGTGCCGTCTATCAGTGCTCATCAGTGCCTTCTATCACTGCTCATCAGTGCCTTCTATCAGTGCTCATCAGTTCCTTCTATCAGTGCTCATCAGTGCCTATCAGTGCTCATCAGTGCCTTCTATCAGTGCTCATCAGTGCCTTCTATCAGTGCTCATCAGTACCTTCTATTAGTGCTCATCAGTCAGTGCCTTCTATCAGTACTCATCAGTGCCTTCTATCAGTGCTCATTAGTGCCCATCAGTGCCTTCTATCAGTGCTCATCAGTGCCCATCAGTGCCTTCTATTAGTGCCTTCTATCAGTGCTCATCAGTGCCCATCAGTGCCTTCTATCAGTGCCCATCAGTGCCTTCTATCAGTGCTCATCAGTGCCTTCTATCAGTGCCCATCAGTGAATGCTATCAGTGCCCATTACAGTGAATGCTATTAGATCCCATCAGTGCCGGACAGCACGGCTCTGAGCGGAGATCGTGTGTCATATAACAATAGCACAGAGAGACACCAGCGGCGGCATTAATGTTCTATTTGTTGGTCCTCTCTGGCACGCATGAGAGAGGACACACAGCTGATCTCACGGCTCCCCCTTCTCCCCCCTCCTCTCTCCTGTGTGCTCCGCGGGAAATGTGAGCTCTTTAGCTAGCTTCACACTAGACTGCCCGCGGAGCACACAGGAGAGAGGAGGGGGGAGAAGGGGGAGCCATGAGATCAGCTGTGTGTTCTCTCTCATCCGTGCCAGAGAGGACCGACAAATAGAACATTAATGCCGCCACCGGTGTCTCTCTGTGCTATTGTTATATGACACACGATCTCCGCTCAGAGCGTGTGTGAAGAGCAACCCCGCTAGCCCCCCCCCCCACAGTGGCGGAATGCCGGGCCCCGTCGCAACTGCAACTGTTGCGACCCCGGTGATTCCGCCACTGTATATATATATATATATATATATATATATATATATATATATATATATATACACACACTGTATTCAGTTTAGCTAGATCTGTTCCTGTTATCTTCCTACTGACAGGCAGGCTTGTGTTGTTACAGTATTTACAGCTACCTGAAGAAAATTGCTGGTGTTCTTCTGATCCTATTAGTACCACAATCAGGCAGCTAGACTATTTACAGTTAGTGTAGTGCGTCCTCCTCACAGTGTTCAGCTAAAGCTACAAGTTAGTTTAGTGTGACCTCTGCACAGTGTTCAGCTAAAGCTACAAGTTAGTGTAGTGCGTCCTCTGAACAGTGTCCAGCTAAAGCTACAAGTTAGTGTAGTGCGACCTCTGCACAGTGTTCAGCTAAAGCTATCTGTAGAAGGTTGGTGGTGTTTTCCTGATCCTATCACTACCGCAGGCAGCTACATTATTTACACATTAGTGTAGTGCGACCTCTGCACAGTGTTCAGCTAAAGCTACCTGTAGGAGATTGTTGGTGTTCTCATACTATAGGCAGGCAGCTGATTTTGTTAGCTGCAGTATCAGCATATATATATATATATATATATATATATATATATATATATATATATATATAATCTCCCAGCTTAGTGCAGCTACATCTCACTGCAGGCCATTAGTATGTCTGGAAGGCCAACAAGAAGAGGCAGACAGTCACAAGCCAATAAAAGAGGGCAAGCAGGCTCTGTGTCTAGAGGCAACAGTGCTGGTCGTGGAGATGGTGCATCCTCATCAGCACATGGCCGTGGGACACGCTTGGCCCTTTTTTTCGGCAGCTGGCCGTGTTGAGCCGCAACATGCGGAAGACTTGGTCGAGTGGATGACCAAGCCGTCCTCATCCTCCTCATCCTCTCTCACCCATGCTCAGGGTACTTTGTCTGGCAAAGCAGCTGCCAACGCGGCCTCTTCCCTTGGCTCAATGGCATCAGTGACTCTTTCCCTAGCCCCACCATGTCCTCCTAAGGAGTCCCTCGAACTGTTTGACCACAGTGTTGGGTACATGCTCCAGGAGGATGCCCAGCGTTTAGAAGGCTCTGATGATGATACTGAGCTAGATGAAGGCAGTAACATGAGCATGGACAGAGGGGGTTTCCAAGAAGGACAGCAATCTGGCAGTCATGCTCCCCCTGCTGCAGCATACTGCCAGGTTTGCTCCAGTGATGAGGAGGGAGGGGATGATGAGGTCACTGACTCAACGTGGGTGCCTGATAGGAGAGACATTTTTTGAAATGTCAGATCCCTTCAAAGACTGCCTATGCTGATGCTGAGTGACTATCCTGTTATACTGAGTAATTATCCTCTTCCTCCTCAATGATCATGATGATAGCTTGTAAGAACATTTTTGGTTCTGGGCGCCGCCAGTCCCGCCACCAGTGCCCAAGGCCCAATTTTTCAGCCCCTGTTTAACAGGGGCATGTAATTACAATTTTTGATGCAATTCTTTGCAGCAGGGCTAGTTCCTGCACTCCAACTAGAGTATCTGTGAGGGGTTGCAGTGTTGTGGCACCAGTGCCTAAGGCCCAATTTTTCAGCCCCTGTTTAACAGGGGCGTGTAATTACAATTTTTGATGCAATTCTTTGCAGCAGGGCTTGTTCCTGCGCTCCAACTAGAGTATCTGTGAGGGGTTGCAGTGTTGTGGCACCAGCACCAATGGCTAAGGCCCAATTTTTCAGCCCCTGTTTAACAGGGGCGCGTAATTACAATTTTTGGTGCAATACTTTGCAGCAGGGCTCGTTCCTGTGCTCCAACTAGAGTATCTGTGAGGGGTTGTAGTGTTGTGGCACCAGCACCAGTGCCTAAGGCCCAATTTTTCTGCCCCTGTTCAACAGGGACATGTAATTACAATTCTTGATCTAATATTTCACAGCAGGGCCCGTTCCAGCGCCCACCAAGAGTAACTGTGAGGACTTACAGTGTTGTGGCATCAGCACCACCACCAAAGGCCCAATTTTTCTGCCCCTGTAAAACAGGGGCATGTAATTACAATTCTTGATCCAATATTTCACAGCAGGGCTGTTTCTGCGCCCACCAAGAGTATCTGTGAGGACTTACAGTGTTGTGGCACCAGCACCACCATCAAAGGCCCAATTTTTCTGCCCCTGTTCAACAGGGGCATGTAATTACAATTCTTGATCTAATATTTCACAGCAGGGCCTTGTGAGGGCTTATAGTGTTGTGGCCACAACAACACCTAAGGCCCAAATTTCTGCTGAGTATATAGGGCAGGTCCCTACTTTCAAACATCCAACTTACAAACGACTCATACATGCAAACGGAAGGAGACAACAGGAAGTGAGATGAAATCTACCCCTAGGAAGGGAAATTCTCTCCTGTAAGAGTAAATATGGGAAAAACTTTTCTCCTTTCCACTGATGCTTTATCACCAATCCTTGTTTCACAAAAAACCCCAAATTTTCAAAAAATATTTGTCATTGGGACAAAAAGTGAGGTGAAATCTTCTGAAGAGGAGCACAGACAGCAAAACAAATGTCACAGGGGTGATAACCCTTCCCTAGGTTTTCCAAAAAGCTTAAAATAGATTTTTTGGCTGGAGCTAAACACGTTAAAAATGTACCAGTTCAAAATTACAAACAGATTCTACTTAACAACAAACCTACAGTCCTTGTCTTGTTTGCACCGCCTGTATACTGCTGTTCAGAGTATATAGGGCCTGGGGGCCCCACACCTTTCCTTTTTTAATTTGGGTGGGGGGTTCCCCTTAATATCCATACAAGACCCAAAGGGCCTGGTAATGGACTTGGGGGTACCCATGCCGTTTGTCTCACTGATTTTCATCCATATTGCCAGGACCTGACATTACATTAAAGCCGCAAGCAGTTTTAAATGACTTTTTTTCCTTTAAAAATGACATTTTGTGCAGGGACTGTTCTAAGCATGGGAAACACGCGCCACTTTACAGGCATACTATAGATACCCCCCAGGTACGATATTTAAAGGAATATTTCACTTTTTTTTTTTTTTTTTTACTTTAAGCATCATTAAAATTACTGCTCCCGAAAAAACATCCATTTTTAAAACTTTTTTTTGCATTGATACATGTCCCCTGGGGCAGGACCCGGGTCACCAAACCCTTTTTAGGACAATACCATGCAAATTAGCCTTTAAAATGAGCACTTTTGATTTTGAACGTTCAAGTCCCATAGACGTCAATGGGGTTCTAACGTTCGTGCAAATTTTCGGTCCGTTCGCAGGTTCTGGTGCGAACCGAACTGGGGGGTGTTCGGCTCATCCCTACTCCTGAGTATTACGATACCACATGTGTGGGACTTTTTCACAGCCTAGCCACATAGAGAGGCCCAACATGTAGGGAGCACTGTCAGGGGTTCTAGGGACATAAATTACACATCTAACTTGTTGACTACCTATTACACTTTTGAAAGCCCTGGAGCACCAGGACAATGACACGTGACACTGATACGTGGCACTGATGACAGATGGCACGTGGCACTGATGACAGATGGCACTAGTACATAGCACTGATGACACGTGGCACTGATGACAGATGGCACTAATACGTGGCACGGATGACAGATGGCACTAATACGTGGCACTGGAGGCAGGTGGCACTGATAGGTGGCACTGGGGACAGATGGCACTGTGTTGTGTTAGTGTAGTGATTTTTTTTCACTCACCGCTGCAGCCATTATCTCTCCCTCACGCTGTCTCTGTGTGAGGAGGGAAAGCCGGCGATGAGAGAGGATCTCATATGTTTACATATGAGATCCTCTCTCATTGGACACTCCAATCGCGCTGTAAACGGCTGCTGTGATTGGCCATTTACAGCGATCTGTGACTGGCTGTGTCCAAGCGACAGAATTTCCCCGATGGGCGCCCGCGGGAGCGTGCATCGCGGAAGTAAACAGGAGGACGTCCAGGGACACCCTCCCGGCAATTGGAGTCCGCGCTGTAGCCGTCTTTCGGCTATAGTGCGGACGCCTAGTGGTTAAATAATAACCCTGTCTATTTTTACCTGCCCTGTGCAGTGGATTTGCACAGGGAAGCCCGGATCCTCCTCCTTCTCGGGTTCCTCTTCTGTGCTCCTGGCCCCTCCCTCCTGTTGAGTGCCCCCACAGCAAGCAGCTTGCTATGGGGGCACCCGAGTCGCAGCTCTCTGTGTCCATTCAGACACGGAGCTGTGACCTGGCCCCGCACCCTCTCTTTCCTTTTTGGCTAACTGACTTTGACAGCAGTGGGAGCTAGTGGTGTCCCTGCTGTGTCTCAGCCAATCAGGAATGGAGAGTCTCAGATGGCCGAGACACTCGTGGACATCGCTGGATACAGAGGGGGCTCGGGTAAGTATGAGAGGGGCTGCTGCACACAGAAGGCTTTTTATCTTGATGCATTAAGATAAAAAAAATAACTGACTTTACAACATTCCTACCCACACCTTGCATTTTTCACTGCATAAGATGAGATCATGTAGTTTTGTCGTGTGTTGCCCTGTACGCACAGCCTGTAGAAGAGGAAATCTTTGATTTTGTCAGAAGTTTGTTTGTGTTGAAATGTTAAGAATGCTGCATGGTCCTGCACAGGTAAAAGTGGTTGTTAAGTCACTACTATAAAAACCTCCCATCCCCTCTGTAACATAACAATTTGTGTCCCTGTGCCTGTGTTATATATAAAAGCTGCTGATTTGTACCTATATCAGAGTGGCTCACATGAATCAACAGCTCTCTTCTCTGCCCGGCTGACCGCTCCAGTGGGCGGGGCTGAGCACTCCCGATGATGTCAGCTGGGGGGGAGAGAGAGCTGGGAGCCACTCTGATCTAGGTACAGATCGGCATATATTTTTTTTATGTAACATGGACACAGGAACGCATAGGGGTTATTTACTAAAGTCAAATCCGCTGTGCACTACACGTGCACTTTGAAGTGCAGTCACTGTAGATGTGAGGGGGATGTGCAAGGAAAATAAAAAACAGCATTTTAGCTTGCACACGATTGGATGATAAAATCAGCAGTGCTTCCCCTCATTTCGGATCTTCCCCTCAGATCTACAGCGACTGCACTTGTAGTGCAAAGTGGATTTGCCTTCAGGGGGAAAGTAGATGCGTAATCCCTGCATCAATACGCATTGGGGAGGGGTCAGGATGGCACGGCAGGCATCTTGTGCACTGAGGAGGATGCCCGCATCATCCCGATACCACCATTGGTATACACCAGTATAGGCTTACTATAGAGTGGTGCACTGACGCACCTAATCTGTGTGAGTACCCCTGAAGGGGATCTTTTTGGCTTTATTTAATAAACGGTTCAAACTGCACTTGCACTATCAAGCTTTTCCTGTTTCATATCCCGGTTGGTGTATGCTGAAGAATCCAGGAGCCCAATACCATTATAGAGCCCAGAGGCAGTTCACATGCGTGTTTTGACTTGGCTTAGTCGCAAAGTCGCACGCTCCAAGGTGAGCATCTATTACCTAAGGGGGGCACCTGAGTGATGACACCTTAGCACGGCTTGGATCACAGCTTTTGGATTACACGGATCTTTATCAATACTGGATTAGTGAAGCAATTGGTTGCTACTTACTTGCACATGAGTGATGATTTAAATCACTTACAGCATCGTTTTCAGCACTTATTGACTTATTTGAACACTATATGAAAGCACAGAAGCACTTTGATATAGTGCTGTTTTTTTAATATATATACGTTTTTTCGATTTTAATATATATATTTTATTTATTTTTTGGCTTGTAATACACAGTTATGCACTAGGTACTTTAACTATATCCATAGTATGATATATGTGTATTAACATTTCTAATTCACTGGTTCATTATTTATTTAATCTGAGATAAATTTATTCACTGTGCACTTTTAGACATACCTTTTAGCGCAGCGTATATACAGTGGGGACGGAAAGTATTCAGACTAAATTTTTCACTCTCTTATATTGCAGCTGTTTGCTAAAATAATTTAAGTTCATTTTTTTTCCTCATTAATGTACACACAGCACCCCAAATTGACAGAAAAACACAGAATTGTTGACATTTTTGCTGATTTATTAAAAAAGAAAAACTGAAATATCAAATGGTCCTAGATATTCAGACCCTTTGCTGTGACACTCATATATTTAACTCGGGTGCTGTCCATTTCTTCTGATCATCCTTGAGATGGTTCTACACCTTCATTTGAGTCCAGCTGTGTTTGATTATAGTGATCGGACTTGATTAGGAAAGCCACACACCTCTCTATATAAGACCGTACAGCACACAGTGCATGTCAGAGCAAATGAGAATCATGGAGACAAAGGAACTGCCTGAAGAGCTCAGAGACAGAATTGTGGCAAGGCACAGATCTGGCCAAGGTTACAAAAAAATTTCTGCTGCACTTAAGGTTCCTAAGAGCACAGTGGCCTCCATAATCCTTAAATGGAAGACGTTTGGGACAACCAGAACCCTTCCTAGAGCTGGCTGTCCGGCCAAACTGAGCTATTGGGGGAGAAGAGCCTTGGTGAGAGAGGTAAAGAAGAACCCAAAGATCACTGTGGCCGAGCTCCAGAGATGCATTTGGGAGATGGGAGAAAGTTGTAGAAAGTCAACCATCACCGCAGCCCTCCACCAGTCGGGGCTTTATGGCAGAGTGGCCCGACGGAAGCCTCTGCTCACTGCAAGACACATGAAGCCCGCATGGAGTTTGCTAAAAAAACACCTGAAGGACTCCAAGATGGTGAGAAATAAGATTCTCTGGTCTGATGAGACCAAGATAGAACTTTTTGGCCTTAATTCTAAGCAGTATGTGTGGAGAAAACCAGGCACTGCTAATAACCTGTCCAATACAGTCCCAACAGTGAAGCATGGTGGTGGCAGCATCATGCTGTGGGGGTGTTTCTCAGCTGCAGGGACAGGACGACTGGTTGCAATTCAGGGAAAGATAAATGCGGCCAAGTACAGGGATATCCTGGATGAAAACCTTCTCCAGAGTGCTCAGGATCTCAGAGTGGGCCGAAGGTTTACCTTCCAACAAAACAATGACCCTAAGCACACAGCTAAAATAATGAAGGAGTGGCTTCACAACCACTCTGTGACTGTTCTTGAATGGCCCAACCAGAGCCCTGACTTAAACCCAATTGAGCATCTCTGGAGAGACCTAAAAATGGCTGTCCACCAACGTTTACCATCCAACCTGACAGAACTGGAGAGGATCTGCAAGGAGGAATGGCAGAGGATCCCCAAATCCAGGTGTGAAAAACGTGTTGCATCTTTCCCAAAAAGACTCATGGCTGTATTAGATCAAAAGGGTGCTTCTACTAAATACTGAGCAAAGGGTCTGAATACTTAGGACCATGTGATATTTCAGTTTTTCTTTTTTAATAAATCTGCAAAAATGTCAACAATTCTGTGTTTTTCTGTCAATATGGGGTGCTGTGTGTGCATTAATGAGGGAAAAATGAACTTAAATGATTTTAGCAAATGGCTGCAATATAACAAAGAGTGAAAAATTTAAGGGGGTCTGAATACTTTCCGTCCCCACTGTATATTTATTATACAAGAATTGGCAGCTGTATCAATTTGATTTATTGTTCACATTTTTGTAATATTATTCACATTATTAACCATACACTGTGTAGTACATACGTTCACCCATCTTCATCTTCTGATGGCTCCTTCTAGCAGGATAATGCACCATGTCATAAACCTCAAATCATCGCACCACTGGTTTCTTGGATATGACAATGAGGTCACTGTACTCCAATGGTCTCCACAGTCACCAGATCTCAATCCAATAGATCAGTGGTCATCAACCCTGTCCTCAGGGCCCACTAACAGGCCAGGTTTGCAAGATAACTAAAATACATCACCGGTGATATCATTTGCTGCTCAGTGATTGCAGTATTCTAGTCTGAATCTCCCCAAGGTAATACATAAAACCTGGCCTGTTAGTGGACCCTGAGGACAGGATTGATGACCACTGCACTAGAGCACCTTTGAGATGTGGTGGAACGAAAGATTCGCATCATGGATGTGTAGCCAACAAATCTGCAGCAACTGCGTGATGCTATCATGTCAATATGGACCAAAATCTCAGAGGAATGTTTCCAGCACCTTGTTGAATCTATGCCATGAAGAATTAAAACAGTTCTGAAGGCAAAAGGAGGTCCAACCCAGTAACTAGCGAGGTGTACCTAAAAAAGTGGCCAGGGAGTGTACATTTGCCCATAGATGGAGTAAAAGTGTGGAAAAAAATAATTCACACAATCTACAAATGCATAGAAGCGTGGGTTTATTTTATGGCATGACAATGCAGTAATTGTATCAGATCTGATATATTCAGACTTAGTTCATGGCAGTGTACTCCAATGATAAAAAGACAATGCTTTAAAAAAAAAAAAAAAACAAAAAAAAAAAAAAAACACAAAACCGTCATATTCAATCGAATACACTAATACCCTAAGAAATTGCATCAACCCAACACAAAGGTTTGTCATCATTCTAAAATGTGAGGGAAGATGGTCCTGGGATGGATAACTGTACCAAGATCATGGAGGAGTGTTGTAGTCAACTAAATCAAAAGCAGAAAATGTCACATGTCAACTTCCATGTATTCCATGGACACTGTATGACCCCTTTCACACTGGGGCAGGCGTTAGCAGTATAGCGCCGCTAGTTTTAGCGCCGCTTTACCGCTGTTATAGTGGTGCTATTCGGCCGTTAGCGGGTGAGGAAAGGGTCAATTAGGGCCCGAAAAGCAGCGCTTTGACAGTGGTGCCCATTCATTACAATAGGGAGGGGCAGTGTATACACCACTCCAAAGACTTTTTTCCTGTCCTGCAAGCGCACCGCCCCAGTGTGAAAGCACTCAGGTTTTCACACTGGGGGTGCAGAAGAGGCAGTTTACAGGCGCTATTTTTAGCGCAAAAATGCCTGTAAAACGCCTCAGTGTGAAAGGGGTTTATAGGTAAAATCTAAGCCTACCCAAAACCACTATTTCCCATTTGTGCTGATGCAGGTGTGTTTAATCATCTACTAGCTTCTTAAAAGTGGTAGTAAACTCAGTTCTACCACTTGTACCTACAGGCAAGCCTATAGGAAGCCTTACCTGTAGGTACTGTGAATATCTCCTAAACTTCAACAGTTTAGGAGATATTCAGGCTGCATGCAGGCAGTGACGATACCGGCACACGTAAACAGCAGCTTCCACGCACATGTGTGGGAGTGACGTCATCATGTCCCCGGCCACTCATGTAGCCGGAAGACGTGAACCCAGAAGGAAGATGGGGGGGGAAGATGCCAGCGTGGCGCTGGAGGGCTTTGTTTTAAAGGTAATAGCACCTTATGACATTGCCTTGCAGGGGATTTTCTTTGTTCATCAACTGCAGTTTGCTACCGCTTTAACCATGTCCAGAATTCCATTGGTGAGATTTCTGCACTTGAGTTCTCAACTCCACCCACCTGCTGCAGCCATTACCAGGTTGTCTCATTATCTCTGCTCTCTTCCTTTTTTTGGTAATACTCATAAATACAGCAGAAAAAAAAAATTTGACTCTTAAGCAGCCCAAAGATTATGCGATTTTCTTTCTTTCTACCATGGGTGGAAGGAAAGAAAGATCACGCGATTCCCCCATCAACACAGTCAGTGTTGATAGGAGAATCGCTCCCGCAGCGATATTATGTTCTGCTTGCAGGGAGCCTTCCCAGCCGGCAGAATACAATGACTACTGTTGGGGCCATAGATGCCAACAGTCATCGCATGTAAAAAAAAAAAAAATCTGACAGGCTGCCCATAGATGGATCGAGTCCCTGTTGAACCAGCCGAGATACGATCCATCTATGGTCAGATTAATTGACTGTTGACTCTTAATTGTGGAGTACAGAGTTGGGAAACTACACTCAGATGAAACCACAAACAATTAAAAAATAATACAAAACAACAAACAACACTTATGTGACCCAGATCCCACCCCCACCCCGGTTTCCCTTCATGCCAAAATATTCTGAGGATTTAAAGTGACCCATTGTTCACAGAAGTGCATTTACAAACCTTGCACAGCACCCCAAGGAGCTGGTTAAAATTTGCATAAGATAGTTTTTTTTTGTTCAAGGGCTCCCAGGGAACACCACAGCATCACCTTGGTTTTCACATGGTTGTGATGAACACAGGACAATTAATTACTTTTATAAATAACATTCACTACTTATCTTGTTTCCTTACACCTGTACACAATATATTATTTTGGCTGAATGTTTAAGGGCGTACTAACACTAGGCATAGCTGCCTTGTACCGTACCCAATCACAATTGTCCTCCCTTCCCCGCTGGTTTGCACGGCCATGCACGCTTCCCTTATTACCTCTGCCTCACATAGATGCATACTGTAACAAGTTCAACTGAACTGTGCCTGAGCTAACCTCTTCAAGTGGGTCAGGGCACAGTATGATGAACCATACCCAAGCATGGTACAGACAGATCACACTAGTCAAACAGGCTTGATGTTGGGGGTGATACATGCAACGTATGGTTTGCCTAGTGTGAAAACATGGGAGGAACCATAGACTGTGAATTGTCTTATACTTTTGAGGAGTCAGTCTGTCCAATCAAAGGGCCAGTGGACAATTTTAGACTGGCCATGCGTCAAGAAAAATCACATTAAACAACAGCCATGCAAAGCAGATACTCTGCAAGTTGCCTGAATGGAACTTCAGATAAGTCTAAAATACATGACATTACCAAAAGTATTGTGACGCCTGCCTTTACACGCTTATGAACTTCAATGGCATCCCAGTCCTCGTCCATAGGGTTCAATATTGAGTTGGCCCACCCTCTGCAGCTATAACAGCTTCAACTCTTCTGGGAAGGCTGTCCACAAGGTTTAGGAGTGTGTCTATGGGAATGTTTGACCATTCTTCCAGAAGCACATTGGTGAGGTCAGATACTGATGTTGGACAAGGCCTGGCTCGCAGTCTCTGCTCTAATTCATCCCAAAGGTGTTCTATCAGGTTGAGGTCAGGACTCTCTGCGGGCCCATCATGTTCCTCCACCCCAAACTCGCTCATCCATGTTTTTATGGTCCTTGCTTTGTGCACTGGTAAAAATCATTTGGTGGAAGGGGGGGATTATGGTGTGGGGTTGTCTTTCAGGGGTTGGGCTTGGCCCCTTTGTTCTAAGGGAACATAGTTCAAGGGAACTCTTAAGGCGTCAGCATACAAAGACATTTTGGACAATTTCATGCTTCCAACTTTGTGAGAACAGTTTGGGGATGGCTCCTTCCTGTTACAACATGACTGCACACCAGTGCACAAAGCAAGGTCCATAAAGACATGGATGAGTGAGTTTGGGATGGAGGAACTTGACTGGCCTGCACCTTAACCCGATAGAAAACCTTAGGGATGAGTTAGAGCTGAGACTGCGAGCCAGGCCACATCAGTGCCTGACTGCACAAATGCATTTCTGAAAGAATGGTCATACATTCCCATAGACACACTTCTAAACCTTGTGGACAGCATTCCAGAAGAGTTGAAGCTCTTATAGCTGCAAAACTGTGGGCCAACTCAATATTGGACCCTACGGACTAAGACTGGGATGCCATTAAAGTTAATGTGTGTGTAAAGGCAGGCGTCCCAATACTTTTGGTACTATAGCATATCTTGTGTAATATCGAGATCATACTGCATCCACCTTTAGGGACTTCTTGCGCACACAAAATGCTTTTGATCGATTTGAAAGGACATGTAGTGTCATGCAACACTGCCATTACTAGTGTTTTCTTCAACAATGGTTTACATTAAAGAGCTGAAGACCTATTCTTTCACTGACTTCAATAACTTTTGGCAACAGTTGTAATTCCTTTAGCACAAAGACATGCCCGGATTTTGTCCAGCCCTGTTGCTACACAAGCTTTAAAAGGCATAGTACACCTTTATCAAAATGCCTATACAGGTAAGGAGTGTCTGTGCAGCTTTGACCAAAGTGGACTAATCCCCTTGCTTTAGGTGTAGGCCATTTAGTACCCGATAAAGCCTGATTGGAATATTCCCAGAACATTGCTAAGAGGCCTTGCCATTACTGTTCACCTTGACCATTACAGGAGTGAGCTTTCTCCAATTCAAACCCCCTCATATGGCTCTCTCTCCCCTAATGCAGTAGTTCTGAGCTCAGCCTTTGAGAGCTCACCCCTGTGATGGAGCGGGTGAACAGTAAGAGCTAGGCCTCTCTTAGCAACATCCTAGGACTATTCCAGTTAGGCTTCATGCTCTAAGTAAATGGCCTACACCTGTAGCAAGGGCATTATTCAACTTTAGTCAGAGCTGCGCAGTTTGCTATTAGCTATATAGACACCCCTTATGTGCATAGTAAGTTTTTTGGTAAAGGTGAACTAACCTTTAAATAGTTTTGATTGGGTATAACTGATAATTCAGCAGCATAACAGAGGCAGAATAGAAGAAGATGGTTAATAACTGATAAATACAAAATTTAAAGCTGAGCTGTAGGCATCTATGAACCTTCATGTAATGCAGATGGACTGGCATATTTTTTTTATACCTATCACCCCCAAGTGATTTACGGTACTTTTTTTTTTACAGGCTTCCATTTATGTTTAAGCATAGGCTCCTGCCAAACCATGAGGCTGCAGAGTAGTAATCCAGGCACTGGGCAGGAGAAGGGATTCAATAAACAATGTTCTGCCTACTCAGCAACAACGCGCTACATGGTGATCAAGCTGTGCATGGGAGATTAGGTATGTCGATGGCCGCACTCTATGAACTCACAGGAGGTTCTGCATGCAGTGGTCAAAGACATTCTCTTGCTATCAGGCATGAGTGGTCAGTAGAAAAACTGCAAAATTAGATAAAACTCAAATCTTTGGACTTCACAGGTAATATAAATATTTTGCAACAAATGGAAATCTGAAATTATAACTTGAGTTTTAGGTGGCTACAAATCAGTGTTAATGGTTTATCTGTCCTGTAATTTATTAGAAGGGGGGAGTTATTTGTGAATTACTAAAATCTCAGAAATCATATTCTGCGATCAGCTTTAAAGAGCCATTGCTCTCTACTGTCTTAGGTACTTGATAACCCCAACCCATCGCAAGCTGTGTCCTCCACTGTCCAGGGTAGAAGATAACCCCAACCCGTCGCAAGCAGTGTCTCTCTACTGTCCAAGGTAAGAGATAACCCCAACCTGTCGCAGGCGGCGTCCTCTACTGTCCAAGTTAGAAGGTAACCCCAACCCATCGCAATTGGTGTCTCTCTACTGCCAAAGTAGAAGAAAACCTCAACCCATCGCAGGAGGTGCCTATCTATTATCTAACAAACAAGAGAACCCCAACCCATTGCAGGTGGTGTCTCTCTATGGTCTAAGGAACAAGAGAATCCCAACCCATTGCAGGTTGTCTCTCTCTATGGTCTAAGGAACAAGAGAACCCCAACCCATTGCAGGTGGTGTCTCTCTACGGTCTAAGGAACAAGAGAACCCCAACCCATTGCAGGTGGTGTCTCAACCCATTGCAGGTGGTACTTTCTCACCCAAACCCTCATTCCTTCTAAAATGTGTGCATCTCTCCAGACTGACCAGCAGTTTGCCCTCGTTCACATGCACACACCTCAGTCTCTAGAAATTCTCAGGGATCTATTTGCTATCTTAATAAAGAGACATTTTGACCCCTGTTATTGAAGAATGAAAAAAAAAAAGTCTTCTCATTAGGAAGAGCAAACAAAGCTTGCATGAAAATGTCTAGACTGGTAAAGACCACAATGCGGAGCTGAACGAGATGAGAAAAATGCAGTACACAGTCTCCTCCTCCTCTCAACAAGCTGTTTTCACTGATGGAGGAGTATTTATCTTTTGATTGATATTCTTCCATCCGGTAACTCTGGAAAGGTAGTTCACATGACTTTTTAGCAGCAGCACTTCATCTATTTCTAACCAGCAAACCATTCTTATACAGGTTTTGGCCAGCAGGTTTCAACAAGCCTTTTCCAAAGTACTTTACTTGATCGACAGAAGCCATGGTGTTGGCACATTCAGGGTGTCCCCCTTTCCAATCAGTTTGTCTCATAGGAGGACAGCAGTGCAGCATCCACAGGCTCCATGCATGATGGACATGTGAAGGAGCGCATAAGCCAGTCATCTATACATTCCATATGGTAAATGTGCATACAAGGTAGGAAGCGTATTGGATCCCCGGTGACAAAGTCCAGCATACAGATTACGCACCTGCACAGACAAATAAAAAAAAAAGTGATGAATGCACTGTATTACTAACAACACAGACACAAACCCTGCATGCATGGGCATTAAAATACAAGACTTATCAACTCCCCCCCACTTCGGGTTGACAAATGGTACCGATCTGCACATTTTTCCCCCTTATTAGTGTATCTAAAGCTATTTTTCTAATTTTGGGTGAAGTAAAAAAAAGAGTTCAGGTAAAGGTTTGTTGTGTCATTTTATTCGTTTTCGGGGGCGCTTTAAAATTGTTTTTTTTTCCCCTTATTTTTATATTATTAAATTGTGTTTTAAATAAAAATATTTTGATCACTTTTATTGCTGTCACAAGAAAAGTAAACATCCCTTGTGACAGTAATAGGTGGTGACAGGTACTCTTTATGGAGGGATCGGGGGTCTAAAAGACCTCCAATCCCTCCTTTGCACTTCAAAGTATTCAGATCGCCGAAAACGGTGATTCTGAATACTGTATATTTTTTTAATCCGCTGCCAATGGCAGCCGAGTAAACAGGAAGTGACGTCGCTTCCGTGTTTACATTCAGGAGACTGGCACAAAGCTGTTCCAGTGCCAGTCTCTCTCTAGCCGCCGGAAGTGGTGGATTGAGGATCGGGTCTCCCGGTGGGACGGGAGGCCCGGTCAGAGCGGCGGGGGGGATGTCCCCTCCCACTCCCCTGGGATACCAATCGAGTCAGTGAGCCAATCACGCAAGTAGAAATTATGCTTCTGGGGGACGTTTTGTACACATTTTGTGTACAGAACAACTCCATGTAGCCATATTGCATTGCATTTTCAGAAAACGATAGAGCTGCAGATTAAAAAAGGAAAAGAGGATTTTTATGTCATGCTTACCTGTAAAATCCTTTTTTTTTAGTACATCATGGGACACAGAGTCAGGCTAATATTCATTACCTGCTGGGACGTCCCAGAGCAATAGCCTTGAGGGGAGGGAGACACCCTGCCAAAACAATAGCTATCAGAACTTAAACGGCAGCCCGCAGTACACTGCGGCCGAAAGCAGAATCCTCAGCCGCAGTGTACTGCGTGTACCTCCACTTGATAAAATTTTGTGAACGTATACACCGAATGACCAGGTAGCAGCCTTACAAATCTGATCCACAGATACCGGATAGCGAAAAGCCCAGGAGGTTCCTACACCCCTGGTAGAATAAGCTCTCACCCTAAAGGGAGGAGCTTTAGGTTTCAGACCATAGGCCTGAATGACCAATTGACGGACCCAATTGGCAATGGAAGCTGCCTGCCCCTTCTTGGGTCCTTTTGGTAAAACAAAACAAAAACAAAACAAAAAAAAAAAAAAGTCTGATCCTTGGATCTCTGCAGATCTAGACAAATAAATCTTGACTGCCCGGACAACGTCCAAAGAATGCAGTTGTCTCTCTTCCGCCGAACGAGGCTGAGAGAAAAAGAAGGCAAAGTAACGTCCTGATTTAAATGAAAGGCGACACCACTTTTGGCAAAAAGGATGGGAACAGGTCATAACACGACTCTGTCATGGTGAAGGATCAAGTACGGTTCCCTGCATGAAAGGGCCGCCAACTCCGACACCCTTCTAGCCAAGGCGATATCCATCAGGAAGGCTAGCTTGTGTGACAGCAAGTCTAATGCAATTTCCTTAATAGGTTCAAATGGTTGTTTCTGTAACACAGACAGCACCAAGTTCAAGTCCAAAGGACACATAGGTGACCTAATGGGGGGAAGCACGCAAGTTGCCCCCTGCATAAAGGTTTGGATCAGTGAATGGGAGGCTAAAGTCATTTGGAAAAATACTGATAGGGTCGAAAACTGACCTCCGATTGTACTCAAAACCAATTTGATTTCCACAGCTGACTGTAGAAAAGAGAGAATTCTCCCAATCACATTATTTACGAGGATGACATTTTCTGGCTGACCAAGCAATATAAGTCTTCCAGACCTTATGATAAAGCTTCCTAGTGATAGCTTTTCTAGCATTCGCTAGGGTAGACACCACTTGTCCCGAGATGCCACGGTCCTTTAACACCCTGGCTTCAATAGCCAATGCCATCAAATTTAGAGACTGTAAATTGGGGTGGAATATAGGACCTTGAGACAGTAGATCGGGGCAACGTGGAAGCGTCCATGCCCGTCTATTGTCAGTCTCACAATCTCCGGGAACCTGGGCTAGGCTGGTGCCACCAGAATGACTGGAATCCCCTCTCTCCGAATCCTGTACAACAAACGTGGAGGGAGAGGGATCGGAGGGAAAGCATAAACCATGGAGTACTGGCTCCATAGAATTAACAGAGCATCTGCTCCAATTGCCAGAGGATCTCTTGTTCGAGACACAAACTGCTATAGCTTGTTGTTGAACCTGGATGCCAGTAGGTCGACCTCTGGCCATCCCCAACGTTGGCAAATTTCCTGGAACACCTCTGGGTGTAGGGACCATTCCCCCGGGAAGATCTGCTGGCGGCTGAGATAATCTGCCTTCCATTTTCCTACTCCCGGGATATGGACTGCCGATATTTTTGGCACATGTCCCAGGCCAGTATGTAGTTCACCTCTTTCAGAGCTGAAAGACTCCTGGTACCACCTTGATGGTTTATATATACCACTGCCGTGGCCGTGTCAGACTGAACCCTGATGGGGCAGTCCTGAAGCTCCACCGTCCAGAATCGTAGGGCCAGATATACTGCCCATAATTCTAGGACGTTGATGGGCAGGGTCTGCTCTTTCCCCTGGGCTGTGAGCCCGTCTAAGGTCCTCCCCAGCCTGAGAGACTGGCATCTGTAGCCAGTAATCTCCAAGTTAATGGGAGAGAAAGAATTTTCCCTTTCGCAGGTTCTGATCCTGCAACCACCAGTTTAGGCTTAAGCATGCCTAAGAAGATAAGCACATTGGATAATCCAGAGCTTTTCTTCCACTGTTCCAAGCCAACAAAATGTCCTGTTGTAAAGGCCTGGAATGGAACTGGGCATAGGGCACTGCCTCGAAGGAAAATACCATCCTCCCTAGAAGACTCATACAGAGCCGAATGGAGGGTTGTCTGGTGCCCCTTATCTGATGCAACTGATCCTTCAGGGCACAGATCCTTACGGGTGGCAAGAATACTCTTGCCTGGACCGTGTTTAGAATCAGACCTAAATATTTTAGACTTTGAGCTGGTCTCAAGGCTGACTTTTTGGTACTTATGACCCAGCCTAAGATTTTCAAATACCTCACTGTGTATATTATGCTCTGTTCTAGAGCCTCTGAGCGGGAGGTCGTCCAGATACCCGAGCACCAGGATCCCTTGGGCCCTTAAAAGACACAGTACTGGTGCTAGGACCTTTGTAAACACCCGAAGAGCTGTAGCAAGCCCGGCAGGTAGAGCCACAAGTTGAAAATTACGTTCCTCTACTGCAAAACGTAGGAACCTCTGATGAGGCCGAAAGATAGGCACGTGCAAGTACGCGTCCTTTATATCGATGGATGCTAAAAAGTCTCCCTTCTCGAGTGAGGTTACTACTGAGTGGACAGACTCCATCCAAAAGGATTGTATCAATAGATACTTTTTCAGGGACCTTAGGTCAAAAATGGGCCTTGTGTCGCCGTTTGGTTTCTGAACCGTAAAAAGGTTTGCGTAAAACCCTGTGCTCCTTTCGGATACCGGAACCTCTAAAATCACTTCCTGATGCACTAGATGATGTAGTGCCTGAAGCAATAAGTTTCTTTTTGGGGGATCCGAGAGAACGCTGGTTCTTAGAAACCTCTGAGGGGGCACTCCCCGTAACTTCAGCTTGTAACCGCAAGGTATAATTGAGGTGACCCACTCATCCTGAATTGTTGTTTTCCAAATGTCCGCAAAGTGCAGCACACTTCCCCCTACCGATGGAGCAGGGGTGTCCCCTCAAAAGGAGGGCTTGGTGCTGGGTTTAGAAGAATTTTGGACCCAGGGCTTTTTCTGGCCCTGGCCTTGCAGCTTGGCCCTGGCCCTAGCGCCCTGTTGGCGGCGGAACCGTCCTCACACCGAGACATTTGAGAAAGCAGTCCCTGGGTTTTTAAACAAGGGATGTTTGGCGCTTTTCTTCACAGGAAGTAGAGAATTCTTTCCTCTGGAAATCTTTTGGATATCTAAGGAAGCTCGGCTGACCAGTTCTTAAGCCATAAAAGTCTACACATATGTACAGACCTGCTGTATTAAATCCTTAAAAGCATCAACAGCAAAACACAGCGGGAATATCTGTCTTACTTTCAGGCAGATCATCCTCCTCGTTTGACTTGACATTGGTAAAAAAATGAAAGTACTTCCTGTATGGGAGGAGTTATATAGGGGATCACTTCCTGTCTGAAGACCTTTGGTCTACCAGTGTCCATTCACCTAATGATGGAGTATAACCCAGCAGGTAATGAATATTAGCCTGACTCTGTGTCCCATGATGTATGAAAAAGAAAGGAATTTTCATAACATTCAACAACAACATGACCTGTGTCGCAATTGTATACGCTAAATTGTTTTTTCTTTATTTGCTATTTTTTCTCTCCACAACAGTGGAGTTACCTTTTAAGACTGGTAGCATTTTTTCCTTTCCTTGGTGTAAGCAGCTAGCAAAGCTCATGCTACTGAAAGCAGATTAGTTTGAATAATGCTATTAGATAGCCCAAAGACCCATGTCACTCCAGCAATCCTGTTGCCGGAGGCAGCTCGCCAGTGATGGGATTGCTAAAAAAAAGAAGAGAAAAAAAAAAAAAGGGTCTATTGACACAGACAGCAGGACTCAGCCCTGCTCCCCCGACTCCCATGTCACTGGATTTGATTGACAGCAGTGGGAGCCAATGGCTCCTGCTGCTATCAGTCTATCCAATTTGGACCCGAGGCAGCGGCTGGAGCTGCTGTACTCGTCCCCGTCACTGGAACAATCAGGTTCAGGTAAGTAAAAAGGGGGGCTCTGGGGGACCCTTAATGCATAGAATACATTAAGGTGAAAAACCTTGAGGGTTTACAACTCCTTTAAATTCATGATCTTAATTAAAAAAAATCGAACATAACACAATTATAAATAAAGAATATATTTTTGCTTCGAAAACTGTCTGTTGCGGTTAAGTGCATCCTCAATTTTCAGTTTCGGTCCAGAATTTTCATTTCGGTGCACCACTACTTGTTAGAGATCCTGTTAAGCGAACTGCCACAAGCAAACGTATCTCTAGTGTAACATGGCCCTAGGGGTTCATACAGTTTGGAGTAGATTTACAAGTGCACAAGATAAAGTGTATGTGTGGGCAAAATCTGTTGCAGTAGATCTCTGCAATTCATGAACATTTCTTCATATTTTTAAAACCACTGAAAGTACAGAAAAAAAATGCTTATCCTGCCAGAAATCCAGTGAGCTCCTAATTTCCTGTAGTGAGCCAAGAGTGCTGTCTTTGCTGCACAGAAATCATCCAGGCTACAGAACACACCCCTTCGCCCACCGTTATGTAGGTGAGGAGGGCAGGGTGTGTTCTGTAGCTCAGGACTCAACCAGGGCTGAAAACACTGCCCAGGACTTAAAGTGGTTGTAAAGGCACAAGGTTTTTTACCTTCATGCATTCTATGCATGAAGGTAAAAAAAAAAAAAGAAAAAACTTCTGTGTGCAGCAGCCCCCCTAAGGCTCCATGAACACTAAAGCTCATAAACGGCCGTTTTTGGGAGTTTGGACCTTTTCTATGTTATCCTATGAGTCCATGCACACTTGGACGTTTATCAACAGTGGAGTTTATGGGCTGTTGTCTGAACGCCCTAGAATCACGTTCAGGAGCTGTTTTTATGACCACAAAAAAATGCATAAATGCTGATGAACGTCGATAAACGCTCAAAAACGTGGCTCACCAGCGTTTAACGTTTTCGATGCATTGAAATAAAAAAAAAAAAAAAACCTAGCTAAAAAACGCTCTTGCAAAAACGATTTAAAAAAAAAAAACTTTGAAAGACTCATTACAAAGCTACTGGCGTTTTTAGAACGTTATTTTAACATCCAGTGTGCATGAAGTTTTATACTTACCCAAGCCCCCTCTCAATCCAGCGATGTCCATGAGAGCCTTGTCTCTTCGGGGACCCGCACTACCGATTGGCTCCTGCACTAGCCATTGGCTCCCGCTGCTGTCAATCGCAACCAGTGAGCCAATCAGGAGATGGAGGGGGTGGGGCTGAGCCGCAGCTCCGTGTGTGAATGGACAGAAGCGCACCTGCTTGGGTGCCCCCAGAGGAAGCTGCTTACTGTTAAGGGAACCCGGCAGGAGGGATGAGCCAGGAGCGCCGGCAGGGGACCCGAGAAGAGGAGGATCCGGACTGCTCTGTGCAAAATCACTACACAGAGCAGGTGAGTATAACATGTTTTTTTAAAAAAAATAACAAACAAGGCTTTCATATCGCTTTAAATGCAGTACTGTCAGTTCACTACAGCAAGTTAGGAGCACACTGAATTTTTGGAAGGTCAACAAGCATTTTTCTGCACTGACAGTTATACTGCTATAATGACTGTATAGGAGGTATACTGGCTGTTATTAAAGATACAATACATGGGGAAACGTGCATGAATATGTTTTTCTTTTTTTTTCAGGAGGTAGCCATCATCAGGACATGCACCAATATAACCAGCTCGTACATTACAAAGAAACCAAGCTAGATTGCTTCAGTATTAAAGCAACCAAAACAATGCAAATACTGGGATTCCTTATACAGGGATAACTCTCATGAAGAGATAATGATAACATGCAATCCTGTCCTTAGAACACTAACTCTTTCAGCTTCTTCTCCGAGGGCTCAGATCCAGAGTCATATCTGCCTTTCGGTAAATGCTGAATTAGGCCCATCCTCTGCGCAATCCACACTTGTTCCTCCTCAGTCAGCTGGGTAGCTAGACGGGTCTGGCTGGGTGTGGGATGGTAAACGGGCACCGGCTCCCGTTCCTGAAATAAAGCAGGACAAAGAAATCAGAACAAGATGGTGGAAACTCCTCTAAAGCATGCAGTACCTCTAATCTGCCACAAGAGGGTAATGCTGCATCACAGGTACACAAAAATAAAAAATAAAAGAAATAAAAATAAAAAAACTCAGCTTTTCTTTTAAGTTTTCTATCTCAAGCAGCAAAATTATTCTGCAAATCGTGGCCCCCAGGTGCCACAAAAACAGGCATATTTCACTCTATACGATCATACGGCGTAACATAAAACCGTGTGCAAGAGTCCTAACTGTGGGACTGCTTAGCAAGCATCCCCATCACTCATAGTAGCAAGGATTATGTGAACTCATGCTCTTATTGCAAATAATAATGTCTAGATATATCCTAGCTGTTAGTATGGTTTGTCAGACAATTTTCTTTGGAAAAAAAAAATCCTACTAATTTATGTTGGTGCCCGTTGCACCTTGTATCTTGAATGTGATATCCTGTATTGACTTTTATGCTTAATAAACTTTATTTTTGATTAAAAAAAAAAAAAAAAAAGAGCCCTAACTCTGCAGCTCCCCCTGCGCTCTCTCTAAACTGCGACTCAGCAGATCCCCTCCCTCCTGCTCCTACTTCCAGCAGTGACTCAGCAGCCTTATCAGTCTCTAATGTAAAATATAGAGGAGAGGTTTTGAGAGGGTATAGCAAGGGGTGCTGAGACTTTGATATGAACAACTTGCTTCACATTGCCTGCAACTATATAATGGATCAACTGGAAGGATCAACAGGTTCTGGCAGGAGGAAATGTACAGTCTGCATTCGGATCTGTACACCCGTGTGTTACATTCTGACATGCGACAGTATCTGTGCAGCTGCTGCGCCTGCATCCACTTCAATGGGCTGCCTGCATGCAGCTCGGAGTTGGATGCAGATGCAGCAAAAAGTGGCTCAGCACAGAGGACGGGCCTCAGCTCTTCTACGAATGAGCCCTAATGTTACAGGGGGCATCAAAAAAACGCCATGTTAAATTTTACAGACACATTGGGGTGGATTTACCAAAACTGGAGAAAGCAAAATCTGGTGCAGCTCTCTCTAGAAACCAATCAGCTTTAAGGTTTTATTGTCAAAGCTTAACCACTTACCTACCGGGCACTTTTACCTCCTTCCTGTCAAGGCCAAATTTTCAGCTTTCAGCGCTTTGAATGACAATTGCATGGTCATGCAACACTGTACACAAACAACATTTTTATTTTTTTTTTCCACACAAATAGAGGTGGTATTTATTCACCAAATGTAAAAAAATAGATACATTTTTCAGAGTTTGTTAATTTTGCAAACAGGTAATTTTTCTCTTTCACTGATGTGTGCAGATGATGCTGCACTGATGGGCACTGATGAGGCTGCACTGATGGGGAGGCACCGATTGGCAGCACTGGTGGGCACAGACTGCCACTGCACTGATAATCAGTGCCTAGATCATCATTGTACATGTCTCTTTTACAGAAGCCGGTTATCGCCTCTCTTCTCCCCTCCTCACACTGTCAGCGTGAGGAAAGGAGTGCTGACAACTGGCATCTGTTTACCTCCGTGATCAGCTGTGATTGGACACAGCTAATCAGTTGGTAAAGAGCCGCTGATTGTCCCTTTACCTAAATCTGATATCAGCAGTGTCCGGAGTGCGCACGAACGCAGGAGGCTATTACACGGTCGGAAAGTGGTTAATTGAACAAGCTAAAGTTAGAAGCCAATTGGCAAAGCTGCACCAGATTTTGCACTCAGGTTTTAGTGAATCAACCCCATCACATCATATGTGTCATTTTTATTTTTCCAATAGTCCTGTACTAAAAAGATTACGGATGCTGTCATTGTTAACACATAAATATTATAATATATTATATATATATATATATATATATATATATATAGTTACACACATATATACAGTGCATTGAAAAAGTATTCTTTCCCCTTGAAATTTTCCACATTTTGTCATATTACAACCAAAAACATAAAGGCTTCTTTCACACTTAGGCGCCTCTAAACTGCCAGTAAAACATTTGAGCGCTTTTGAAGAGCTTTTCAGGCGCTTCTGAAAAGCTTTCCATTTATTTCAATGAAGAGGGACGTTTTTTCACCGTCCTGCCAGCCCACTGCCCCAGTGTGAAAGCATTCATTGGTTTTAATGGAAAGAGGTTTTCGTGAGCTTTTCAGGCATTTTTTTTTAGCGTGAAAGCGTCTGAAAAGCTCCTCAGTGTGAAAGGGGTCTAAATGTATTTTATTGGGATTTTATGTGATAGACCAACGCAAAGTGGCACATAATTGTGAAGTGGAGGGAAAATGATAAATGGTTTAACATTTGTTACAAATAAATATGTGAAAAGTGTGGGGTACATTTGTATTCAGCCCCCCTGAGTCAATACTTTGTAGAACCGCCTTTCACTACAATTACAGCTTCAAGTCTTTTTGGGGATGTCTCCACCAGCTTTGCACATCTAGAGAGTGACATTTTTGCCCATTCTTCTTTGGAAAATAGCTCAAGCTCTGTCAGATTGGATGGAGAGCGTCTGTGAACAGCAATTTTCAAGTCTTGCCACAGATTCTCAATTAGATTCAGGTCTGGACTTTGACTGGACCATTCTAACATATGAATATGCTTTGATCTAAACCATTCCATTGTAGCTCTGGCTGTATGTTTTGGGTCGTTGTCCTGCTGGAAGGTGAACCTCCACCCCAGTCTCAAGTCTTTTGCAGACTCTAATGCCGCGTACACACGAGCGGATTTCTCATCGGAAAAAGATATGACGACTTTTGCGACGGGATTCCGCTCAAGTTTGCCTTGCATACACACGGTC
Organism: Lithobates clamitans; assembly: GCA_037952925.1. NCBI lineage: Eukaryota > Metazoa > Chordata > Amphibia > Anura > Ranidae > Lithobates > Lithobates clamitans. The sequence continues at coordinate 1,313,115 of JBBGZY010000832.1, forward strand.
ACGCAAAAGTTTGCTGAGCTTACGACTGTCAAGAACGCGGTGACGTATAACACTACGACGAGCCGAGAAAATGAAGTTCAATGCTTCCGAGCATGCGTAGGAATTTTGCACGTCGGAATTGCCACAGACGATCGTGTTTTCGGATAGGAACTTTTTCCGACTGAAAAATTGAGAGCATGCTCTCAATCTTTTGCTGGCTGGAATTCGGCCAGCAAAAGTCCGATGGTCACATTTTCCTAAGAAAAACTCTGATTGGTCTTTTGCGGGCCAAAATTCCGATCGTGTGTACGCGGCATAACAGGTTTTCCTCTAAGATTGTCCTGTATTTCGCTCCATCCATCTTCCCATCAACTCTGACCAGCTTCCCTGTCCCTGAAGAAAAGCATCCCCACAACATGATGCTGCCACCACCACTATGTTTCACGGTGGGGATGGTGTGTTCAGGGTAATGTGTAGTGTTAGTTTTCCGCCACACATAGTGTTTTGCTTTTAGGCCAAAAAGTGCAATTTTGGTCTCATCTGACCAGAGCACCTTCTTCCACATGTTTGCTGTGTCCCCCACATGGCTTCTCACAAACTGCAAACAGGACTTCTTATGGTTTTCTTTCAACAATGGCTTTCTTCTTGTCACTCTTCCATAAAGGTCAGATTTGTGGAGAGCACGACTAATAGTTGTCCAGTGGACAGATTCTCCTACCTGAGCTGTGGATCTCTGCAGCTCCTCCAGAGTTACCATGGACCTCTTGGCTGCTTCTCTGATTATTGCTCTCCTTGCCCGGCCTGTCAGTTTAGGTGGACGGCCATGTCTTGGTAGGTTTGCAGTTGTGCCATACTCTTTCCATTTTCGGATGATGGATTGAACAGTGCTCTGTGAGATGTTCAAAGCTTGGGATATTTTTTTTTACAACCCAACCCTGCTTTAAACTTCTCCACAACTTCATCCCTGACCTGCCTGGTGTGTTCCTTGGCCTTCATGATGCAGTTTGTTCACTAAGGCTCTCTAACAAACCCCTGAGGGCTTCACAGAACAGCTGTATTTATACTTGGATCAAAATTGCACACAGGTGGACTCTATTTAATAATTAGGTGACTTCTGAAGGCAAATGGTTCCACTAGATTTTAGTTAGGGGTATCAGAGGAAAGGGGGACTGAATACAAATGCACGTCACACTTTTCACAGATTTTTTTGTAACAAATTTTGAAAACAATTTATTATTTTCCTTCCGCTTCACAATTATGTGCCATTTTGTGTTGGTCGGTCACATAAAATACATTTACGTTTTTGTCTGTAACATGACAAAATTTGGAAAATTGTCAAGGGGTATGAATACTTTTTCAAGGCACTGTGTGTGTGGATGGATAGATAGATAGATAGATAGATAGATAGATAGATAGATAGATAGATAGATAGATAGATAGATAGATAGATAGATAGATAGATAGATAGATAGATATATTTTATTTTTATATTATTTATTGTTTTGTTTTGCATAAAGTGGGGAATACTTAAAACCCCTATAAGTTTTATTACTTTGCTGTCTGTGTACCATTGGGGAGGAGATTTTACTTCACTTCCTGTCGCAAAACAGAAAGTTAGAGGAAATCTCTCAACACAAGGAAAATTCCCCTAGGGATTAGCTGTCCCTGGAACATTTCTCCTCATCTCTTGTTCAGGGAACAATTCAACAGTACAAAATTGAGAGGGTGAATCACCCCATTAGATACACAGACACAAGAAACCAAAAGGTCCAAATCTAGTCTATCCAAAACTAGAAAAAAAAAGTTTTGCCTAGTAATACCCCTTAATCTACTTTTCTGAAGCTGCTAGTTGCTTGGCTGTCATGCTAATCCAATGGTTTTAATCATTTCTGAGGCAACAGTCAGGA
>JBBGZY010000832.1:1320000-1583048 GCA_037952925.1 Lithobates clamitans
ACTGGGAGACCCAAGGAGTAAGCCTGGGACTAGAGAGCTGGGAGACCCAATAAGGGAGCCCAGGACTAGAGAGCTGGGAGACCCAATAAGGGAGCCCCGGGCTAGAGAGCTGGGAGACCCAATAAGGGAGCCCGGGGCTAGAGAGATGGGAGACCTTAGGAGGGAGCCCAGAACTAGAGAGCTGGGAGACCCAAGGGGGTCCCAGGACTCATACCAGGACTGTCAGAAAGCTGAGAATGTGTCCATAAGAGGGAGAGATGGAGAACAACACCTTAGGGGAGCAGAAGGATGTCTCTCATTACTATCTGGATGTAAAGTCTTTGGAGCATAAGGTTCACCCTGAAGACACCAGCTGTTGGAGAATTATGTCTCTGAATGTTGTACATTGTATTGTCTTTTGCACTTTTCAAGTAAAGTTTGTAATCCTTGTAATGTAACCCTTGTTCCCGCCTTGTCTAAAGTTACTGAAAGGGGTGTGATACAAGTAGCTGGCAATTCAGGTCACTAGATACTTGGGGTATGAGGACATCAGTATGGAAGTAAACAATTGTGTGGTTACCTAGGGTAACAAGCAGACTGTCAGTAGCATGAGCCTGTGGTGGGTGGAATAGCCTCTAGCAGCACAGGAGATATTGTCGGCGCTCCTTCCGCCAGCAGTCTGTCTCTCAGAGCAATTGGAAATGATTCACGCAGCAGGGGTTCCCATCCTGTACAGAGGTATGGAGTTCAAGAGTTAAAGTGATTGTTAAACCACTTAGTGTTGGTGCAACAATCTACTCTGTTATAGTAAATGATGTGCCCCAGTGTATACCTTTTGTAAAAAATACACTGCTATTTACCTTATTTTATAGCACTGCTCACGTGACCGACCGCCTCTCTCCTCTCTTGATCTGACAGCAAAGTGGGGGGGGGGCGAGAATCCCCCACTGATGTCAGCCAGGAGGAGAGGAGGAGAGAGGCGGCCAGTCACGTGAGCGCAGAGCAGCGCTATAATTTAAGGTATATAGCAGCTTATTTTTTACAAAACACATACACTGGGGGAAATCATTTACTATAACAGGGGATTGTAATACCTTTACAAATTGCTGCATTTGTAAATTTCAAAAGCCAATATAAAGGAATAGTAATGGTAGAAAAAAACACTTGTAAGTTTAACTAATCATTTTTTGTGAAGAAACAGGAAGTGAGAGGAAACCCCTGCAAATTAATGGAATTTCTTGGGGACCCCAGAGCACCAGAGCCATACCTCCCAACTTGAGGAAGGAATGAGGGACACCTATCAGCAAAAGTATGCAGGCATAGGACACACCCCTTGCCACGCCCCCTTAAAGGAGAATTGTACAAAAAAAACAAGATTGGTTAAACCCACAAGTGATTTTTTTACCACTACTATTCTTTTATATTGGCTTGTGGAATTTACAAATGCAGCGATTTAGAAATCAGATGAAAGGTTTAGCACTGGAAAACACTTTTTGATAGATAAAAAGTGAGTTTTATATACAGCTATATAGATCAGACCAAAATGAGGGACAAATGAGTAGGAATGAAGGACAGCCGGACATTGTTCCAAATCAGGGACAGTCCCTCCAAATCAGGGACAGTTCCTCAAAATCAGGAACAGTTGGGAGCTATGCCAGAGTTAGTGCACCCATTGGAAGATTTCCCCTCTATTAACATTTCTTTTACTTTCACTTACAATGATAAAGGTAAACAGGACAAACAGAGAGAGTGAATCTCCCTAATGGGGACACAAACAGCAGTAAAAACTGACAAGTGTTCTAATCCATCTCCACTCTATCCAAAACTATAAGTTGTACTTTAACTGCAGGAAATATAGCAAAAACTGCGATATTACCTTAAAATCAATTTAAAATTTTTTTTTTAAAAAATACATTAGCTAATGATCTTATAGTCTAGCCACTCGATACTTATCAAATGTACACAAATAGAACTAAAATATTTAGTAGTGGTATTACTACCTCTAGAAAATGTCACAGCTCCAGCTCAGGGCTGCTGGTTGTGAGCGTGCTGACACCCAAAATCATCCTAACAACCAGTGTCAGCCAAAGATTGACAGATAAATGTAAACAAAGAGATTCCCCAACCAATCACACCAGGCTCTTCAGGTCTGGTATGAATTTTAAGGGGGACCCCACAAAAAAAGTGAGGTCCCCTCCAAATTCTACAACAGATTTCAAGGGGTACCCACACACAAAAAAAAATAATTGTGAAGTGCCCCATAAATCCATGCCAGACTCTTATCCGAGCATGTAAGCCAAATAAAGGGGAGTGAGCGTGCGACCACCCCCCCCCCCCCTCATTCCTACCAGAACCATACCAGGCCACGAGCCCTCAACATGGGGTGGTAACTTGCCAGAGGGGGGACCCCTTTGGCAATGCACCTTGTCCCCACTGTTGAAGATAAGAGTCTCGTCTTCACAACCCTGGCCAAGAGGTTGTGGGGTTCTGTGGGTGTGGGGTTAACAGGATCTGGAAGCCCCCTATAGCAGTTGTTAGTTGTGGTGGCTGCATTTGTTTTCTTTTTCTGGCTATGAACATTCTCGGAAAGATAAAATACCCATTGATCTTGCCAGAATTGCACTGCCCTTGTCACTTCCTTTGAGCTGATCTGAAAACTGAAACATTTTTTATCACATAGATCCCAACTGTCCCTAATTTCGAGGGACTGTCCCTGATTTTGAACATTGTCCCTCTGTCCCTCTTTCCTCCTCATTTATCCCTTGTTCTATATAGTTGTATATACAATGCATTATTTATCTTTCAAAAAAGTGTTTCACAGTGCTAAACCTTTTATACAGTTTCTGAATTGCTGCATTTGTAAATTTAAAAAGCCATTATAAAGAAAAATATTGGTAAAAATATGCCTACATACTTTTTCTAATAGGTGTCACTCATTCCCATCTCAAAAAGTTGGTATGTTATCAGTTTTCCCAGCAAACTTCTACGAGCTACAAAATAACTCCCCTTTATGTAATGGAGATGACAAGGTAGATACATTTTGCTAGTGTGTAAATTATTCTCCATAGAATTTATATTGGGATCTGTATATATCCCTCCACCATATAATGGTGAGGTAATTCGCCAGATAGGTGAATTCTTGATAGATAATCCAGGGATGCCTGTCTTGATTGTGGGAGGTTTTAACAGTGTTTGTGATCCTAGCAGAGATAGATATCCAGCTGGCAACCAAGGAGATACTCCTTTTCTTAGATATTGTAGAGAATGGGGTCTACAGGATATTTGGCGTCTTAAAAACCCACTGTATGTACCAGACTCTATCAAGAATAGATCTAACTTTGGGCACGGAACTAGCTTTACCATGGGTGTCTAATATACAATACTTGACTATGGGCCTGTCAGAGCATTCCCCCATTTTAGTCTCCTAAAAAAAAAAAAATCCTAAGATGAAGCCTAATTGGAGGGTTCCTGCTTCTTGGTTAAAGGAAATGTCACAGGGAGATTCAACGAGTCAAGCTCTAGTGGAGTTTTTCTCCATTAATGAGAACTCTGCTTCAAGCCAGGTGGTTTGGGACACCATGAAGGCTTTTTTGAGGGGGGTCCTATTGAAGGCAATAAGTGTCCAAAAAAAATTGAACTTAGAAAGTGAATCTTTATTAGCAGCAGAGGTTCGGCAAAAGGAAGCTCAATATATCAGGACCCTACCACCCCCCCAACCGCTGCACCTGGAGGGATACACAACAATCATATAGAAGATTGGTATTGGACAAGGCTGATAAGGCCTGTTTTCTCTCCAGATGTCGCGGCTGGGAGGAAGGGGAGAGACCAGGTCATATGCTAGCTGTAGTAGCAAAATCTCAGGAGAAAATTAATTTTATTTCCGCCATTCGTAAAATAGGGGGTGAGATTACAAACGATCAAAATTAAATTAAAGACTCTTTTTTCTCTTTCTATAGTGATTTGTATCAGAGCAAGGTTGAATATTCAATGGCACTTATTAGAGGTTTTTTGGACCCTTTAAAATTGCCTTCTCTAGTGTGGCTAGAGAGGAACTTAATGCCCCTCTGACTTTGGAGGAGTTAAGACGGGCAGTGTTAGAAGCCCCAAACAATAAAGCCCCAGGTTTAGACGGGTTATCGCCAGAAGTGTACAAATATTATGGGGATATTCTGTTACCGGAACTATTGAAGGTACTTAACCATGCATGGGAAACCTTTAAACTTCCAGATTCTATGAATGAAGCTTGTATTATAGTGCTACTAAAGCCAAATATAGATCCTTTGGCCCCGGAATCTTATCGTCCGATATCGTTATTAAACTCGGATGCTAAGATTCTGGCCAGGATCCTGGCAGCTAGATTGGGTAGAGTCAAGCAGGGATTGATCCATCCAGATCAATCTGGTTTTATACATACTAGGTCTACAGCGATCAACTTGAGGAGACTTTTCTTAAATATGATGCGAAAGCATTTGACAGCGTCGAGTGGACATACATGTGGGAGGTACTAGATAGGTTTGGCCTAGGACATAACTTTATACAATGGGTTAAGCTACTATACTCTGACCCAAGGGCTTGTATGCAAATTAATGGGGTAGTGACAGAGTTCTTTTCATTATCAAGAGGCACCAGACAAGGGTGCCCATTGTCCCCATTATTGTTTGCACTGGCTGTCGAGCGGCTAGCAGAAGCGGTTCGACAATCGGAGGATATCTGTGGGTTTATTAGAGGGGCAAGACACGAAAAGATATCATTATATGCGGACGACACACTACTGTTCCTTGGTGATATGGACAATTCCTTGATATCCTTAATGACCCTTGTAAAACATTTGGCTTATTCTCAGGCTTTACTATTAATTGGGACAAATTGGTCCTATTCCCACTTGATGAATTCAGTTTTGATATACCGAAGGAGGCACAATAAATTAAAGTTGTGAAGTTTTTTTTAAATATTTAGGAATATGGATATACCCAAGGTCGAAAGATTATTTGCAGTATAATTTAACTCCCATCCTGGAGAAATTTAAACAAAAGAGTATAGCATGGTCTAAATTACCCCTATCAGTTGTGGGCCGAGCAAACCTCATAAAAATTATGTGGGCCCCCCCAATTATTATATGTTTTACAAGGGCGGCACAGTGGTGTAGTGGGTAGAACTCTTGCCTAGCAGTAAGAAGGGTCGCTGGTTCGAATCCTGACCACGACACTACCTGCCTGGAGTTTGCATGTTCTCCCTGTGTCTGCGTGGGTTTCCTCCGGGTACTCCGGTTTCCTCCCACACTCCAAAGACATGTTGGTAGGTTATTGGATCCTGTCTAAATTGGCCCTAGTATGTATGAATGTGAGTTAGGGACCTTAGATCGTAAGCTCCTTGAGGGTGTAGGGACTGATGTGAATGTATAATGTATATGTAAAGCGCTGCGTAAATTGACGGCGCTATATAAGTACCTGAAATAAATAAAATAAATAAATAATTCACCTATATGGATCCCGTTAAAATGGTTTAAAAAAATTGATTTTTTGTTTTTCGTAAGCTATTATGGAAAGGTAAGAGCTCTAGGATTAGACTGTCTACCCTTCAGAGAACTAAAGAGGGGGGGGGGGTCTAGCAGTCCCACATCCCTGAGTGTATTTTTTTTTCTAGCTTCCCAATTGCAGCATTTTGCGGGGTGGGGGGCGATGGATTGGAGAGATCCAATACAGGCCATGTAATTAAGTCAATGTTCGCACTATAACCTTATGGCCCAACTAGAATCAGGATCATTTGCCTGCACTCACTCTAGCCCAACATTGGTGCTAATGAATAAAGTATGGCAGGAAATGAGGCGTACAATGAAATATGAAGGGGTGTCAGAATTCTCTCCAATATGGGGGAATAGGTACTTTGGAGAACTCTGTAAACTAGAGGGGCTTGAATATTGGCGTTCTAAAGGAATACAATATGCTCCTCAGCTTTATGCTCAAAGCGCTATACGGTCTTTTCAGGAGCTACAGGAATTATATAAATTGCCACATAATAACTTTTATAAATATCTACAACTACGACATGCAGTCTATTCCCAGTTTAAAGAAGGAGGGATGAATATAAGACCAATGCCACTGATATCTTTATTAGCAGGTGCAGGGAGAAAAAAAGGTTTAACCTCTCTAGTATATAGTCAACTTATGGCGAATTATCAAGATATTTTGGATAGCCCAGGCAGAAAGGGTTGGGAGATGGAACTGGGGGTTATACTGGACGAGGAATGGCAAAATATTTTGAAGAGGGCACCGATGGTTTCTTTATCATCTACACAATGCCTATCACAACTGTTCATTATCTATAGGACATATAGGACTCCAGTAAAATTATATAAGTGGAGGCGGAGGGAAACTTCGGACTGCCCAAGATGTAAGCAACCCCAGACAGATTTGCTCCATATGCTCTGGAAATGTCCTAAACTGGTTAGATACTGGCGAGAAGTGGTGTCCACAATTAATGGGGCTTATAACAGCCAGATAGAATTGGACCCCAAAATATGTTTACTGGGTTATCTTAATGAAGAGCTATACAGCTCTCTCTCTCACTCAGGGTCAATGAGAGCTGCAGAGCTGGAGGTGTGTCTCTGTGTAAATCCAGGAAGTGAACAAGCAGCAGCTTCAGCTGCCCACACTTAAAATGGATGCAGCCAGACTCAGTGGAGGGAGATTTCTGCAGCATACTTGGCAAGCACAGAATCACAGTCTATATAAAATAATATGCAAAGTGTTTGGAGGGAAGCTTCAGAATGGCAAAGATGTTTTTATTACAAATTAAGTGAGCAGACTGCAGTTCCTCTTTAAATTCACAGAGGTCCGGTCATTAAAATTTTCATTCAGCAGAGGTCCAAGTCTCATGTTTGTGCTATGACTCGGATCCTTTATATCACAGCCCATAACCCTTACATTGCAGTTTCCCCTTTACATCAGTGTCAACAGTCGAACACCGCCAATCGCTCAGTTCTCACAGCTTCGTGAGCAGAGAGCTGCTGACAGTCAGTCACCAGCTCTCTGCTCTTCTTCCTCCTCGCTCACTGGAGCGCTGAGCTGTGGAGGGAGCAGGAGCGACCGGCTCAGGCTCCCAGCGGTTCGCGGGGAGGCTGAGCTGGGTGCCGAACCAGGGATCTGGACGGATCCTGACTCTATGGTCATGATGAAAATGGGTCACTGGAGTGCAAAACGAACTGCACACCTGTCATCCACACTAGAAGTACAGCCAAACGAGCTTTGGCTGTACTTGTCCTTTAAAAAAACGCACCCCTTTACATCACAGCAACCCTCTTACAATGCAGCCTTCCTTTCATCACAGCATCCCCCTTTGCAATACAGCCCCCCTTTACATTACAGCCTCTCCTTTACCTCAATGTCCTCTGTCCCCAATGCACATCACAGCCTCCCTCCTTACATCACAGACCTCCCCCTTTTACAGCAGAGATGTCACTAGAGCCCCATACACACTATCAGATTTTCTGCTGTTTTTTTCCTTCAGATTTACCACAACCATATAATATGAGGTCAAACCTTAGGAGTTTCAATTTGTATGCAATCAGGCAGGCCCTTGCACTACATGGTTTTGGTAAATCTGAAGACAAAAATCAGCAGAAAATCTGATAGTGTGTATGGGGCTTTAGTGTCCGATTTGTCCGCCGCAATGTCGCAGTCCTGCTAAAAATCGCCGATCACCGCCATTACTAATAATAAATAAATAAAAATTCCATAAATATATCCCCCAGTTTGTAGATGCTATAACTTTTGTGCAAACCAATCAATATACGCTTATTAGGATTTTATTTTTACCAAAAACATGTAGCAGAATACATATTGTCCTAAATTGATGAACAAATTAGATTTTTTACATTTTTTTTATTGGATATGTTTTATAGCATAAGTAAGTTTGTTTTTTCAAAATTGTCGCTCTTTTTTTGTTTATAGCGCAAAAAATAAAAACCGCAGAGGTACTCAAATACCACCAAAAGAAAGCTCTATTTGTGGGGAAAAAAAGGACATCAATTTTATTTGTGTACAGTGTCGCACGACAGAGCAATTGTCAGTTAAAGTAACGCAGCGCTGTATCGCAATAAATGGCCTGGTCATGAAGGGGGTGAACCTTCCGGGGCTAAAGAGGTTAAATACGATGACTTTTACTTTACTGGCAGTTAGCTCTATTTTCCCCTCTACTATCTACTGTATAAAAAGTTGCTCCAAGAACCGCATTTATTCCGTGCATTCAACTCAAACAAAGAGGTTGCCAATGCAATGCTGTATAAAGCACTTTATATCTGAACCTTAATGCAATATCTGAGAAAAGAAGTGCCTTAGAAAAGACTTACTCCACATACAGCATTTCTAAACAATCAAAGCTTTTTTTCATCGACCTCCTGGGCGCTGTTTCTGCTTTGGCTTTTCAGGTCACGTGAAGCTTTCCTGCTGCTCCCAGTTGACAATGGCTTGGCTGGTGGAGAGGGGGATGTATGATGATCCCTGGCGCTCTGCTGCATAAGCCTTGTTTAATCCCTCCTGTGCACAGGCACGGTTCTGGGACTCGCTGAGCTGTTTGGAGGCAGATTGTTTTCTGTCAAAGATTGCCAGTGCTGTGATACATTTTTATTGATGATCCAAGAACCGTATTTATTCTGTGCATTCAACTCAAACAAAGAGGTTGCCAATGCAATTTTTACTGAAATACAGAGGGATCTTTTTATTAAAAAATTCATATAGCTATTCGTCCAGTGAAACTTCTTTACATTAGTTCTGTGCGTTCTGTCACCAGCTGTTGTGGGAATGGGGCCAAATCAAATGTTTTACGGGTATTTTCTCTTCTGGTCAAATGTTCTTAGGGAAAATTCATACATTGCATTGTAAAAAGTGGTCCAGAAAATAAAAGAATAATACCGCGCCAATCATAAGCGAAAAATGAAGCTGCTAACACTACAATCAGACAAATTGTGTACAGAATATATAAAATAAAGTGTAGCACTAATGTGATATAAAAAACAAAAAAAACAAAAGCAACTCCTCCCCTAAGAGGAAAGGGGGTTACGATACGTGAAACTATCAGTGATCACAAACAACAGCAAAGAGTTGTGACCTACAATTTCACCCAAAAAATGATATTGGGTTAGTATTGAATAGGCCAATATAACCTATTTTTGGGTTAGTGTTAAATAGGCCAATACAGTAATACAATACTGTGTGTACTGGGCTCTAATGTGAATTTGTCCTTAGGCCAGTTTAATACTGAGGCGGTTTTCAGGCTTTTTAGCGCTAGAAATAGCCACTAAATAACGCCTGCAAACCGCCTCCCATTAATTTCAGTGTGACTTTTTACACTGGGGCGGTGCGCTTGCGGGACAATAGGAAAAGTCCTACAAGCAGCATCTTTGGGACGGTTTTGGAGTGCTGTATACAGCGCTCCCAAAACGTCCTGCCCATTGAAAGGAATGGGCAGAGCTACCAAAGCACCTGAAAAGCGCTTCGGAAGTGCCGCAACACGGGTGCTTTTAACCCCTTTTTCGGCCGCTAGCGTCCGAAAAGCGCTGCAAAAATGAGAGGCGCTTTAGCGCCAACGGCTGGGCACTGTAGTGTGCAAGTAGCCTTAGGCTAGCCAGTGATAAGTGTAAAAGGAAACACTGTTGCGTGTAAGTTGATACTTTGTAATATTAAAGTGATACTGGAGGCTAACATTTAAAAAAAATAAAAAAGAGATAATATAGCCGTGGCCAAAAGTTTTAAGAATGACACAAATATTAATTTTCACAAAGTCCGCTGCCTCAGTTTTTATGATGGCAATTTGCATATACTCCAAATTGTTGTGAAGAGTTATCAGATGAATTGCAATTATTTGCAAAGTCCCTTTTTGCCATGAAAATGAACTGATCCAGCAAGCGCCAGGACCATCTCCTACAGTTGATTCAGCTGCGGGATCGGGGCACCACCAGTGCAGAGCTTGCTCAGGAATGGCAACAGACAGATGTGAGGACATCTGGACGCACAGTGAGGCGAAGACTTTTGGAGGATGGCCTTTTGTCAAAAAGGACAGCAAAGAAGTCACTTCTCTCCAGGAAAAACATCAGGGACAGAGTGATATTCTGCAAAAGTACAGGGATTGGACTGCTGAGGACTGGGGGTAAAGTCATTTTCTCTGATGAATCCCCTTTCCGATTGTTTGGGGCATCTGGAAAAAACCTTGTCCGGACTCCGGAGAAGAAAAGGTGAGCTCTACCATCAGTCCTGTGTCATGCCAACAGTAAAGCATGGGCTCTGCTGGGCTCTGAGGAAGAAGGTATCCCTTTGAAACGCATCAGCCGGCAGTAGCCCTTAATGTCTTCTCCTTTCACATCTGGAGTTTGTTATCATGAGACCGACTGCCATCATCTGAAGGCTATTTATATTGCGGTTTTCTTCCACATGTTTGTGAGTAGTTTTTAATTTACTCTTCTAATAAATTATAACCAAGGACAATGCACAAGGTTGGTGCGCCCTCTTTTTTCTATTTCTCTTTTGACTGCTAGGATACCCCTATTCTTGAGGGCAGCAAGGCCTGAGGCGTTGTCCACTACGAACTCTAGTCCACCTGGTTAACTCACTTGTGCGCAAGAGTATTTGTTTTCTGCTATCAACAGTAAAGCATCCTGAGACCATTCATGTGTGGGGTTGTTTCTCAGCCAAGGGAGTGCGCTCACTCCCACAAGAACACAGCCATGAATAAAGAATGGTACAAAAACATCCTCCGAGAGCACCTTCTCCCAACCGTCCAAGAACAGTTTGGTGAGCAACAATGCTTTTTGTGTATACACCGCTACTTCGCCGCTCCTGCCCATTCAAATCAATGGGACAGTGCGGCTATACCGCCGGCAAAGTGCCTCTGGAGCGCCCCCGCCCCAGTGTGAAAGGGGCCTTAATATAAGGACACTTACCTGTTCCTTCACCCCCCCCCCTCCATCTCTCCCCCCCCACCATCTTCTCTCTGACCCTCTTCTACTACTCTAAGCTTTCTTTCTTCTACTTACTCTTACTTATGTCTGGGTTTCTTAAGGTACTTTGGCTGTACAAGGTTGTTACCCAACACAGACACTACTGCTCATAACTAATCTATATTAGTGAAGATGATTTTGATTCTGACAAGTTGGTAAATTTTAAACACTTTTTGCCTTGGTAGTAGTTACAGAGAATTGGCTGATTAGCTAAGTACGAATGTGGCGCTACTCACTTGGTTAATTGTCTGATAAAAATAATGTGCGATTTAGTTGTCCACTTGCTTGCATTTTCTCTGTATTGTATATTACACAATGTACCTTTTACTTATATTTTTTCTAATAAAAAATAATTAAACAAATATAAAAAAAAGTGGAACTTTACTCATAATTACAGGATTCTTATAAATCAAGCCACGGGTAAAGTTTTGCTTTTCAACACAGCATTTTCTACAAATAAATATTATTTTATGAATACTGTACATAATAAATAAAATAATTTACTAATATGTAATAATAATAATAATTATTATTAACACTAATAATAATGTATTTATTTTGTGTTAGGGTGTTTATTTATTATTATTATTTTATAAGGGTTAGGGGTTAGGCTACTTTCACGCTGTAGCCGCTCCGCGTTAGCGGTAAAGTCCCGCTAGTTTTATCAGCGCTTTACCGTTGTTTTAGCAGCGCTTTTCAGCCGCTAGCGGGGCGCTTTTAACCCTCGCTAGCAGCTGAAGAAAGGATTAAAAGCACCCATGTTGCTGCGCTGCTGAAGCTCTTTACAGGTCCTTCACCAGCGCTGCCCGTTTATTTCAATGGGCAGGGCGCTATCAAACCGCCCCAAAGATGCTGCTTGCAGGACTTGCAAGGACACCGCCCCAGTGTGAAAAGTCACACTGAAATGAATTGGGAGGTGGTTTTCAGGCGTTAGTTAGAGGCTATTTCTAGAGCTGAAACTCCTGAAAACCGCCTCAGTGTGAAAGCGGCCTTAAGGTGGAGCTCCAGGCTCCTTCAGAAAAAATTTAAAAGTCAACAGCTACAAATACTGCTGATACTGTCCAGGCATCCAGCAGTGTCTTCACCTGAGCTGATGTTTCAATCGTTACCTACTGCGCACTGCTCTTTGTGAATGGCCCAGCGACGGGGGAAGGAGGAGGGGGCAGCAAACTTCCGGCTGAGTTCACCACGGAGAATTCAGCCAGAAGTGGGAGCGGGTACCCCCTCTCACCTGAAAAATGCCAAATGTGGCAACGGAGCGGGGAGGCAGACAAGTGGAGCTTCCCCTTTTGGGTGGAGCTCTGCTTTAAGGTTAGGGATTATTTATTTATTTATTAATATTAGTATTCGTTTATTGTATTTATTTATGATTTTTATTTATCTGTGTATCTATTTTACATTTATTTATTTATTTTTTAAATCAGAAATGTTGTTTATTAATCTGAAACAAGTATACACAACAGATACAACCAGTGACAAAGAGTTGCTTATGGTTAATAGGATTCCATATGAAGCAAGAGTAGTACACTTTACATTGTAACAAGTACATTCATTTATTACTATTATTAGTAGTAGTATTATTATTAACACCCTAACCCTAAGGCTACTTTCACACTGAGGCGGGGGGGGGGTTTAGTGGTAAAGCGCCGCTAATTTTAGCAGCGCTTTACCGCTGTTATAGCGGTGCTTTATGGCTGCTAGCAAGACGCTTTTAACCCCCGCTAGCGGCCAAATAAAGGGTTAGAAGAGCCCACAAAGCGCCACTGCCGAAGCGCTTTGCAGGCGCTTTGGCAGCGGTGCCCATTGATTTAAATGGCAGGGGCGGTGGAGGAGCGCTGTATACAACGTTCCCGCACTGCCCAAAAGATGCTGCTTGCAGGACTTTTTCTAACGTCCTGCAAGCGCACTGCCCCAGTGTGAAAGCACTCGGGCTCTCACACTGGGGCTGCAAGGGAGGCCTTTTTCAAGTGCTTTTTTTTAGCCCAAAAGCGCCTGAAAAACGCCCCAGTGTGCAAGGGATCTAACAAAAGAATAATAATACTAATAGGACAATAAATAAAATATTAACCCCTAACCCAAACCCCTAATCCTAACCCTAACCCAAAACCCTAATCCTAACCCAAAATCCTAATCCTAACCCAAAATCCTACAAATACTGTAGCTGCTGACTTTTAATATAAGGACCCTTACCTGTCTAGGGAGCCCGCAATGTCGGTTAGAAAAAGTCCTGCAAGCAGCATCTTTGGGGTGGTTTGGGAGCGATGTATACTGCAATGAAAGTCACTTTGGAAGCGCCGCAACACGGGGGTTTTTAACCCCCATTCTTTGGCCACTAACGGGGGTTAAAAGCGCCGCCCGCTAGCGGCTGAAAAGTGTCACTTAAACAGCGTTAAAGTGCTGCTAAAATGAGCAGTGCTTTACCGCTAACTCACGGGCGGCCCCAGTGTGAAAAGGGGTCTAACTCTAACCCCTTACCCTAACAAAAAAATAATAATAAGTGAATAATAATAATAATTAGTGTGAATGTGGATATTACTACACTAACATCTCCTATCACAATTTGGAGTAGTAGCAAGGATGGGACGTGTTATCATAATGGGGGATTTTAACTATCCAGACATAGACTGGGCGGATGGAACCACGCATTCATCTAAGGCTCGCCAATTCCTAAATGTCTTGCAGGACAATTTTATGGGTCAGATGGTAGACGCACCAACTAGAAATAAATTATTACTGGATCTGCTGATTACCAACAATACAAACCTGATCACGGATGTGGAAATACGGGGCAATTTAGGTAACAGCGATCACAGGTCAATTGGCTTCAGTATAAATCACACAAATAGGAAACATAAGGGGAATACAAAGACACTGAATTTCAAAAGAGCCAATTTCCCTAAACTACAAACCTTGCTAGAAGGCATAAATTGGGATAAAACATTAGGAACAAAGAACACGGAGGAGAGATGGGTTTGCTTTAAGAGCATATTAAATAAGGGCATTAGCCAGTGCATCCCATTGGGTAATACATTTAAAAGGCTGAACAAAAATCCTGGATGTAAAAATGCATAGAAAAGCAAAGGAGAAGGCCTTCAAAAAAATACAAGGTTGAGGAATTGTAAACAGTAAAAAAGGGAGGACAGACCACATTGGCCCCATAAAGAATGAGGAAGGACATCTGGTTACAAAGGATGGGGAGATGGCGAAGGTATTGTATTTATTCTTCTCCTCAGTCTTCACGAGGAAATCGGGGGGCATCAGTAACCAAAACTGCAGTGTTTATCCTCATGACACATCACAGGAAGCACCTCCATGGTTAACAGAGGACAGAATTAAAATTATACTTGCGAAACTTAACATTAATAAATCACCAGGACCAGATGGCTTGCACCCGAGGGTACTTAGGGAACTCAGTCAAGTAAATGCCAGACCATTGTTTCTAATTTTTACTGACAGTCCACTGAATGTAATGGTACCAGCTGATTGGAGAAAAGCCAATGTAGCACCAATATTTAAAAAGGGCCCAAAATACATACCTGGGAATTACAGGCCAGTTAGCCTAACATCAATAGTATGTAAACTTTTGGAGGGGATGATAAGGGACTATATACAAGATTTTAGTAATGAGAACTGTATCATTAGCAGTAATCAGCATGGATTCATGAAGAATCGTTCTTGCCAAACCAATCTATTAACCTTCTATGAGGAGGTGAGTTGCCATCCAGATAAAGGAAGGCCCATAGACGTGGTGTATCTGGATTTTGCCAAAGCATTTGACACAGTTCCCCATAAACCTTTACTGTACAAAATAAGGTCCTTTGGCATGGACCATAGGGTGAGTACATGGATTGAAAACTGGCTACAAGGGCGAGTTCAGAGGGTGGTGATAAATGGGGAGTACTCGGAATGGTCAGGGGTGGGTAGTGGGGTCCCCCAGGGTTCTGTGCTGGGACCAATCCTGTTTAATTTGTTCATAAATGACCTGGAGGATGGGGTAAACAGTTCAATCTCTGTATTTGCTGATGATACGAAGCTAGGCAGGGCAATAACTTCTCCACAGGATGTAGCAACCTTGCAAAAAGATCTGAACAAATTAATGGGGTGGGCAATTACATGGCAAATGAGGTTCAATGTAGAAAAAATGTAAAATAATACACTTGGGTGGCAAAAATATGAATCCAATCTATACACTGGGGGGGAGAACCTCTGGGGTAATCTAGGATGGAAAAGGACCTGGGGGTCCTAGTAGATGATAGGCTCAGCAATGGCATTAAATGCCAAGCTGCTGCTAACAAAGCAAACAGAATATTGGCATGCATTAAAAAGGGGATTAATTTCAGAGATAAAACGATAATTCTCCCACTCTACAAGACTCTGGTCCGGCCGCACCTGGAGTATGCTGTCCAGTTCTGGGCACCAGTCCTCAGGAAGGGTGTACTGGAAATGGAGCGAGTACAAAAGAAGGGCAACAAAGCTAATAAAGGGTTTGGAGGATCTTAGTTATGAGGAAAGGGTATGAGCACTGAACTTATTCTCTCTGCAGAAGAGACGCTTGAGAGGGGATATGATTTCAATATACAAATATACAAATACCATATTGACCCCCCAATAGGGATAAAACTTTTTTGCAGAAGGGAGTTTAACAAGACTCGTGGCCACTCATTAGAAGAAAACAGGTTTAACCTTAATTGATAATTTCAAGAAACTATTAGATAAGCACCTGAACGACCGCAACATACATTGATATACAATGTAATACTGACATATAATCACACACATAGGTTGGACTTGATGGACTTGTGTCTTTTTTCAACCTCACCTACTATGTAACTATGTAACTCAAACGTAAATAAAAAAGCTTCTACACAAACATGTGACGAAAATGCTATAAAGTGAGTAAATATAAAATGTAGCGCTAAAAAATAACACATATACATATTTTTGTAATGTATCCAAAATAATGTGGTCATACAATGATAATAAAATTGTGGAAAAGTTCAGTGCCTATAATGGTCCTGAAAGGAACCAATACAAAGTCCACCACCAAATGGTGGCTGGTAAAAGATGTAATACACTGGAACTCTCCAACAATGAGGGCATCAAAGGTGGTAAATCTTCAATCTGGAAACCAGTAAAGTAAATCTACTCTTACCAGAACAGATGGAGTCGAATGTCAGCGACAACGAGTCATAAAGGCAGGATGCCGAACATTGGCAAGTCAACGAGACTCCAGGGGACCAAGGACCTCCAAATACGACTCCAAGGATTGTTGTAAACAGCCGCCCTACCAGACTTGAGATGTTGAAAACACCAGGACTGGAACTTGGGTACAGGAGGAAAAACTGGACCACACAGGAACTCTCGTCCAAAAGTATATGCAAAGAACAAAATGCCTCTATATGGTGTAGGTCAAAAAAGTTTTTTTTTTATTTCTAAAAACCAGCATACATAGATAAAAGTAAAAACTGTGATCACAGAGTAAAAAATGGGGGGCAATGTGAGAAGCAGAAAGCCAAGCCCGACACGTTTTGTCCCATAGGACTTCAACTGATGCCCCAGTTGAAGTCCTTTGGGACGAAACGCGTTTTTACTTTTATATATGTATTCTGGTTTTTAGAAATAAAAAAAAAACCTTTTTTGAACTACACCATATGGAAGCATTTTCTCTTTGCATATTCTTTTGGACGAAAGTTCCTGTGTGGTCCAGTTTTTCCTCCTGTACCCAAGTTCCAGTCCTGGTGTTTTCAACATCAGAAGTCCGGTACGGCGGCTGGTTACAACATTCCTTGGAGTCGTATTTGCTTTCACTAGATTTATTTATTTATTTATTTATTTATTTATTTATTTTCAAAGCAGATCAAAAGATAGGCATAACAAAATATTGGTACGACATAAGGCAAGATATGCAACATCAAAAACAGGTGTGAATAAAACAAGGTATCACCAACAAGGCCCCTGCTGGTGTTTCAAGGCACCATGGAGTCATATTTGGAGGTCCTTGGTCCCCTGGAGACTCGTTGACTTGCCGATGTTAGGCATCCTGCTTTTATGACTCGTTGTCGCTGACATTCGAGTCCACCTGTTCTGGTAAGAGTAGATTTACTTTACCTGTTTCCAGATTGAAGATTTACCACCTTTGATGCCCTCATTGTTGGAGTGCTCCAGTGTATTACATCTTTTACCAGCCACCATTTGGTGGTGGACTTTGTATTGGTTCCTTTCAGGACCATTATAGGAACTGAACTTTTCCACAATTTTATTATCATTGTATGACCACATTATTTTGGATACATTACAAACATATGTATATGTGTTCAGTTTTTAGCGCTACATTTTATATTTATTCAATAATAATAATTAGAAAATAAATAAAAGCTGATGGAAAAGCTAAAAAAGCTGAAAAACCTAGCGACAAATGATGCAACAGATGATAGTTTTCCCTATCCGCTAAGAAAAAAACGCCAAAAACGTTGTATAAAAACGTGCACGAAAACAGGCCAAAATCATGTGATAAAATGCTGGAAAACCACTCAAAAATGCTACGTTGAGGTGCGAATGTAGCCTAGGGTTGCCACCTGTTCGGGATTCACCCAGACAGTCCGGGTTTTGAAGCATGTGCCCGGGTTTCAGGCAGACTGAAACCTTTACACATTATTCAGACCGGGCTGTGGCTCCCCAAGTAACCAAAATAGCCTCACTGCCATAAATCCCAACATTTTGAGATGTAGGCATAGGACACTCCCCCTGCCACACCCCCTTAAAGGAGAATTAACCAAAAAAAAAGGTTAATTAAATCCACAAGGACTTTTTTTTACCACTACTATTCCTTTTTATTGGCTTTTAAAATGTACAAATGCAGCAATTTAGAAATTGGATAAAAGGTTTAGCACTGGGAAACACTTTTTGAAAGATAAAAAGTGCATTTTATATACATCTATATAGATCAGACCAAAATGAGGGACAGAGGGACGTTGCTCCAAATCAGGGACAGTCCCTCGAAATCAGGGACAGTTGGGAGGTATGCACTGCTAATGGCAGCTGTTTGGGGACAGGTTCGACATCACTGGGGGGGGCAGAGTGATGAAGTCAGCAAAAGCAGTTTGGCCACACCCACTGTTCGCTACGGCACGCTATACGCGCCACATTATTACTCTACTTGGGGCACCCAAAGGTGTTCCAGGCTGCTAAAGTGTTCGGGTTTGTCTTGAAGAAAAGGTGGCAACTAGGGTTGCCACCTCATCCCTTTAAAACCGAACACATATTAATTACACAGTTTCTGTGGCTGATTAAGGTGATAATTAAACTAATTTGGTGCCTTATCTGCATGAAATTAGCCTTGGAACCTGTGTAATTAATATGTGTTCGGGTTTAAAGGGATGAGGTGGCAACTCTAATGCAGTCTTGTGGGTGAAGGTCCCCATCTTTTTGTATTGTGTGTCATATATTTGAAATCCCACTGCCAAAACCGGACTGCCATTCGGAAGAAGCTCTGACAGGAAACTTCTCACAAGCACTTCTTCCCAGCAAATCAAACTTGCCCAGCTATGACTTCCACCCCCTCATTGTTTACACATCAATTATTCATAAAGGTTTTTTTTTTTTTGTTCTGCCCCAACCAAGATGGCGCCGCGGTCCTCCAGCCCCCCTGGCGCGTCACGTGGCCCGGCAGGAAGTGGGCGTAGCCAAGTTTAAAATCCCTAGCTCGGGACGGGCTCGGCTACGCCCCCCAGCTCGTCACCCTATTGGTCGGAGGGGTGAGTTTGACGTCATCAGCCCGCGCTCGCTCTCTTTTTCTGTATCTCCGCCGCCCGCGAGTCTGCTCCGTCCTGAGAGGTGAGAGCCCGGGGCCTGCCGGTACCGGCGGGGAGGGGGAACTGGGGGCGGGTGGAGGCCCTCGGGTGGCATGCGGGGCCCGGCAGGCCCGGTAAATGTGATATGCGTACGTTGGTGCCGCCGAATGCCCTGCCGGCTTATCGCACGCTGAGCCGGGCGGTGCTGCCGGAGATCCCTATGGTGGGTTACAAAGAGGCCAGTGTACCTAATGGGCACCACTACTCCCATCATCCGCGTCTTTCTTCTTCTGTACAGGAGGAGGAGGAGGAGCGGGCGGTGTACAGCAGAGGCTTCTCACCCAGGCAGGGCTCCATATACATTCATAGGAAGTGTCCCCTCCCCCTCCATTACTCCACCTATACCCCCCACTGTACAGGACAGCATGGGCCTTCATAGGGGGCCATGCTAATGGATAGTGCCTGCGGTTTTTTTATTTTTTATTTTAGGCCATTTTTTTTTTTTTTTTTTAAACTTTATCTGTATAATTTTTATACCAATTATGACCCACCACCAAAAAAATTAAAATCTCTAACTTGCATGGGGACGCTACTTGTGTTTTTGTTTCCTGTACTACAAGTAAGGCCCAGAAACGGGTGTGCATTGCGTCTATTTTATGTTTTTATTTTTTTTATAGCCTATCTGAAACGCCCAGATGCTGACCATAATGCTGAGGCCTCTAAAGTTCCGCTATGATCCACAGTGAGCAGGCATTGAAACTAAACCCCTAAACTAAAACCGTTAGACCTCCTTTCACACTGAGGCGCTCAAACCTGCCCGTAAAACGGCGGGCGTTTTTTTTTTTTTTTTTCTAAAGCGGTTGTACGCTTAAAAAAACCCCCCAAAAAACTGTAAGGCAAAGGCATAATGAGCTAGTGTGCACCGCATACTAACTCAATTATGAAATGCCTTAGAACAAAACTCCCACAGGGCCCAGTCCGTCACTACTGAGGGAGATGACCAGTCCCCTCTGTTTGTTCCGGGTTCGTGGCTTCCGGCGCTGTCAGTGGCTGGAGCCGCGGAGATGTCGCTCCCGCGCATGCACCCTCTGTTCCGGCAAGATACGCCGGACCTTCACTGCGCATGCGTCGCTGACGTCAAGGTGAATAATCTCCTAAACCGTACAAGTTTAGGAGATATTCATTTTACCTACAGGTAAGCCTTATAATAGGCTTACCTGTAGGTAAAAATGACCAAGCGGACGATACAACCGCCTTAAGGTCACGTGTCTCAAAAAAAGACGTTTTGCGGTGATTTTGACACGCTTTTGAAGCGCTGCACATTCATTTCAGTGGTGAGGGGTGTTTCTGAGGTGCTTTTTTTTTTTTTATATTTATTTTTTTTTTAGCGCTTCAAAGATGCTGCTTGCAGGACTTTTTGCACCGCCTCCTCTGTGCACCACCCCAGTGCAAAAGCATCCATTGGAATGAATGGGAAGCAGTTTTCGGGCACTGTTTTTAGCGCATAAGCAACTCAGAGTGAAAGGGATCTTGGGGGTTGCTAACTGTCATATTGCTTGTGTGTTCAACCCAACCGTCAAACCATCAAATGTCTGGCGTCATAACCGATCACATGTGGAGCACCGTGGCAACTGCAGATCAAACTGAGGCCTAGATGGCAGCTTCCTTGGCTAAAAGGGATATGAGGGTGTAGTTCCACTTGAGGATGTTTAACCACTTGCCGCCAGCCATATAGCGAAAATGTATCCTGACCAGACGTCTTTCAGGATAACAAGCCACTGCGCGCCCCCCCCAGGGAGCGCATCACAGCGATTGTTGCGGTGTCAGTCTGGCACACCACAACTCCGATCTAGGTAAAGAGTCTTTGACAGAGACTCTTTACCACATGATCAACCGTGTCCAATCACGGCTTATCAGTGTAAACAAGAAAAGCCGTTTATCATCTTTTCCTTACTCGCGTCTCAGACACGAGTAGAGGAGAGTGGATCGGCTGCTCTTCTGACGGGGAGGGGGGGGGGGGGGGGTAAAGGTTTGTGCTGATTGATCATCAGCGCAGACCCCCCCCTCCCCTGAGGATGCCCACACTTGACCACCAGGCAGAAAATGGAAAAAGGGCGGCCGCACTCCAAAATATTGCCTTTATTGAATAAAGCTTAATCCATACATCAATCAGACACGGGTCCAGATGGCTGACGCGTTTCACACCGTTAAAGGCGCTTAATCATAGCCAAGGACCACCAGGGATGCCCACCAATAGTCAGCACCAGGTATGCCAATTAGTGCCCATAATGGATGCCAATCAGTGGCAAACAATAATGCCTGCCCATCAGTGATGCCCATCAGTACCATCCATTAGTGCCCATCTGTGCCGCCTATGTATACCCATCGGTGCCCATCAGTGCAGCCCCATCAGTGAAGGAGAAAACATACTTATTTACTAAGTTTTGTAACAAACAAAGTTTTTTTTTTTTTTTTTTTTTCCAAAAATTTTTATTTTTTTTTAATTTGTTTAGCAGAAAATAAAAATCCCAGAGGTGATCAAATACCACCAAAAGAAATCTCTATTTCTGGGAACAAAATGATAAAAATGTAGTTTGGGTACAGTGTAGCATGACCGCGCAATTGTGCGACAGCGCTGAAAATTGGTCTGGGCAGGAAGGTGTAGAAGTCCCATTATTGAAGTGGTTAAAGTGGATGTAAACCCTCACATATACCCAGTGAAGTGAACAGCCTCAGATGATACACAGGGATGAAACAAATCTCCCTACATAAGTTTTAAATGTATATCTGCTGTCTTCAGCTTTATATATTCTTTAGAAAGTAGTTCCAAAACATCTGGGATGCCAAGGTCTGCCATCGCTGCTCTACAGAAATAAAATGGTGGTTGTTGCAATTTTTTATGTCGCACGGTTTTTGTACAGCTGCTTTTCAAAAGTGTGTGTTTTTTTTTTTTCATATTTAATAATTTTTTTTTGTTTTTCAGTTATAGTCCTATTACAAGGAATGTAAACATCCCTGGTAATAGAAATAAGGATAACAGGTCCTCTTTATGAAGAGATCTGGGGTCAAAAAGCCCCCTAATCTCCTCGTTACCTTTTAACAGCAAAAGATAGAAAGAAAAAAATAATCCTGATCATTTCCCCACTTACTATGGTAACAATGTATTGCTCTGGTCACAGTGTGTTAGAAAAAAAAAAAAGAAACAAAATGTAAGAGGAATTGGTGACAGTATGTAAAAAAAAAAAGTTAAATTTATTTTCCAAATAATTGTGACAAAGTACAGCCTCAAAAAAAAACCTGCCATGCCTCTTACTAAATACCTTGGACTTTCTACTTTCCAAAAAGGGGTCATTTGGGGGGTATTTGTACTGTCCTCAAATTTTCGTCCCATATTGTAGGTACATTTTTGTTATATTGTCGGGGTATTTCCTTCCTTTTGTTCTTGGCTAATTCACATAATACAAAGGCTTCTGTGATTGAGCAGAAGGAGGCGGGCATAGCAGCTGCATCAACTGTAATGTTGAAGATGCTGAGACTTGAAGCATCAGTCATTGGGCGGCCAGCAATATAGTGTGATGGGTATCTTCCAGAAGTGCAATGAAACTGTCAGTTTTAATAAAGATAAGTGCAGGAGATGTCATGACCCTCCTTGGACTTTACTCATTGTGTGCCCTCACTTTTTTACAAAGGAAATACTTTTCCAGAATTCAGCTTTAAACACTTGACCAAGCCTCTTTCTGAGAGTTAAAAACTGTTTTTACTGTTGTCTTATTCTTTAAAAAAAAAAGATATATATATATATATATATATATATATATATATATATATATATATATATATATATATATATATATATATATATATATATATATATATATTATATAATACTTTTTTTGAATTAAAGAATAAGACAACAGTAAAGTTAGCCCAACTTTTCATTTTATATTGTGAAAGATAATATTACGCTGAGTAAATTGAAATCCAACATGTCACGCTTCAAAATTGCGCCCGCTCGTGGAGTGGCGACAAACTTTTACCTTTAAAAATCCCCATAGGCGAAGTTTTAAGAAAAATTCTACAGGTTGCATGTTTTGAGTTAGAGGAGGTCTAGGGCTAGAATTATTGCTCTCGTTCTATCGATCGCGGCAATACCTAATATGTGTGGTTTGAACATCATTTTCGTATGCGGGTGCTTCTCATGTGTGCGTTCACTTCTGCACGTGAGCTCGTCGGGACGGGGCGCGTTTAAAAAATTTTTTTTTCTTATTTTACCTTTTTAGTTTTACACTGTTCTCTCTTTTTTTTTTTTTTTTTTTTTTTAATGTCAGTTTTATTCTTATTACAAGAAATGTAAACATCCCTTGTAATAGAAAAAAAGCATGACAGGTCCTCTTAAATATGAGATCTGGGGTCAAAAAGACCTCAGATCTCATATTTACACTAAAATGCAAAAAAATAAAAAATGTAACTTGAAAAAATGTTAATTTTTTTTTTAAATGTCCCTTTTATGAGCTATGGGCGGAAGTGACGTTTTAAAGTTGCCTCCGTCCTGCAATGATATGGAGACGGGTGGGGGCCATCTTCCCCTCACTCAGCTCCATGCCTAACAGGACACAGGACCCGATTGCCTCCGTCGCTACCAACGGCTCCGGTAAGCGGTGGAGGGTATCAGGAGCGCGGCGGGAGGGGGCCGATAAGTGATCTCGCTGCGAATCCGCCGCAGAGACCAGTTTTATGTGAAAGCGGACCGCCCGCTGAAGAGGATACCCGGGTTATGGCAGCTAGCTGCTGCCATAACGATACTCCTCTTCAAAGTAGCGAAGTAAAACGACGGCGGGCGGTCCGTAAGTGGTTAAAGCAGAACTAAACCCTACTATCGTCTACAGCGATGGAAGCTGCCATCTTAGACTCTTTGCTCTGCAGTTGTCATGGTGCTGCACATGTGATCAGTTATGACACCAGTCATTTGATGGTTTGACAGTTTGGTTGAGATCACAAGCAATTTGACAGTTAGCATTCCTGGTATGCTAGGAATTTAACAGTTTTAAACCGTTAAATTGATGTGTTTAGTTCTGCTTTAAAGTGGAACTAATCACATTGGTTAAACAGATTCAAGGCATGCCACGAATGACAGCGATTGTCCACAGCGCTATTGTGTTCTGCCAGTGGGGAGCCATCACTGCCAGTGACTATGGCTGCTACCAGTGAACACATGCAAAAATTTGACAGGTTGGCTGTACCCAGCCTGCCCATACATGGTTTGAATCTCGGCTGGTCCTTGCTGATTCGGCTGAGATTTGATCAACCTTTGGCCAGCTTGACATGGAACTGTGGCCCACGCATCGTGGCTGGAGCTGCGTACAGGCAGCCTGTGTGCAAACATAGCAGCATTGGTTTCCTGCACCCACCCATGCATGCCTGCATGCAATTTCAGGCAGACCACAGCTCCTGTCTGAATGAATCCTTCCTTTAGTATCGGGAACTGTTGGTGACAGGTCCGTTTCTTTACTGTAGGTTCACGATCGAGCAGGCTCCCAGCCCAAAAAAAGTGCGGTGTTAGGCAAGAAAGCCAATGGCTATTCCGCTCCTGATGAGCCCAGATGGCACCCAGGGTGAGAGGCTGGTGTCGACAGCCCTTTGTCTAACCCCTTCTGTGAGCCCCTAGATATTTTCGAGTGGGCCATGCATAAAAATATAAGGTCCGCTTGTATCACACTTGGCACCTTTCAGGGGGGAGGGGGGGTGCAGATACCTGTCTAAGACTGGTATTTGCACCCACTTCCAGGCATAGACTCCAACGGGAGTCTACGCCTCTTCCCGTCCCCCCCGCGCTGTCTGCTGGGACACACACGGGTCCCAGAGACAGCAGGGACTGTTTGAATTGCGCAGCGCGACTCGCGCATGTGCAGTAGGGAACCGGGAAGTGAAGCCGCAAGGCTTCATTTCTTGATTCCCTTACCGAAGATGGCGGCGGCAGCAGCATCCGAGGGATGGTTCGGCCTCGGGTGCCGACATCGCGGGCTCCCTCGACTGGTAAGTGTCCATATTTTAAAAGTCAGCAGCTGCTGTATTTATAGCTGCTGACTTTAAAAAAGAAAAAAAAAAAAAAAAAGACTTCCACTTTAAATCAATGGGTTTAGTTCTGCTTGAAGAGATGCATCTTTAAAATAAATAAATAAATCATCCAGCTCTTCTCCCTCCTCCACTATTGCCGGCGATTACCATGTGTTGTATTTCATTGCCTATACTTAAAAAAAAAAACACTATTGAAAAGAGGAAGCACTTTTCTTTTTACTCTTTTGTCACACATGGAACAAAAAAAGTTGTAAAACAATATTACCAAAGCTTAGTTTGTCCTCTCTAAAACAATGTACTGTATGTATTACTTTTGCATGTTAAGTATTCACAAAGTTATCGAATAGAAAGCCCATAGTGAAAATATTGTAAGTGTGTCATATGCATGTTGGAGAAATGGCAGAGGAGGTTCACATCCGGTCATAGGAGGCAGCAGAAGGGTTAAAGAGTAGGACCCTCACAAGAGCATATGTGAGGATGTTTGAGCTGCGAAGGGGTCTGTGGATTAGGTAAAGCTCGGATTAAGTTAATTTGAGTGAACATTTGGAGCGTGGCATCATTTAAGTGCTTTCTTGATATTATTAGCAGTTGAAAGCCTACGAAATACACTCGTAACATCCCATGTAGGGGGGGGGAAAAACCCCCACATTTTGAGTCGGGTACATTAAACACTGAAAGCTGTTCTATGTATAGATCTACAGTCTTCTTTTTTTTTTTTTCTCAAATATGGTCACTGTGGGGGCTCCAGAGGTGATGCAGTAAGGATTCCCTGAGTATGATGAGGGTATTCGTATTCATACTGTCTGATCTGGAGAACCTGTGCCCATCAGGAGCACACAAAGTTTAACCACTATGCACATTCCCATAGTCCAGTGGCCCCCAACCTCCCCAGCACCGGTGACCGGCCTCCTGGAAGACAACCGCTCCAGGGATCGGGGTGGTGTTGCGGGGGGGCTGGGGGGGAGGGGTTGCGGCAGTGTTTTGAGTGGCAGGTATTATCACCTGCCACTCACCGATATGGCCTTCATAGGAATTTCCATACAGCACAAGCCAGTGTGGAGCCACTAAACCCCCCACAAGGTCCATGCAACCCAGATCCCCTGCACAGTGCAGCCCACAGCAGGGCCCCTGCCACCAACAAGAATGTTAGCAGAGAAAAAAACGCTCCTGCGCATAAGTGGATACCCAGACAAATATGTAATGACATAGGCCTTGCTGCCCTCAAGGATGAGGAAATCCTAATAGTCAAAGATAAAAGAGAAAAAAAGAAAAACAAGAACACCTGTAAGCAGTTATAGTTAATGGCAAGCTGGGTTAAATGTTACATAAACTCCTCTCCCCTCTAAAATTGTGTACATTAGTATGCCATATCTAAAAAAAAAAAAAAAAAAAAAAAAAAAAGTGGGGGGGGGGGGGTTTATTTGCACGTCATCTCTGCTGTCACATCTCAAGGCTTTTATAGTCTAGTTTATATAAATGTGGACTTTTCTGGGTTGGAAATTTTCTTCCATTCTCTTTTGGGAATGCTCGCTCTAATGAAAGGAAGTAGTAATTCACTATTTAGCCAGACATCTCTTGTCTGCCTATGTTTGGAGAAAAAAAAGATCACATACTGCATAGCAGAAGTCCATGATAATGTCACTAATCCCCGGCGTGCACAGCTTACAGCAGGCCGCCAACCTGACAAGAGGCAGAGACCAGGTGGCAATGTGAGCTGCCGCAAATACAGATCAAGCCTAGCCTGGGGATTGGGGATCTATGTCATAGCCCATAGTCCATTTTGGGAGCAAGCAAGAGAAGGTGGGTATGTTCCTACATACAGTGGGACCATGGAGGAAAAAACATAGCCACATAGGAAACATAGGAAAAAGGGAATATGGACGAGGTTAAGAACAATAGAAGGTCCTTCTTTCCTTTTTTTTTTTTTTTTTCAAAGTGATACTAAACCCACCACAGTAAAATCAGTCTGTAAATGCAGTAAAACATGCTTGTTATACTCACTGTGGAACCTAAGGGGTTAATCCTGTGCATTGTGTATAAAGGCTGTTTGATCCTGGCTTCTCTGATCCTCCCCTCCTTCCACTGTCCCCTCATAATGTCCTAATAAAACAGTCTATTGAGTCAGGCTGCACATGCTCAGTTTGGTATGTATTGCTAGAGAGGATTTTTTTTTTTATCTTGGGAGAGTGCATGTGATCAGCACAGGGCCAATTCGGCACTGTACATACAGAGGGACAGGGGTCCTGCAGTGTCATAGGACTGTCAGAAAACTCCTCTTGCAAGCTTTAACCAGTGCTTGACTGAAAACTGATAGAAGTCACAAAACTGCTATATACTGCTGATGAGAAAAGGTAATTGGCAATTTAGATTTACCAAAATAGTTGCATTTTCATGTTCTGTGTATTGTGGGAGACCAGATATAGTGAATGCAGGGTCCTGGGTTTAGTAACACTTTAACCAGTGTTTAGTGTCACTTTAAAATGATTGTAAAGTAACGTTTGTTTTTTTTTTTTTTTCTGTTAATAAAATAACATGTTATACTAACCTGCTCTGTGCAATGGTTTTGCACAGAGCAGCCCCATCTTCCTCTTCTCGGGATTGAGAAAAGGCTTCACTGAAAAGACCACTTTAAAGTGTACCGGTGCTTTACCCATTCAGAGAAAGCAATAGGTTCACTTTAATGGGAGCCCCACCAGCAGCTTATACTTTCCCTTCCCCACCTCCATATTCATCTGCTGACAGAAGTCTTAAAGTGTAAGTTCACTTTTTCACACTCCCGGTGGCACTTCTCTTCTGTGGATAATTGGCTTTCATTACCCACACAGCCAGTGCAAGGGTCCAGGGATCTGACAGTCATGGCCCCCCCCCTTAGAAGACACGGTGGATCGGAGTGATTATGACCGTTTTGGCCAATCGGAATTACTCTGATTCATCCTGGAAGGAAAACGCAGCTTTAGGATCTACTCCATTTGCTGCATGGGCATTGATGGCTTATCATTCCCAAAGGTGAATGCACCTGGGAGTGGTGAAAGGTGTAATGTTCACTTTTTCATTTTTTGTGAAAAGGTTAGCTTACACTTTAAAGCTTATGCAGGCCTGGCGAAAGTCTTGCTACCTCCTATATGGCAGTTGGCAAACCCGTTGTCCTATGGGGGAATGGAGTGTGGTACATGCTCTTTCTTTTTTCTTTTTCTTTTTTTTTTTTTTTTTATACCTGGACATTTTGAGCATTTTTCTTAATTTGTGCCTACCTACAGGGGATGTTATACTAAGGGTCTGCTCCGGTGCTGCATAGGCAGAAGAAGTTATCAGCTTGGTTTTGCACTGGTGTTAACATGTCTTCATTTTGCTCTGTTTTATCTAGTGGCTGTAACGATGGACTGGCGCCCTGATGAAGAAGGATTACAGCAGGTTCTGCAGCTCCTGAAGGATTCTCAGTCACCAGACACAGCCACCCAGAGAGTCGTCCAGGATGTATCCTTCACATTCTGCATGTGTCCACTCTGCAACAAGACCCAGTTCAATACATGTGTTATTGTGGGCCAGGTAGTCGCTGTCACACCAGACTATTCAATCTGGGCACTGATGGCTTGGTGCTGGTATCTTTGTCAGTGTAGAGATGGCAAGAATACAGAACAAGGGCTTAATTTAGGTGTGGTATAAGGTTAGTTCAAGGATCATGGATTAAAGGGTTTTATTTTTAAAAATATGTAGCCAACCCAATGAGGTCGTATTTCAATTTGTGCTCAAGTGTGTGTTTTTAGTCCCCCCCCCCCCCCCTCTTGAAATGTGTATAAAGCCCATAAACAAATTTTTAATACTTACTGATCCTTAAATGTAGTGGTTGCTTTAGTTGTCTTTTTTTAATTTTAGTTACCATGCACAGCTGCACCAGATTTAGTAAATCTTCCTCTTTGCCTTAGCCCCGGTTCACACTGGGACGACTTGTCAGGCGACCTAGTCGCCTGACAAGTCGCCTCCCGTTCTGTGCTATGGAACCGTTCTAAGGGGAGCGACGCAAGTCGCTCCGACTTAGAAAAAAGTTCCTGTACTACTTCAGGGGCGACTTGGGGCGACTTGCATAGACTTCTATACAGAAGTCGTTTTGCAAGTCGCCCGTGCAGTCGTGTGCAGGTCGCGCCGCCTCTGGTGTGAACCGAGGCTTAGGCCCCTTTCACACTGGGCGGACTGTCAAGCGGATCTTTCTGCTGGTCCCCAATGAGCAGGCGGATGGCCGGTCCGTGTTCGCTCCGCTATGCAGAGTGGACACAGACATGGCTCGCTGTTCTCTATGGGGCGGTTGGATGAAAACTGATCGCCTGTCCATTTCCATCTGACTCATCCGATCCACGACTAGACAGATGGGAAATGGATCCCTAGTTGGTTTTTAGCGGACTGGGGTGTCAGTGAACACATGAGCAATGGAGGTTCTGATTGGGTCCGCCTGTAAAACAGACAGGTGGACCTGATCATAATGTCTGTGTAAAAGGGGCCTTGGGGTGTCTCTATTCTAGATGAAGAACTGGAGACACCCTTGGACAGCAGCATTTTCAATCTGGGGTAAGGGTAGTGTTAGATGCACTAGCAGATTTATATGGATTTGACTAATAAAGCTCCATTCCAGCTAACACTTTTTATGCAGATACAGCAACAGGTATTTTTGTTTTTTTATTTCTTTTTGAGATGGGGGGGGTTTTACATGAATAAAGTGACCACCATAAGCACCCCTGTCAGTTTTAAATGGTTTGTCCCTAGCTTTTGCTGCACATCCTGCTCTGTAAAGAGAGTTGGAAAACAATGTATTCACTAGGTGAAAAGAAAAGCATAATAAAGGACACTAATGCAACCACCATATTTAGGCAATGTAGGCAGATCATGTCTGGTAAGAGAGGCTGCTGGCTGGGTGTTGCACATAGCTTCTTGAAAACAACAAAGCACCCTGCTTCAATGCTTCTCTTGTGCCCTTTTACTACCCTGTTTCCCCGAAAATAAGACCTAGCGTGATTGTCGGTGATGGCTGCAATGTAAGCTCTACCCCCCCCCAAATAAGCCCTACCCTGTTTTCCCGAAAATAAGCCCTACCCTGAAAAGAAGACCTACAAGGACTTTAACTAGGGCTTATTTGGGGGGTAGGGCTTATATTGCAGCCATCACCGACAATCACGCTAGGTCTTATTTTCGGGGAAACAGGGTATCATAAAAGCAGTAGGGAGGAGTTATTCAAATATCATAATGCTCTTCTGAGCAGGTGTCAACTTGGAGTGGCCATTCCTAGGCGGATTATGTTTGCATACAGACCGCCCATGGTAATGGCCTCATGTGATGCTGAGCCTCCATGATTGAAATAACTGAAATCCAGTGATAGAAAGGGGCATGCCAGGAACAGAAGGACTTGGAAGCAGAGGACTAGAGGATACTGGGAATCCTCCACCCAGGAAAAGATGTGGGCCTTTCTGATTTGCTGCAACTTCTAATGCACACGTTGCTTACTGTGGGTCCAATGCACACGGAGCTTATCAATTTTAGTACAGGAGAGTAGCCTGTACAACTGTGCAAGACCATAGGTAGGGATGGAGTTTTTAATATCTCCTCCTGTGCCACACATTAAAATTGGTAAGCTCTTCCACTTCAGTCTGAGGATACCCAGGTAGCATACACTGTGCACAATTATTAGGCAAGTTGTATTTTTGAGGATTCATTTCATTATTGAACAACTACAGGGCTCTGTCAATCCAAAATGTTAACAAACCTGAATTATTAAGAAAGTAAAAGTGAGGTTTTGTATATCGTGTAGTGAAGTAGGGCTAATATAGCACGTCAACAAAAAAAAAAAAACACCAAGGAATTTCTCAGATGCTCATGGCAAATATAAACTCATATAAAAGTGTTCAAAGTCCTAAAAGGTGCATTCCATAATATACATCTGAGCAATAATGCAACGAAATCCAGTAACGTGTATCACATAAAACTAAACTAAAAGTAAATTGTTTCCCAGGAGTAATCAGCATCCAAAGAAATCGGGTGACTCAGAGAGATGATCAGTTCCAAAGTGAAAAATATAAATCTGAGTATATAACTGAAGAGACAAGGGGGATAAGGACAGGTGAAAGAGTCCAAATTAAAGATGTAAGATGGTAAACATGTCTTTCTGCAATCCTCCCCCCCGGTAGTGCTAGCCTCTCACATTTATAGATAGACCCCTATGGGTCTAATGGGGCAACAGTGAAGCCTGTTGAAGCTTTCCTCACAGCTTTCAAGGGATCACTACAACTTTTCTCCGGTCTCCACGGTCTTTTCCTATAAGGAAGTTTTCTCCCAATCTTTTAGGTGGGGCAACAGTAAACGACCAGTCTGTTGAAGCTTTCCTCACAAGGTCCAAGGGATCGCTGTAACTTTTTCTCCGGTCTCCACGGTCCTTTCCTAGAAAAGTTTCTCCCAATCTGCAAGACAGATAAAAGATCATCTCTGAGTCACCTGATTTCTTTGGATGCTGATTACTCCTGGGAAACAATTTACATTTAGTTTTATGTGATACACTTTACTGGATTTCATTGCATTATTGCTCAGATTTATATTATGGGATGCACCTTTAAGGACTTTGAACACTTTTTTTATATGAGTTTTTATATTTGCCATGAGCATCTGAGAAATTCTTTGGTGGTTTTTCTTTTTTCTTTTTTTTTTTTGACGTGCTATATTAGTGCTACTTCACTACACGATATACATTTTTGAGGTGTTGGTTACACTATAGAAGTTTAGGTGCTTTTTTCATTTAGCGTTTTATATGTATGCACTTTATTTGTATTGATACTGTTGGTAGTGCATTAGTAATTTGCCATATCAAAAGTGAGGTTTTGCTTTCTTAGTAGAATATCTGTGTGCACAATTATTGGGCAACTATAGTGTGCAGAATTGTTATGCAACTAAATGAAAAATTAACATTTTTTCATCTGTTAGGCCCTTTTCACACTGGGGCGGTGGGGGCGTCGGCGGTAAAACGGTACTATTTTTAGCAACTCTTTACAGTCGTTTTTGCGGCGGTATTCACCCGCTGGCGGTGCGGTTTTAACCCCCGCTGGCGGCCGAAAAAGGGTTAGAACCGTTCGCATAGCGCCGCTACAGCGGTGGTATAGCCGCGCTGCCCCATTGATTTCAATGGGCAGGAGCGGTTTAGGAGCGGTGAATACACCGCTCCTTCACCGCTCCAAAGATGCTGTTTGCAGGAGCTTTTTTTTCTCTCCTGCCAGCGCACCGCTTCAGTGTGAAAGCCCTCTGGCTTTCACACTGGAGAAACGGCAGCGGCAGTTTTAGGTCGGTTTGCAGGCACTATGTTTAGGGCAATAACGCCTGCAAAACCGCCCCAGTGTGAAAGGGGCCTTAAAGTGAGAACTATAAACAACTCAAAATTTACAAATAAACATTTGACATTTCCAAAAAAAAACTCAGTGACCGCTATAGCCACCCTTCTTTTCAATAACCATCATAAGCTTTCCATTCATAGTCTGTCAGTTTCTTGATCTCTTGACCATCAACTTTTTGTGCAGCAGCAACCACAGCCTCCCAGACACTGTTCAGAGAGGTGTACTGTTTTCCTTCGGTAAATATCCTATTTAGGAAGACCCCACAAGTTCTTACTGACTAGCCACTCAGTGGAGTACTTTGGTGCAATATCCTGCACAAATATCATGGTCTTCTTGAAAGATGCAGACTTTTTTTTTTTTTTTTTACCGGTGCTTGAACAAAGTGTTTTCTGAAAACTGGGTAGTAGGCTTGGGAGTTGATTTTGAGTCCATCTTCAACCCAAAAAGGTCCAACTAGCTAATTTTTAATACCAACCCATACCATTACTCCACCTCAACCTTGCTGGCGTCTGAGTTGAAGTGGAGCTCTGTGCCCATTATTGATCCAGTCACAGGCCCCATCCATCTGGTCCGTCAAGAGTCACTCATCTCATCAGTCCATAAAACCTTTTGAAAAATCTGTCTTCAGATGTTTCTTGGCCCAGTCTTGACATTTCAACGTATGTGTCTTGTTCAGTGGTGGTCGTGTTTCAGCCTTCCTCACTTTGGCCATGTCTCTGAGCACTTAACACCTTGTAACTTCTGGGCACTCCAGGTAGTTTGCAGTTCTAGAATATGACAGTACTGGAGCGTAATGGGTTCCTGGTAGCTTCACGTTTGATTTTTCTCTAAGCTTTGGCAGTTAATTTGCATGTTTTTTTTTTTTTTTTTTCTTTCCACAACACGTTTCTTGCAACCCTGTTTACTATTTGGTTCTGTGATCACGCTCCAAAATCTTAGCACTTTTAAGAGTGCGGCATCCCTCTGGAAGATTTTTAAATTGTTTGAATTCAGAGTCAGTTAAATCTCTTTTCTGGCCCATTTTGCCAGAGGAAAAGAAGCTGCCTAATAATTATGCACACCTTGATATAGGGTGTTTGATCTCCTTAGGTCACACCCTCCCTCATTACACAAATCACCTGATATGCTTCCATCCAATAAGCATTCACGTTTATACAGCGTAGAATTGGACAATATGCATTAAAATTATGATTTGGGGCATGCAGATCTTGGATGTACCCTGACTGTGTCACTGGCTGTTTTGGTATATAAATGTAATCAAGGTAAGCCTTCATAAAGAAAACCCCTTGGTGAGGAATTCCCTATGGAAGCAGCCAGCCTACAAGTTCATGGACTGTATTGTAAATCTGGAAATGATGCAGATGTTCAGGACCTGATTGTGCAGTGATGGTTTCTGTATTCATACTGTCTGATCCAGGATATTGATGGTAATGTGTGACTTTCCCCTTTAAAGATGCACTAAACCTACCTGTCCGCAGCATGGCATAAAAGGCAAACGTGTCATGCTTTGTTCAGTACTTTTTAAGTGACAAGACCAGAGGTCAGACTGGCTAATTCTCCCCTTCAAAAGAATTCAACGGATTCAAGCTCTTTTTTTATTAACTCAAACTGCGCTGGAAGAAGTTTGGAGATGCAGTTTTTCAAAGAACAACATTTCAGCCCCTCTTAAAGTGGAGTTCCAGCCGGCCCGTGTTTATTAAGTCAGCAGCTACAAAAAGTGTAGCTGCTGACTTTTAATAAACAGATACTCGCCTGTCCCAGGTTACGCTCGAGCCGCCTAGACGGCGCGCCCCCCCCCCCCCCAGAAATGACCTGCCAAATGTGGCATGTCAAAGGGTAAGGAGCACTTAAAGCTGAAGTTCCACTTTTGGGTGGAACTTCGCGTTAATCCTAATTCATTGTGGGCAAGAATAATATGCCTTTAAGCCTATCTTAAGAAATGTCCCTGCCATCAGCACTGTATAAACATATATAGCATCAGCTATGCACTGTATACAATGCTGTACTCTGGGAGTGGAATAGGGGCTTTCCGTCCTGTTCCCAGAACAAAACCAAGTCACGGTGAGTGCTGCTCAGCAGATCACAGGAGGCTTTGTATTTTTATTATCAAACAAGGCTTCTTCTGATTGGCTGAGGTAGAGATTGTGACCCCCCCCCCCCCCCCACCTCCAGCAAATTAGAGTAAACCTCATACTCATTCATAGAATACAAAGCTTCTTGCGAATACCCGAGCAGCAATCAGCCCAACCTGATTTTGTTCCGGGGACTGGAAGTCCGCTTAACGCTGCTGTAACATAACACAGTGCCTCTATACTTTGTGTTTTATGATGCTCCTTATAGTTTATACAGCGTTGACAGTGGGCACAATTCTTAGTAATTTGAAGTGCTTTGTTTGGGCACACTTGGACTTGTATTTAAAGTAAGATAAAAACTAGAGCTAGACTTTAAAGTGGTTCTAAGCACAAAAAGGTTTTTTTACCTTCATGCATTCTCGGCAATCGGGTAAAAAACATTCCAAACCCCTCTCCCAATCCAGTGCTGTGTCTGGCTGCACCTCCTCTCTCCTCTTCCCTTCTCTCACGGGAGACTCTGAGAACAGTGGGAGCCATTGGTGGGTGTACAGGGGTTGTGGCTGAGCCACGCTGTCTATGGACACACACGGCCCAGTTCAGGAATGCGGAAGACTGAAAGAGGAGGCTGTCACCACTCCTTGCACAGAGCAGGTAAGTATAACACATTTCTTCAATTTAAAAAAAAAAAAAGTCTTTATCACTTTAATGTTTTTCTATAGGTCAACTACTCTGCTTCTGGAAACTTTTATATATTTGCCAATAGCTAGGTTACCAGCCAGGCTGGTAGTCCCATTTCATGTAAGTACCTCAGCCTTCAAGCAGCTCCACAAAAGCTGAATCCAAACAGTGGATAGTCCTGGCTTAAATGATTTACTGAAGGACACTTAGACTTTGAGATTAATATTCTTTCTGGCTTGGTGCCCCCTTAATAATCTCTCCAGTACCCTTGGCACAGTTCAAGCCTAGAAAACATTGCTGTGCCACTAGCTTCATTGATCTTTGCTCTGTTACTGAATAAAGCTCTGTGTTCTTCCATCTGTATCTTTTTCCTGTTTATGTAACTGTAAGCAATATGGTCCTGAACTTGTTCCCAGAAACTGAAGCAGCTGAACCAATTTCCGGATTTTAACAATTATTTGATCTTTGTGCTGACGCGGCTTAAATCTGAAGGTGAGCATTTCAGATTTTTTTTTTTTTTGCATGCTTTTATCAGTACCCATAATTTTAATAATCTGGATAGTTCAAAAAACCAACATCTATAAGGAGGAGTGGGGGAGGGGAACCAGTCCTTTCCAGGAAGAATAGGAAGAATTTTTTTTAGCTGCTACAAGAAACAGATGGAGGCTGTGAATTCTGCTATTGGGGTGATATTTATTACCTGGCAAGATGCCCAAATGTTGCACATACAAATATAATTCGTCTTGACTTTTGCCTGATTTTTGTTCACTTCTTAAAAAAAAAATATAGGATTTTTTTTTTTAAGTGTACATTAAAGGACACTGGGTATCTTCAGATCTATTACAATAGGGTTAGGCTGCCACCTTCAGGTCAGTGGGAAACTGGCAAAAAGACAAATCTTCTACGCATAAAACCTTCCAGCAAGTCTTTGTTTTTTGTAGCCTACCATGAATCACAAAGCAAAGGGGGTAGGATCCCTTTGTCTTGTGACGTACTCCAAGAAAATGATTTGGCAGGTAAACCATAAATCCCCCCCCCCCCCTTTTTTTTTTTCCTTGGATTACATGACAGGACACAGTTTCTTTATATCTGTAACGATTGGCTTATGCTGCCACCTTCAGGTTAAGACACTGGCCAAAAAAGCAGATTTCCTGCTCAGGCGTAACGTCTTTTCTCCCAGCACAGCCTCAGTTTTTATGAGGAACCATACTAGAGGGAAGGGATCAATGTGTCCAGGTAAACCAAAAATCCTACTTTCTTAATCCTATATCTCAGGACACAGGGTTTTTACATTCCCACTATGATTAGGATTTCCCAAAGCACTGAATATATGAAGGGTTAGGCACAACAGCACAGTGGCATCAAGTCTAAAACCTAATAACCAAATTGGTTAACCATACCAGATAGTTGTTTGCAGGACCACTCAAACTGGCATCCGTAAAGGCAAAAACATCTACCTGGTAAAACTTGGTAAATGTATGAACAGAAGATGGATAGCAGCCTCACAAACTGGAGCCGCTGAAGCTTGATGCTGAATTGCCAATGAGGTATCAACACTCCTGGTAGAACTGGAAAAGAAGGAACTTTATCTTTTATGCCATCGACCTGAAGGGTAAAAAAAAATCCAAATCCACCAAGAAATAGTGGATTGAAAAGCAGCCTGTTGCCCCTCTGGCAGAACAGACAGGAAATCTGACTGCAGAAATGAAGTTGTAGACCAGATCCAAAGAGCAAACCACCTTCTCCTTATAGTGTTTCCGATCAGGACACACCTATGGTAACACCAGGTCCTTCACACATTGTTGTGAAGATGACGCTTTTAGGCTAAAAAGAGGACCAAGATCTCAACACTGCTTTATCTTGGTAAAGAAAAGCCAGCTCTGAGAATTTGAGCCGAGGTAGAGGTCACCAAAAAAAACAACCTTGTATGAAAAACGACAACAATGATCCTGAGTGGGTTAAACAAAAAACATGTAAAACAGACTATACCGACTAGGTCCAACTGAGACAACATTACAGGCAAAACAATGCATGTGACCCCCTTGCACCAAATCCTTAATGAATGATATACAAAAGGTCTATGGAATAGAAATGCCAAGGCAAAGATTTGCTTCTTGAAAGTGTGCATGGTCAGATTGAACTCCAGACTAAACTGCCTAAAGCCAAAATGCACACCATGATGTACTGTTGAGGAAGGAACTTTTGAGCCTCACACCAGGCAAAATAAGCCATCCTTGTAGGATAGTTGCACATTCTTTTGATGTCAACTTCTTACCCTGAGCAGTGTAGGAATAACTCATTTGGAATCATCCAAAACTCAAAGCCAGCAACTGTGGGCAGGATGAATTATCGGTTCCTGCAACAGCTTATCCAGAAATTCCACAGCTTGTCTGCCAACAGGGTGATATTGTCTGTGTACCACATTCAAGGCCAATCAGTGTTGAGAAACACCAACACACCTGTCTGTATCCTGCTCTGAAGGTGAGGCAGGAGCATAGGTGGAAGAGACATGCAGATCACGGAAAAACTGATCCCATGGAGTGGCTGGAGTATCTACCACAAACTTCTGAGTACCCCTTCTGTCCAGCTTGGTGATGAACCTTGATGCCTGAAGATCCATGTACGGAGTCTTTAATCCCTGACAAAACTTCACACACCTCCAGGTGAAGCACCCTGGTTCAGCTGCTGACAACTAAGGAAGTCTGCCTGCCAACTTTCCATGCTTGGTAAATGCACGGTGGATAATACTGGAACATGCAGCTCTGCCTTGGACAATATTGCGTTTGCCCCCACTTGAGTAACGTGGCTTTGTGTCCTTTCCTGGTGATTGACATACACCATTGCTTTGGCATTGTTCAACGTCACTTGCACTGGGTGTAACTGAAGGTAGCCAGACCAAAGTTGGTGACACATGAATCACCCGAAGGTCTAAAATGTTGTTCAGCAAAGTCCACTCCTAAACTTACAATGTTCCTTGAACTGACCAGTTTTCCAGAGCATCACCCCAGCTTGACATTAGAACTTTGTAAGCTATTGTAAGGAAGGAGTTTCCCGTATTCAGCATCCAGGAAGTGTTCCACCACTCCAGAGCCGACCTGGCACAGATTCAGATGCAAAGGCAGATCCAGGGACTGAGGTCTTGTCCCAGGCTGACCGAATATTGATTTGCAGCTTCCTGAATGGTACAGGGCATACAGAACTGCATTGAAAGCGGAAGCCATCTTTCCAACACCCTTGTGCAGAAGTGAATTAAAGAATTTTCCAGAGACCTCAGGGACACCATCTGAGATCGGAGGGAAAGGCACCTTTCCTGTGAACGAAACCTTGGACTGATTTGTATCCAGGATTAGAACCACATATTCCAGACGACGTGTCGACCATGGCTGATTTTTTTTTTTTTTGTAGTTTAATTACCGAACTGAACTGCTCGAAGACCTGCATCAACTAACCTGTTTGGCCAGGTTTGAGCCAACTGCTCTTGAAGAAGCAGGTTGTCCAGATACTCCATAACAGCAATACTATGTCCACAACAACCCCAGAGTCAAAACCTCAGTAAAAACTCTGGTAGCATTGGGATGTGCACATAGGAGTTTTGTGAAATTCTATGCCAGGAATTTGATGTGACCCTTGAGGTCCAGAATAGGCCAGACATCTTAGCTTTGGCACCATAAAAGATTTGGAACAGAAGCCAAAACTTCTCCCCTTCCAGTGTTGGAAAGAACTCTCTTTTCAGGAGTTCCAAGGGAACTTTTAAATGCATAAAGTGCAGAAGAGAGCTTTGAAATTCCAGCTTGTAATCCCTTGACTCTGCACTGTGGACCATTTGTGATGCCCCAAGTCAGAATAGCGCGATGGCCGATAACATCTCCTCCGCCGTCCCCGATGCGCAAGAGTGGTGGCACACATTCGCTGGAAAGTGGACATGTCTCCAGGATTAAATGCTTGCCAGTTGTCCAGTTTTTGTTCCCCTGAAGGTGTCTCCATAGCCCAGTCATTATGGCTATGAAAAAATACCATGTCTCTAGTGATGTATGATTGAGAAATGGTAAATGTCTAGTATTCCTGGCTTAAAGCAGGACAGCGGCTAAAGATATAAAAAATGTGGAAAGCCTATTAAGAGTTTTTCCTGAAGTTCTTCACTTTTATAGACAGAACTGTCCATCTGCAGTAATTTTTTTTCTGCCACTAGATGTTGCCATCTTTCCAGGTAAGTGATGCCATGTTTTGCTGAACCTGTGTCTTCTGAGCTCGCTACTGTGCTCGCATTCCATTTTTATGGGCTATGTTCAGTGTAGCAGTAAGGACTGCCCCTGCCACTACTAGGGGGAAAAGGAGAAAAGGGACCCTTAACATTAGTGGACTGGTCAGGAGAACCTCGTGTGTGTTATAAATATACTGATGTCCAAATACCAAAGGGGTACATTGTATGCTGTAAACCCCCATTCTCACTCACCAGGAGCCCCTGACCTTGTTACAGATGCATGGACCGTGACTTTTGTTCAAATGCTGAATATAATAGCTGTGGGACTATAAAGGCCACTTTAATGTTTAGACGATCCCCCTACCCTAATCTTCTGTAATTTGGTAGTCCTTCCAATTGTTGATGCTAAATTTTCTGTCTTGCTTCATCTTTTAGTTTTATTGGATAAAATGTTCTGTCGTCCTTTTGTAGATGAGCCCACAAGATCTTTGAGTGGTTTGATCCTAAAAAACAACGTGAAAGCCCATTACCAGAACTTCCCTCAGCCAGTCTCAGAGTTCATAAAGCAGGAATGTTTGAACAGCATCGGAGATGGTTCGTCGCTCATCAGAGCCACGATCGGTAAATAACTTGAGCATTTTGTGTTCTGGAAGCAATTCAGATGTTCATAACCCGATGTGCAGTAATGGTGTCTGTATTTTGTACTAATCTTTGTGCCCGTGCTACAAACCCTGAGGCAGAGAGAGGCGTTTTTTATCTTAATGCAAGGAATGCATGAAGGTAAAAAAAACTTTTTAGCTTTAGTATCACTTTAATGTGCATACCCATAGATATTTAAGAAGTCCACCAAATATGTAATCAAGTATTTTAATCAATATAGCTCCACGCATAAAAATCCTCTTCCTAAAGTGTCATACAATTCCAGTTTCCCCTCCACTCCACAATCCACCTCCTTGACATACAGTGCTTGAAAGAGTTTAAAGTGTTCTGGAAGTGATGCAGATGTTCAGAACCTGATATGAAGTGATGGTTTTCGTATTCATACTGTCTGATCCAGGACATTAATGGTTACTTAAGGGCATCTACAGAGTTAACACTTAATCAGAATGAAAATAGTATTGAGGTGCATGAAGGGAACCAGGCCTACCTGTCTGGTGCTTCTGATAAGATCATATTAGGGCACAATTAAATTTTGCCTTGTCAGTAATATAGATTTGTAAGTATGCATGCTGGCTTTTCCCAGCTTCTGAAGGAAATACCTGGGACCTATGAGTACAGGTGACTCACTCTGTGACAGCACTGGCCAAGTCAGTGCTGTCATATGGGACGGTACATAACCATATGTTTTCTACATTTTCAGATACTTGCAGCTAACACAGGACTTTCCTTTAAATCTCAGCAGCTAATAAGTGGGGATAAGGGGTGTAAATGTTGCTGGGGAGGGGACAATAACATGAACCTGTTTCTTTGCCTTCTTTTCTACTCTTTACGTAGTTAAAACAGAATTGGCATAACTGCCAATGAGCTTGCCTTTTTAAAAGTATAAAGGCAAAAGTTGAGGAAAGGGATTAAAACACTTTTTTTTTTTTTTTTTTTTTTTTTTTTCCGCTTTCTGTGCCACCATTGGGGAGATTCATCCTCCTTAGTCCTGTTTGCTATTACCACCATAAGTGACAGTAAAAGAAAATTCCAATTTTTGGGTTGTCCCTGAACAGAAATAGAGGGGATACCTTCCAATAAGGACACCAGTTTTAATAACAGCCAGGGATCTCCTCACTTTAGAGGGACTTTCCTATTTTGGCTATAGGACAGGAAGTGAAGGGGGACACAGATGTAAAAAATAAACCTTACAGGTAGAGCTGTACGATTCTGGCTAAAATGAGAATTGCAATTTTTTTTTTTTTTTTTGCTTGGAATAAAGATCACCATTCTCGCTGCCTAAAATATTTCACATACTAAAAATTTGGGCTAACTTTTTTTTTAAAGTGTATTTTTTCAAAAAAGAAAACTTGTTTGAAAGCATGATGCGCAGATACAGTGTGACATTAAATATTGCAACAACTGCCATTTTGTTCTATAGGGTCTCTGCTAAAAAATATATATTTGAGGGTTCTAGCAAAAAATACTGATATTAACTTTTAACTAAGGAACAAGTGTCAGAAAAAGGTTTAGTCTTTAAGTGGTTAAACTGAGCTCATTTACACACACAAGTTAATTCCTTTGATCTAAGAACGAAATGTTACTTTGTTTATAGTTCTCTCCGATGTTGAGATAAACTTGCCAGGCTGCCTGGATTTTATTTATTTTTTGTCAGATTTTTTTTATTTTTTGTCAGAAGTGAGCAAGAAAGCGCTCTCCACTTTTTACATTGAATCGGGGAAATGCTGTTTTAAGATGGCGGGCGGGGGGGGGGGGTAGAACAGTGATTTTGATTCTTTAACAATTAATCATGCAGCTCTTCTTACAGGGGATATAACCCTCCCCATAACTCCTAAAATTAAGGAAAAAAAAGTTTTCCCTGTAGATTTACTTTAAAAATTAGATCAGCAGTATTGGCTTTCATAATTTCATTTGGATACTTTGATTTGTAGAATCTGTACATACAGCGAGGGGAAAAACGTATTTGATCCCCTGCTGATTTTGTATGTTTGCCCGCTGACAAATGATCAGTCTATCATTTTACTGGTAGGTTTATTTTAACAGTGAGAGACACAATAACAAAAAAATCCAGAAAAACATGTTAAAGTTATTAATTGATTTGCATTTTAATGAGTGAAATAGGGGATCAAATACTTATCAATCAGGAAGATTTCTGGCTCCCAGGTGTCTTCTATACAGGTAACGAGTTGAAATTAGGAGCCCTCTTAAAGGGAGTGCTCCTAATCTCAGCTTGTTACCTGTATAAAAGACACCTGTCCACAGAAGCAATCAGATTCCAATCTTTCCACCATGGCCAAGACCAAAGAACTGTCCAAGGATGTCAGGGACAAGATTGTAGTCCTACACAAGGGTGGAATGGGC
This sequence comes from Lithobates clamitans, assembly GCA_037952925.1. Lineage (NCBI taxonomy): Eukaryota > Metazoa > Chordata > Amphibia > Anura > Ranidae > Lithobates > Lithobates clamitans. The sequence continues at coordinate 1,362,168 of JBBGZY010000832.1, forward strand.
TACAAGATCAGCGCCAAGCAGCTTGGTGAGAGAGTGACCACAGTTGGTGTGATTATTTGCAAATAGTAGAAACGCAAAATAACGGTCAATCTCCATCAGTCTGGGGCTCCATGCAAGATCTCACTTTGTGGAGTTTCAATGATCATGAGAACGGTGAGCAGTCAGCCCAGAACTACACAGGAGAATCTTGTCAATGATCTCAAGGCAGCTGGGACCAAAGTCACCAAGAAAACAATTGGTAACACACTACATCGTGAAGGACTGAAATCCTGCAGTGCCCGCAAGATCCCCTGCTCAAGAAAGCACATTTACAGATTTCCGAATTGTTTGCTGCAATGTCACAGTCCTGCTAAAAATCGCCAATTGCCGCCATTACTAGTAAAAAAAAAAAATATCCCATAGTTTGTAGACGCTATAACTTTTGCGCAAACCAATCAATATATGCTTATTGGGGTTTTGTTGTGCGGTGTGTGTTATTTTTGGTAAAAAAAATGAAATATAGCAGAATACATATTGGCCTAAATTGATGAAGAGATTTTGATTTTTTTTTACAATTTTTTAATTTTATTGGATGTGTTTTATAGCAGAAAGTAAAATATATATTTTTTGTTTTGGTACAGTGTCGCGCAACCATACAATTGTCAGTTAAAGTAACGCAGTGCTGCATCGCAAAAAATGGCCTAGTCATGAAGTGGGTAAATCCTTCCGGGGCTGAAGTGGTTAAAATGCAAATTTTATAACTTTTTTGAAATGCATTTTTCTGGGTGTTTTTTTGTTTTTTTTTCTTTGTTTTGTCCTGTCTGTTTAAAATCTACCAATAAAATTATAGACTGTGTGTTTCTTTGTTAGTAGGCAAACGTTCAAAATCGGCAGGGGATCAAATACTATTTTCCCTTGCTGTAAATGATTTTCCTCCTAAGCACTAGGTTGGTACATTTTTAGCTTGGTCAAGATAGCATTTCAGTAATATAGCTATGCTGGGCAGCTTGATTGGAATAGTGTTGCATCAGGGCCCTGTTTGTTCCTCTTATGCCTCCCACTATACATTGTCTGGTTATTTATAAAACCAGTTGAATTCTGATTGATTTTGTGCTCCTGTTTCTCTCCAGGTATTCTCATTACCACTATTGCATCCAAAGGGGAGCTGCAGATGTGGCCAGAACTTCTACCTCAGCTCTGCAACCTTCTGAATTCAGAAGATTACAACACATGTGAGGTATGGCGCTAAGGCCTCTCCATTCTGCCCTGCCAAGCCTGAGCAGTTCCATCATTTGTTGGCAATTTTGAGGATTATTTCTGAGTCACAATATGGTTCATTGTGTATATCTGGGAATGTATGCTATGATTTTTGTGTACACTTGAGTGTAAGTGGAATGAACTAGGCTAGTGAAAGAGGAGAGTAGATAGACCGGAAACCGGTCTCTCTGCACCACCCTCACCAGTTTCTATTTCAAAGTAAAATAGAAACTTGTGCGGGTTTTGCACCTAATTAACTAGATGCTGACCGCCCTACGTGCATTTACTGAACGGAACATGGATGTATGCCTTCCCACAGTACAAGCACTCCCAAGGAACACATTTAACCATTTGACCTTGATGTTAACCCCTTCCCTGCCAGTGTCATTAGTACAGCGACTGTACAAATTTTTTAGCACTGGTCCCCAAAAAGTGTCAGGTGTCTTATTTTTTTTTTTTTTTTTTTTTTCCGCAGCAATATCGCAGTCCTGCTATTAAGTCACTGATCGCCGCCATTTACTAGTAAAAATAAATACAAATTTTAAAAAAATCCCATAGTTTGTAGATGCTATAACTTTTGCGCAAACCAATCAATATATGCTTGTTTTTTTTTTTAATCCAAAAACATACAGCAGAATACATATTGACCTAAAATTGATGAAGAAATTTAGTTTTTTCTTTGTTTTTGTTTTTTATGCCTTTTATAGCCGAAAGTAAAAAAATACATATTTTTATTTTTTTTATTTTTCTTGTATTTAATGACAGATCTCCTTTTAAAGTGCTTGTTTTGTAAGTCTTGTTTTGTTGCATTTCAAGGGTGCATTTGGCGCTCTGCAGAAGATCTGTGAGGATTCCTCTGAGCTTCTGGACAGCGATGCTCTAAACCGGCCGCTCAACATAATGATCCCCAAGTTCCTTCAGTTCTTTAAGCACTGCAGCCCCAAAATCAGGTTATTTTCTTGACTACTTCAAGTGACAGTGAAAAACTTTTCCTAAGCCCTCCCCCATGTGTAATGTATTGTATACTTTTTTTGTCCTAGGTCTCATGCAATTGCCTGTGTCAACCAGTTTATCACCGACCGAGCGCAAGCCCTCATGGACAACATTGACACTTTCATTGAGGTGAGATATGACATCTCCATTCTTGGGAATTATTGAAAGCATACTGTCTAATTAGATTCCCTTTCATCCTCTCTTGATCTAGTTCTGTGCCCATCTGTAGTGACTCTCCCCTGCCCTGACAGGCTTTGCTGAGGCAGCAGGTGCCATCGGCTCCCTGGACAGGAGGGGCGACATCTACTGGGGCTGATCCCATGAATTCTCCTGCAGCACCTGAGGAGAAGTTGCCTTTCAGCTGCTGCAGGAGGAAAATTCAGGGGATCAGTTACAGCAAATGCAGCCCCCGCTGCCCATCCTGTCCAGGTTCCGGGGGTTGGCAAGGAAGGGATGCGATCTGCCTGCAATTGACCAGATATATATATATATATATATATATATATATATATATATATATATATATATATATATATATATATATATATATATATATATATATATATATATATATATATATATATATATATATATGTATATATGTATGTTTAATAGATCCCGTATTTATTTACAACCTACATTACATATTATTCAATGGTATTGTGCAGTAGATTACACAATCCTTAAACTCTTGGTTTTTCCTCAACACTTTTCATGAACGATATTTGTTTACATCTTAAGGAAGATACTGTTAACTCCCGTTCACTTGGGCAGAATGTCAGACGTTTGTCGGTTCAAAAAAAAAAAAAAAAAAACGGCTGACATTCCGCCTGTGTGTGACGTGCATGCTGGAAAACCAGCGGCCCTGACTGACTCTGCATTAGCGCTTTCAGCCAATGGCAGAGAGCACTGATCGGAGGGGGGCCACCAGCTCCAGTGGGGGGGATCGCATGACTAAACTCGCATGGTTAGTACAGTGTCTCCGACCAGAGCTGTCAGGTTTTTTTTTTTTTTTCGTTAAAAAAAAACTAGTGTGCACTCAGCTTTAGTGTGGATCCCAAAGGAAGAGAAGACTCCTAATACTTCAAAAGGGGGTGGGGGATTCAGGTTAAGTCAAAGGGATGTCTTTAGCAAGACACTGTATTTCCATCTTCGTATCAGTTCAGCTCTTCGTGACGTGTTGGAATATTGCTGGTGCTGAACAAGAATCATTGAAGGTGGACCTCTTCATGACAGTCGTTTATTAAAGGGGTTGTAAACCCTCTTGTTTTTTTCACCTTAATGCATACACATTAAGGTGAAAACCTTCTGACACTGACCAGCCCCTTAGCCCCCCCATTTTACTCACCTGAGCCCGTTCGTTCCCTCGGTGGAGATGCGCAGTACCTCTCTGCCCGGTGTTTACAGATGCGAGGAGGAAACTAGGTTCAAGGGCCACACTGTGAAAAACGAACTACACAGTGGAGGTAAGTATGTTACGTTTATTTTTTTTAAAAAAGAGGGTTTACAAACCCTTTATGGAGAGACATGTCTTTCTGCAGCCAGTCTAAGTGAAATACAAAGATTAATGAAGTTTCCCACTACTATTTCTTACATTTTTTTTTCCCCCGTCTTATCCTTTATAAGACATGGTACAACAATATAATGGTTGGAGGTTTTCGTGGCTGCATATATTCAGTAAAAGATATTCTATGTCCTATTCCTCCTTTGTTGCAGCATCTTTTTGCACTAGCCGTGGACGAGGACCCTGAGGTTCGGAAGAATGTGTGTCGGGCACTTGTTATGTTGTTGGAGGTGCGGATAGACCGCCTGCTTCCTCACATGCACAGCATCATCCAGGTATGAAAGAGCCTCTTTATATCGCTTCACTTTGTGTGGAAGGAGCAGCAGTGAACAGTGATTTTCTTTTTTTTCTTACTCCAGTATATGCTGCAAAGGACTCAGGACAGTGATGAGAATGTATCCCTAGAAGCCTGTGAATTCTGGCTGACACTGGCTGACCAGCCCATCTGTAAGGATGCCCTGTCCAATCACCTCTTGCAGTGAGTTCTTTAGTTTTGTTATGCCCAGAAATACCGAAACTTTTGTTCTGTAACTTTGCATAAACCAAAGCTGTGCTTACATTTATTTTAAACTGTGCACTTAACTAGAGCTTAAAAGCAAATTCCTTCCTTTGTGCCATGTTTCATAAAACATAGTCACACACACTATCCCCAACCTTCCCCCCCACTCCACTTTACCTAAATTTGCTTGCCGACCACTTTACGTTGGAGTATGGTGGCAGAGCAACTCTCCTGTGCCAAATCTTGTATCTAGTACATGATCCAGCACTTCCAGGTAGGTGGCATGCCGGCTGTGACTAGTCGCAGCACATGCCGATTAGCGGGCGACGGACAGTTTGTAGACACTAAAGTGGTTAACCCACAGGGTTAAATTTACATTATACTCTGTTGATTCATGTAATGTCCCCCTGTGACTGCTTTATAATAAAAAAAAATGCAGCTATATACCTTTTTACAGAGCGCAGATCGGCGCTCACGTGACCAGCAAGCTCTCTCCTCTCTCGGCCTGACAGCTGTTGCGGACAGGGCCGAGGATCCCCCGCTCACGTCAGTCAGTAGGGGAGGAGGAGAGAGGCGGCCCCACCCGCTGCAGCTGTCATGCGAGAGAGGGGAGAGCAGGCGGGTCAGGTGAGCGCCGGTCTGCACTCTGTAAACAAGTATATAGCTGCATTTTTTCATAAAGCACAGTCACAGGAGAACATAAGAATCAACCAAGAGGATAATGTAAATTTAACCCTAATTTTAAGCAGCAGGAGGGGAGGGGGCAGACAGAATCACAGAGCTGACAGGCAGGGAATGGAGGGGGGAAGAGGACAGAGGAGAGACAGTAGACACAGGATGATGGAGGCACGTAAACTGACCACGTGTCAGGGCTCAGCAGCCGTGATCTACTGTGGTCAGTTTACAAAGGGGAGGGCAGATCAGCCAGGTATTTCAGGTGATAGAAGGGGCCAAATTACACAGTATAACATGCTTTAAAAAAAAAAAAGATCTTTATTTATTTTTTAGGTTAACAAATGCTTTAACTTTTTTGCAAACCAATCAATATACGCATATTATTTTTTTTTTTTTTTATACCAAAAATATGTAGCAGAATACCTATTGGCCTAAATTTATGAAGAATTTTATTTATTGGAAATTTTTTATAGCAAAAAGTAAAAATAGTTTTTTATTTCAAAATGATCAGTCATTTTTGGTTTATAGCGCAAAAAATAAAAACCGTAGGGGAGATCAAATGCCACCCAAAGAAAACTATTTGTGTAAAAAAAAAGATCTTTAATTTGAGTCCAGCGTGGCATGACTGCACAAATGTCAAAGTAGAAGTCCAGTCTGGGCTCGTTTGGCTGGGCTTCTCCTAAGTGCCGATTCACACAGGGGCGACACAACTTGCAGGTCAACTCACCGAGGCAACCTGCACACGACTCCAGTGGCGACTTGCAAAACAACTTGTGTATAGAAGTCAATGCAAGTCGCCCCAAAAATACTAGAGGAATCTTTTTCTAAGTCGGAGCGACTTGCGTCGCTCCTATTAGAACAGTTCCGTAGTACAGAACGGGACGCGACTTGTCAGGCGGCTAGGTCGCCTGACAAGTCGACCCTGTGTGAACCGGCACTAAGGGTCACAGGAGTGTAATTCGTTTTGCACTCCTGTGACCCGTTTTCAGCAGTCATCCCGACTTCGGAAGTCTGGATCCACCAGGTGCCTGGACTGATGGCAGTCGCGGCCTCTCAGTGAGGCTGAGACGACTGCCCCCCTCCTCTCCACAGCTCAGCGCTTCAGTCGGCGTGGAGTAGCCGAGCAGGAGAGCTGCTGATTGACAGTCAGCAGTTCTCCTCTTGGGGAGCTGAGAGAACCGAGCCATCAGTGATGTTCGATGGCTCGGTTCTCAGTGCAGAGATGCTGGGGGACAGATGCAGCATCCACCTAGGTAAGTATGATTATGGGAAACACCCAGATTCCCATACTTCTCATTTTAAAGTGTAACAGTGCCAAAAAGCAATAAATGGTCTGGTCAGGAAGTGGGGTGGTTAATGACTGGTGCGTCGTCTTTGCGCCTTCCATATGTTTTTTAATCTTGGTGCCTGTTCGTAGCTGTGCCCACATCAAGGTCTCTGAATCAAAATTACTACAAGTCCTATCTGCCAATGCTGCAGGGGGACTCAGCAGAAACGCATGTAAAGCAGGCTTGTGACATCACTGTGATTGTAGCCCAGCCACAATTCGTTCAGCACCATAATAAAAGGTCTGTGCAGGCTTAGGACATGTGGGGGGGGTTAAAACTTTCCTGTGCATTGCACCCGTGTTGCGCTGATGGTGGGTGCAATGCTCTGCAATCTACAATGCAAAAAAAAAGTAAATACACATTAATTGTAAGATCGATGTTGCATTTACTTTGTTGTATAAGGTGGCTTTTAAAAGTAATTCTGCAAATCTTGTGACTCGCATCTTCCATGAGAAGGAGTCTCTTGTTCTGCTTTGTGGCAAAGGCACTTCAGTTGCAGAATTTAAAAATAACCAGCAGGATAAAAACCTCAGTTTATTTGGCTGGCTGTTGTAGTCCAGTGCTATGTAAAGTAAAATTCATTTTTTTTCTTATCTTGTAGGCTGATTCCTATCCTGGTCAATGGAATGAAATACAATGAGATTGATATTATCCTTCTGAAGGTGAGGATGATTTGTGTAACTTTCCTTTCGTGGTAATGCAAAAGCCTCAAACTCTGCTTTCTGGGTGGAACATGGTTTTTGTAGGTATCTGGGGCCAATAATGAAAATAATGAAGCCACTTGCTGTACCTGTTGATTCATTTATTCTCAGTGTGCAGTCCCAAAATCATTTCTACCCTGGAAATAGAGGTTGACAGCTGTCAAAGGTAGATGAAGATGACTAAAAGAGGCAGACTCCTATTTGAAAGATGGCATACTTCATGCCTTATAGTTCTCTAGACTTTCTTGCTCTTTGCTCATCCTTTGCTGGAGGTTGGTAGAGCTTTGAGCATATGCATTTCAACACATGATTTTCTAGATCTATTCATTGCCTGAAGACATTCATAGGGTTTCGCTGACCTCAAGACAGGAGAGTTGATCTGGCAGAAGAACCATTGATGGTCTCAGTAGGGTAAACTGACACTTTTGGCAGTTTTTACCTAAGCACCTGAATGCCAATGATTTCTTAGATATATTAATTTCCTGAAGACATTTGGAGGATTTCATGGACCATGAAATTGGAGATTTGAACTGGCAGAGGAACCATTTCTGGTCTCAGAAATAGGATAGGGAATAGCACAAGAAAAACTGTATTTTAAAAAGCATTGAATAGAGAGAAAGGGATAAGATGTCTGAATTGTATTTAAAAGAACTGGTCACCAGACCACTTCAACAAAAATCTTCCCATAACATTATTTGTGCCTTTACCCCATACATTTTTATACAAGGTGTTTGCATATAAACCCTTGTGTAGACATCCAAAATGCATGAGACTGCTGCTGGGTGCCACTATCTTGGATATGATGTTAGCAGACACACCTGTCCCTCTGTAGTCCTGGTGCCCAATTTACGTGCCCGCATGCGGCCCACCGGCTTTTGGGCACCAGTCACATTGCAGAGCTGCAGCTGGTAGAACACTGTGTCCCACCATAAGAGAGAATGTATTGTGGGTTGAGTTGTCTCTGCCTGCAGTAAAAGCAAAGCCCCAGCCTGGGGGTAGAGGGCATTGGGTAAGTGATCACCAAAGGGACGAGACTAACACTGGTGAATGGGGGTGGGTATCAACATTTTCACTACCATGAACAATATGGGGGGGGGGGGGGTTAACTTTCACTGCCATGACCACCAATGCTGGGGGGGAGATGTGGAGTTGACAATTTTACTGCTTTGACTACCAATACGGGGGAGTGGTGTTATTGTGGCCACTGACAGCAATGTTGGGGGTGGTTGTTGCGGCCACTGACAGCAATGCTGGGGGTGGTTGTTGCGGCCACTGACAGCAATGTTGGGGGTGGTTGTTGCGGCCACTGACAGCAATGCTGGGGGTGGTTGTTGCGGCCACTGACAGCTATGCTGGGGGTGGTTGTTGCGGCCACTGACAGCAATGCTGGGGGTGGTTGTTGCGGCCACTGACAGCAATGCTGGGGGTGGTTGTTGCGGCCACTGACAGCAATGCTGGGGGTGGTTGTTGCGGCCACTGACAGCAATGCTGGGGGTGGTTGTTGCGGCCACTGACAGCAATGCTGGGGGTGGTTGTTGCGGCCACTGACAGCAATGCTGGGGGTGGCTGTTGCGGCCACTGACAGCAATGCTGGGGGTGGTTGTTGCGGCCACTGACAGCAATGCTGGGGGTGGCTGTTGCGGCCACTGACAGCAATGCTGGGGGTGGTTGTTGCGGCCACTGACAGCAATGCTGGGGGTGTCTGTTTCGGCCACTGACAGCAATGCTGGGGGTGTCTGTTTCGGCCACTGACAGCAATGCTGGGAGGTGGCTGTTGCGGCCACTGACAGCAATGCTGGGGGTGGCTGTTGCGGCCACTGACAGCAATGCTGGGGGTGGTTGTTGCGGCCACTGACAGCAATGCTGGGGGTGGTTGTTGCGGCCACTGACAGCAATGCTGGGGGTGGTTGTTGCGGCCACTGACAGCAATGCTGGGGGTGGTTGTTGCGGCCACTGACAGCAATGCTGGGGGTGGTTGTTGCGGCCACTGACAGCAATGCTGGGGGTGGCTGTTGCGGCCACTGACAGCAATGCTGGGGGTGGTTGTTGCGGCCACTGACAGCAATGCTGGGGGTGTCTGTTGCGGCCACTGACAGCAATGCTGGGGGGTGGCTGTTGCGGCCACTGACAGCAATGCTGGGGGTGGCTGTTGCGGCCACTGACAGCAATGCTGGGGGTGGCTGTTGCGGCCACTGACAGCAATGCTGGGGGTGGCTGTTGCGGCCACTGACAGCAATGCTGGGGGTGGCTGTTGCGGCCACTGACAGCAATGCTGGGGGTGGCTGTTGCGGCCACTGACAGCAATGCTGGGGGTGGCTGTTGCGGCCACTGACAGCAATGCTGGGGGTGGCTGTTGCGGCCACTGACAGCAATGCTGGGGGTGGCTGTTGCGGCCACTGACAGCAATGCTGGGGGTGGCTGTTGCGGCCACTGACAGCAATGCTAGGACTTATTGTACTCCAACTTCATCAGTGTGCACTGCAATACACAGCAAAAAATTCAGCAGGACTGACCATTTTTGGCTGCTGAGGTGCAAAATTGTGCTGCTATTGTGAAGCCCTCTGGAAGCGTTTGGGGCCCTCTCTAATTTTCCAGTTGACCACCACTGCTTTGTAGTAATCCCTTTTGCTCCTCCTCCAGCTGTTGCATAAAAGGGGGTTTGCTAAAGGGAGGAAAAAAGGTGGGGCCAACACAGATACTAAGAAGAGAAATGTGCTAGGAGAGGAGGGGGCTGTTTTAGGGAATTGTCATGGCGTGGTCAAATTTTTGTAGAGTTCTTAAGTATATTACAATTGGATAAAATTTGTTTATGGAAAAGAATAGCCCTTCAAGTAAGCTTTTAAAATAGATTTTCCTGTGCTTTTACCAGCAATTTTGTAATTTAACGTCCATCTCAATATGCAATATGCTATACCATAACTGAGGCACAACAAAGCCACTTAAATAGTTCATTTCCTTGCTTTGATCAGGGAGATGTTGAGGAAGATGAAACGGTTCCAGACAGTGAGCAGGACATCAAGCCTCGCTTCCACAAGTCACGCACTGTGACCCTGCAGCACGAGGAAGAGAGGGCTGAAGGAGAGGAAGATGCAGACGATGAAGATGACGACGATGATACATTATCTGACTGGAATCTGAGTAAGTACCGTTGTTACAATGCCAAACAAATGTCTTCCTGAAATGATGGAGAATGCTTGTCCTGAGTTAATACTGAGGGTCCTTTGTATTCATACTGGCTGATCAGACAATCTTGTGTGCTAAATCGTAAATGCATGTTGGTTTGCCTTACAAAGTAATCACCGCTTACTGCTTTTCTTTAGGGAAATGTTCCGCTGCAGCTCTGGATGTCCTGGCTAATGTATTTCGAGATGAATTGCTTCCTCACCTTCTACCCCTTCTCAAGAACCTCCTCTTCCATCCAGAATGGGTCATAAAGGAGTCAGGCATACTTGTTCTCGGCGCCATTGCTGAAGGTCTGTTTTTATATAATACAAGAAAAAGAACCGCTGCTCCAAGTGTATATAAATATAAAACTGATTGGAATATCTTGCAGAGTGCTAGCCCCGGCCCACCTCCCTGGGAAACTTGGAAAGAAGAAATGGCTGCACATCCAGAACTTGCAATTGCCTTTCATTTTGCCTAACAAAGATAACACCAGAGACACCAAACAGTGGTCACGTAGATGCGTTTCAGACATACATCCTGTGCTTAATCAAATGATTAAGCACAAGATGTATGTCTGAAACTCATCTACGTGACCACAGTTTGGTGTCCCTGGTGTTTATCTTTGTGAAGCAAAATAAAAGGCAATTGCAAGTTCTGGATGTGCAGCCATTTCTTTCTTTCTTTTCATGCTTTTATATAATGTGTGTGTTTGTGTGTGTGTGTGTGTGTTTGTGTGTGTTTGTGTGTGTTTGTGTGTGTTTGTGTGTGTTTGTGTGTGTTTGTGTGTGTTTGTGTGTGTTTGTGTGTGTGTGTGTGTGTGTGTGTTCAGAACAGCTTTGTGGTTAGTACTGGGCTGACTTTACTTGCTGTCAGGACACCTTGTATCCCAAAAGTATGCTAATGGGTTATTGGCCGTCTGCCTGGTTCTTTTTATGTCCACATGTGAAATGTTGGCTTTAACTCCACCATTTGGTCTGTGACTGTCAGATGCTAAACTGCTGTGTATTGCCTGTACATAAATATGGCAAATATTAGTATCTTTCAAAACCTTCATAGGGGAAAATAACTTCAAGCCATGCTGTGCTCCACACTTGTACTCAATAGACAAACTCACCAGATTTGAAAGCTCTTAGATTTTTCAGGTCAACATGCACTTATGATCTTTCCATCAACGTGTTATGTGCTTGTCCATTCCACTATTTCCTCAAGTTATCCAAAATGTATAATAGACTTAAAACATTTCAAATCAGGAGGATGCCGATGCACTCACTTTCTTTGAACTGCTCACCCACACCAGTTTCTATAAGCCTGTATGTCTGTCTCCTGCAACTAAGAAAATGTAACCACCTTCAGCTGTCTCTGATGAGAGAGCTTGAGGTCCCAGGATTTTGCTTAGCTCACAGGCACTATAACACGATTTGCAAGGCACACTGGGGTTTCTAGTGTGAAAACCCAGTAATTCATATTCTCGTTAAGAGCCTATGTATAGCGAAGTCCTGTCTGTTCCGGGGAATAGGGCTTGTCTCCATTTTGTGGTCAGTGTAATCTGATTTCTCTTTTCACGTTTGTTATCTGTTTGTTATCTGTAGAAGGAGTTGCATCTGTTTAGATTTGTCCCTGTTCACACATCTTGCAATGCCAATGTTTACAGTGTTTTTCATAGGTTTATGCCTACCTATCTATATTAACCTGCTAAATGCATCTATTTTGCATTATAACAAATGCACATTCCTTTAAAGTGGTTGTAAACCCTTTACAACCACTCTTTGCTACAGGTAAACCTATAATAAGGCTTACCTGTAGCTACTCTGGATATCTCCTAAACCTGCACGGTTTAGGAGATATCCCCTGTATCTGCATGTGCTGCCGTCATCGGCACATGCACACTGAAGCAATGGCACATACGTGCCGTTACTTCAGTTAGACTATGCCGTTACCGGCGGCTCCCGCGCGCAGCGGAAGTAACTCCGGGAGCGATGTCGCCGACTGCTGCGGGGGCTTCGATCTAAGGTAAGTAATGCATAATGAGCTAGTATGCTATGGGTTTACGACCACTTTAACTTCTGTTTAAATCCTTATCATCCTAGGTGTATATCGTGTGTGTGTGTGTGTGTGTGTGTATATATATATATATATATATATATATATATATATATATATATATATATATATATATATATATAATTTTCTCTATATATCTTGCTTTTGTTGATATCCTGTATTTAAGTTCTGTGTGTCTTTGGAAAGTTAACTTAACATCCATTACATTTTTTTATTTTTTTGTCCTTTACAGGTTGTATGCAGGGAATGGTTCCCTACCTACCAGAGCTCATCCCTCACCTCATCCAGTGCCTCTCTGATAAGAAAGCTTTGGTACGCTCAATAGCTTGCTGGACTCTGAGTCGCTATGCCCACTGGGTAGTCAGCCAGCCTCCTGACCAATACCTGAAACCTCTCATGACTGAGCTGCTTAAACGCATCCTGGACAGCAACAAACGGGTGCAGGAAGCCGCATGCAGGTATTTCTATCAGTGGGAACTGACTTTAGATCAGTATACCATATCTCTCATCCTTGTTTTATTGAATTGTGAGAAAAGTTAAAGTTGTATTAAAGCGGATCTCCATCCAAAAAGGGAAGCTCCACTTGTCTGCCCACACCTCCCCCATCCCCCAATCGTTGCCACATCTGACACCTTTCGAGAGGAGTGGGTACCTGGTATTGACCTCAGCGATCTCAGTCGGGAGTGTGGCCCCCCTTTCTTCCCCAGTCGCCGGGCCATTCACAAAGTGCAGTGCACTTTGCGCATGGGCAGTAGGGAAGCGGCTGTGAAGCTGCAAGGCCGAGGCATGCTCTTTGTCTATCAACACAGTTTGTTCTGAAATGAGCATGCACGAGTGACCCCATACCAAAGCGGCTTGCATATGGTGGCTTTTGGTGGTGGGGAGGAGCCTGGAGCGCCAGCAGGGGCTGCTTTGCACAAAACCATTGCACAGAGCAGGTAAGTATAACATGTTGTGTTTTTTAAATTTTTTTTTTTTTTTTTTTTTTTTTATCTCAAATCTTCCTTTTACGGTCCCTTTTTATTTTTTTAACTCTAAATCTGCTAGTATATCACTACTAGGGCTGAAACAACTAATTGATTAATGGATTATGAAATTAATCGATTACTATTTTCATAATCGATTAATCGGCCAGTAACATAATGGGGTTAAAACTAAAATTAGCCTTATATAGTACAAAAAGAGCAAATAATCTCTACTGTAAATATTACTTTCACTGTTGCACAGTAAAAAAACAAATTTTTTATTTTTTTCTAACTCCATTATGTTACTAAATGTCTTAGGCCTGGTTCCCACCCATGTGTTTTTGGTGCTTTTTGCAGAAATGCACTACAGTTTATTTAATGTTCACATCTATGCTTTTTTCAGCTGCTGTGTATTTGGAAAGGGTCAAGGACCTTTTTTCAATGCAAAACGGTGCTTTTTTGGTTCAATATACTTCAATGGAGAAGCTGCAGAAAAGCATGTAATATTACAGTTCTGTTTGAAAATCTGCAAAACAGTCTAGAATTGTTTTTTTCTTTAAATAAAAAAATTAGATCTGAGTCCAGATTCAACCTCTAATAGTATATAGAGTATATCTCTTCTGTCTGTTATTCTCAGAGAGGATTAAAGATTTTACTCCCTAACCATATAGTTGGTTATTTATATTTACCCCTGCGTATAAAGATATTTAGGAATAAATTGCCTCTTTTAAACTTTACATATTAACTGAATTGTACACCACACTCTCTTTAAGGTTATTAACCGATTAATCGATTATTCAAAACAATCGGCCAACTAATCGATTATGAAAATAATCGTTAGTTGCAGCCCTAATCACTACCCTCTCCCCTGACTGACAGTGATGCTGTTCAAGGGTGTTTTGATTGCTCCTCCATCCAAAGTGGAGACACCCTAACATAGGAAGTTTGTTACTGTTAGGATCACCAGGTGAAAATGGAAACTAAGCCTAAAAAAGAAAGCTAATGCAGCCACCTCCAAAAGGATTTAATCACCTTTAAGATTGCACATGTTTTATTGAGACAAGTTATTTGTTTTCATTTGTCTCCCAATTTTTAAGAAACTAAGACTAAAGCTGGATACACACTATCCAATTTTCTGTAGATTTTTTTTTTTTTTTCCTTCAGATTTACTAAAACCATATAATATGAGGTCAAACCTTAGGAGTTTCAATTCGTATGCAATCAGGCAGGCCCTTGCACTACATGGTTTTGATAAGTCTGAAAGAAATCTGACAACAAAAGTTGGATAGTGTGTATGGGGTCTAATGCCGCGTACACACGAGCGGACTTTACGGCAGACTTTGCCCGGTGGACTTTTTGACCGACTTTGACGGACTTTCCGAATGAACGGACTTGCCTACACACAATCCACCAAAGTCCGTCGAATTTGTACGTGATGACATACGACCGGACTAAAACAAGGAAGTTCATAGCCAATAGCTACCCTAGCGTGGCTTTTTGTCCGTCGAACTAGCATAAAGATGAGCGGACTTTTCGACCGGACTCGAGTTTGACAGATAGATTTAAAACATGTTTCAAATCTAAGTCCGTCCAACTTTTGAGAAAACAAAGTCCGCTGGAGCCCACACACGTTCAAATTGTCCGACGAAATCCCGTCCGCCGGGCAAAGTCTGCCGTAAAGTCCGCTCATGTATATGCGGCTTAAGTCTTGAACTAATATATATATATTGACTTGCCACAGGGCCCAGAGCCTTCACATGTGTGCATTATATTTTCTGTAAAGACGCTTGCAGTGGAGAGCTCAGACATTGAGAATGAGCAAAGCTGATGGTGAAAGGCTTTATACTGTAAACTGAGAATTACTCCACAGTGCTTGCAGTTTCTTCAGTGGTCTATGAGGGCTTGTTTTTGTTAAAGCCATAGTAAACTGGCATGTTTGTTGTTTTTTTTTTTTCTTCGTTTTTTTTAAACCTGCAAGGTAAGGTTATAATGTGCTAATATGCATCGCATACTAGCACATGATGTGAAACTTGCCTTAAAACGAAGCCCTCCAGCGACGCACTGTCACCTCTGACGGGGCTTCCATCTTCACTCGGTCTTCCTTCGGGGTTTGCGTCCTCCAGCCGTCTGGTTGCACTGTGATGACGTCACTCCCGCGCATGTGCACGGGAGCCGCTATTTGGGGCACTGCACTCTGATGGAATGGCCGGTGAACGTTTAGGAGATATTTACTATACCTATATTTACTTTAGGTAAGCTTTTATTATAGGCTTTCCTATAGGTGAATGTCAACCCTAGGAGTTTACTCCCACTTTAAGCACATTTACTGCTTGTTAAAAGTGTACATATTTGTCAATATCCTGGCCACAGGGGATGACTCTATAAGTCACTGCTCCTTTCTTCTCTCCACAGCGCATTTGCCACTCTGGAGGAAGAGGCGTGTACAGAGCTTGTACCATATTTAAGCTTTATCTTGGACACACTGGTTTTCGCTTTTGGAAAGTATCAACATAAGAACCTCCTAATCTTATATGATGCCATTGGGACGCTAGCAGATTCTGTTGGACACCATTTAAATCAGCCGGTGAGTGTTTTATTCTTGTAAGAGGGGCAGTTGCTGGGATGTGCTGGTAAACGACATTTGGAACCATACCTTAGCAGAATGTGTCTCTGGAGGTGATGCAGATAATGCGAATGAAGTTGTCTGATGATGTTTCCGTATTCATACTGTCTGATCCAGAGATTGGAGCGCTTGCGTTTTAAAGAGTATATTTAAGCTTTCCATATATCAGCTTCATGTAAATGTTTTCAGTTTGCTAAAGGCCAATGTCACCTCTAACTAAAAAAGTTTGGGGCTGGACTTAAATATTTAAAAGCAAGATTTCTTATGCATAGTTATATTTTGTATGTACATGAGTGGAGCTATATTTGCTCATAACATGCTGTTCCTTCCTCATGCTTTCAGTGCTGCATAATGGTTGTGACCACAATACAAATCTATCTCCAGGGCAAAACAGATTCACTTTATTAATGGCCATACCTGTTGATTTATACCCTTTTTTTTTTTTTTTTTATGTGCCCTCTGGTTGCTCAGTTTGGCTGCAGAAAGTGAAGAAGTCTTGTGTAAACTTGGCCGAGGGGCCGCACAGGGCCGGGCACTCAGTCCATGCCCCACAAGCCTTAACAGCCAATAGCAAAGTACCAATATCAAAAAGGCAAATTGATGGCCTTAGATTTTTATTTGGCACCAAGATTGCAAACAACTGAATAAAATTCACAATATTAATACAATTTTCTTAAGCGATACAATAGTCTGCAACATATTAAAAGACCACAAAAGAAAATGTACATAGATTCAAAATATTATAATTATATATATATATATATATATATATATATATATATATATATATATATATATATATATATATATATATATATATATATATATATATATATATAGATAGTTTACACATAAAATATATATATATTTTATCTATATCTCTATCCACACCCTGCAAGCGGTTATTTTTTTTTAAAAAAAATTTTTTCTTTTTAGATTCTTAAGAATAAATTGGCGAGTGTTGCAATTTTTTTTTTTTTTTTTTATGTCACACGGTATTTGCGCAACCTATTTGCAAACGCAATTTTTGGGAAAAAATACATGGCTAAAAAACATAACACCATTTGTTTGTGAAAGCTGTTACGCAGAGTAACTAGATGCCTAACGTGCCACTGCACACGCTCAGGAATGGTGACAAAATACGATGTCTATTGCTAGTATTAATACTCTCGCGTCCGCAGCGATAACTTGCATATGTGGCACGAGTACGGTTTACATATGCATGCGAAACTTGCGTATACATTCACTTCTGCACGTGAGCACAGAGGGATGGGGGATTTTTCCCTTTTTTTTAAATATATATACCTATCGCTAGGAATGCAAACTTCCCTTGTAATATAAATAAGGTAGATGGGTCTTCTTTATGGAGAGATCTGCGGTCAAAAAAGACCCAATCTTCTTTACCTTTTAAAAGCAAACTATAAAGTGATCTTTTGCTAAAAAGAAAAAAAATTTCCGGCCTGTACCGGAAACGACATGACGTTACTCCAGTCCTCCAAGGCCATAGAGGCGATCAAAGTGGATCTACTCTTTGATTGCCTGTGGGGGCAGCCTGCTGCATTGCTGGATTGTTTCTTGGGCAAACCGGTAGAAACCGTAACCCCAAGATACACCATCGAGAGGGGTGATCCCTGCCAGCCGCTTCTCCAAGCGCTCCAGCAGCTCATGAGCCACGCTGAGTGCTTTTAAAGCCAGCCGCTGACTGTAAAAGATGATACCGGGGTTATGGCTGATCTTTGTAGTATATATAATATTTAAGTTTACAGAAACACCAACGCATTTCAACTTAAGTGTTTATGCTTCTTCAGGGGATTGGTATAGTGGTTTGATCCGTAACGTGAATAACAATGCTGTATTGGAGAAAGTCACATCCCATTCACAATTTTACCAGGGTTTTTTTTTTTTATCTACATTCCTGGTGACCAAATGGCAGTGCTCCATAGGTCATGTTAATAATAATGAGCAAGAATTGTGTTCAGCCAAGCCACGTGATTGGGTTGTAAACTGTTATGGGCAAGAGAGGGAGCTAAAAACACCACACCCCTAGGTAGTATATAAAGAGAAGGAAAATATTCTTAGAATTTAACGTGCCAAATATTGACAATGCAGCATTTATCAACGATTAAACCCTTTTAATCAGTACTTAATTAAAAAAACATTTTATTGTTTATAATTTTTTTAGCAAGGTCTCCTGTGTCTTTGATGTAGTATAAGCCATTTTATATATTTGGACACAAAGTAAAAACTGGGTCCATCTCTGTAGGCTGTACTCTCTTCCAGATGTCTGCTTTGTGTGCGTAGCAGTTACACACGGGACCCACTTGTTCACATTCCTTTGTCCTATTTTTTTTTTCTATTCTGAACCAAGACCAATAATTCATGTTTACAACAATGATTTGTCTTCTATTACAGGAGTACATCCAAAAGTTGATGCCCCCTCTAATCCAGAAATGGAATGAGTTGAAAGATGAAGATAAGGACCTCTTCCCACTTTTAGAGGTAACATTTCAATTTATTTTTATGGCAAGGGGTGATTACTAACTCATACTTTTACTGGGGTATGATGTGAAACCAGAAGTCTGAATTCCTCATGTTGGTAGTTTATATTCATACTGTCTGACCTCAGAGTTATGCACTTAATTCTGCTCAGAAATATCTGTGGTTGTCATTTTGTAACTTTATTTTATTGTTTTTAGTGCTTGTCCTCCATTGCTACGGCACTGCAAAGTGGGTTCCTACCATACTGTGAGCCTGTGTATCAGAGGTGTGTGACTCTGGTGCAGAAGACACTGGCCCAAGCTATGGTGAGTATTCTACAGCTGATTTTCTTCATAATTATCCACCCTGTGCCCACTTATCTTATGAACGTTGTCTGCTGTGTGTTTGACAGATGTACAGTCAGCACCCGGATCAGTATGAAGCTCCTGATAAGGATTTTATGATAGTAGCCTTGGACCTCCTGAGTGGGCTGGCAGAGGGGCTTGGTGGCAACGTTGAGCAGCTGGTGGCAAGAAGCAACATCATGACTCTTCTGTTCCAGTGCATGCAGGTAAGAATCAAAGGCGGGGGCGCTGTTTAAAAAAAACAAAAACAAACACCCTTTTCCTTCACTTTTGACGGACATGGGAGATCGTCAACCTATGGGATATTCCACCACCTACAGGAGCACAGGGCACTGGCAGACCCTTGCTACCTACCACAAAGCTTTAGTTGCTGGTGACCTAGGAAGATGGAACAACTTTTTTATTTTATTTTTTCTCAGCTGATTTATGATTTAGTCCCTTTTTTTTTTTTTTTTTTTTTTTTTCCTAGCAACTTTTCCTCTCTCTAAGATTCATTGCCCTATAGCTACAGAAAGTCTCTTCGTATAATTTTTTTTTTTTTTTTACATCTTTTTTTTTTTGATTATCTCAATTCAATATACGAACAACTGTAGCCCACGCAGGGGCAAGACCAAGTGGTCGCCACTCACAAAACAAATAAAACATGTAACAAACAATGCTACTAATCTACTTCTCCATTAAGGAGAGTGGGATCTGCTCAGTAGTATCTAGGCTCAAACAATAGGTGACTAGGATACAAGGTGAATTATCGGTTCTGTGACAGTTTTTGGTCAAGATCTATACATCAATTTGTGTAATTCGGCTCACTGTTTGTTGTAAAAGTGTCATCAAGCCAGCATGACCAGATCTTTTTAAATTTGCAAGGGCAACCCCTGCTGACATATGTGGCTTTGTAGAGAGGTAGGCTGGCATTAATCAGACCCTTCCAAAATTGGATGGTCGGGGGTAGTGCTTTATTCCAGTTCATTTTAATAGCTTTTTGAGCATAGAACAACAAGAGGTTAATGAGTTTTCACTTGGCCACAGCTCTACCAGCCCCAACAGACAATAGCTTGGGTCACTTGGTACAGGTATCCGTGTCACATGACTAATTATGTTTAGGACCTCCTGCCAATATTTTTTTATTGCCGGACAGGTCCAAAAGATGTGAAAGAATTCACCAGGTTGATTCGGGCATCACTAACACGATAGTGAATGCGCAGTAGACATCTTGTGGAGCCTGTGCGGTGTGTAATATGCTCTGCAAAATCTTGTACTGGATCTTCTTATCACTGGCTGAGATTAGGGAAGAGAATGGAAAATTCCAGATCTCCGTCCAGTCGTCATCCAGTTCCGGAATATCTCCCAACCATTTCTGGCGAAGGGACGACAGTTCAGGACTAGGGGCCACAAGCAAGTAACCGTACAATTGGGAGGTGGGTTTCTCCAAGTTTTTTACTCTGTGAACTGATTCCAGTCTCCTCGTATTCTTGGAGCTCTCCTGCACAGTTGTCCTTAGGGTAAACTTATGTTCTTTCTGTAACTGGACCCCACTGGATGGGCGAAGTGCTTGGCAGGCTACAGAAATGCCAGTCTTGGATCTCTCTCAGGTTCCATCTATCTCAGTGAGCGGGCCATATCTGCAGCCTGCAGTAATGGCCACAGGCTGCTGAGTTACTAAACTGAGGTGTGCTGGTAGTAGGAGTTTTACCCTCGGCTTGCCTACAGGTTTGGTCATTTTGTATGTGGCAGTATAACCCTAAGGTTTGGCTTTCGGTGTTCCTCAGTAGACTCCAAAAAACACATAAAGGGATTCTACTACATGGAGTTTAGGAATCCTTTTTTTTTTTTTTTCTGTGGCACATTGTCATCTAAGTCTTATCCATGGAGATGGCCCCTCAAACCTCCACAGGTTTCACTTTACACCGAGTTCAGAGCTTGCTTTCTCTTCCCTTCTCAGGACATAATGCCAGAAGTTCGACAGAGTTCCTTTGCTCTCCTGGGTGATCTGACTAAGGCGTGTTTCCTCCATGTAAAACCTTGCATATGTAAGTATCAAAAATGAATTGTAACCTTCCTTTAAAAGGTTTGGTGCTTGGCTTGTTAAACAAAAACACTGAGAGAAATATGGGGCTGCCATTTACTTTTTTTTTTTTTTTTTTTAATTTAAATTTTTTTTTCTTAAAGCATACATACATAAAAGCAACCAAAACAGTTGGCACTGTACAATGGTAGGGCGCACGTTACAAAAAATGTTGCTATTGATCTCACATCATGTATTAAATTATTTGCAGACTTTTAATATTATACTAGCAAGAAGAGTCATTGTAACATGTTAACACACATGTCAATAGCCACCACATATAACCAATATATAAAACATATATATTTATACCAAAGCTTACTTCTAGCAACAAGGTATACAGCGATAGGCAGAGGAAACAGCCCTGTATCGGTGCCACTGAACTGTTTTAAACCAGAACTAAAACCAAACCTGCCATATTCAGCAAGATTTTTATTTTACACGTCAGCTATGTCATTCGAAGTCCGAACATATCATGAATTATTTTGAACATTGTCTTTAAATATGCTAGTTATCTGGCTATTGATCCTATGGTATTATTTCTTTGCGCTAAATGAACTGGCACAAATTTATTAAGATTGCTGTATACTTGTTTAAAGGACAACAACTCCAGAGCTAATAAAGCCAGACAATTGTAATATCCAGGTGGAGATGAACATCTGTTTGTTTTATAGCTGGTAAAGGCAATGGTTTGTAACTGAACTCTGACATTTAGACTAGCAGTGAAGCCAAAAAGCCTGTGCACACCTATTTTAGAGGTTGTGATGATTAAGGTGCATATCCACGTCTGCTAGACCTGTTCCCTGTGGAAATACTTTGGACTGCTCATCTTCTCAATCCTCTCCCAACTATTTTTGATGGTGTCATGCAGCCCCACGCTCAGAATGCCTTGCTAAATATTGAACCTCCAGAGCTGACCAGTAAGGATGAGTTTATGCATGTTCGCAAAGCCACGTGCCTGCACCCGCCAGGAAGCTGACACTCCGCAGTGCTAATCTCAGGCAATGAGATATTTCCTGATCCGTGGCCGCACAGATCAGGAAATGTCTCACTACCTCTGATCAGCGCTGCGGAGTGCCAGCTTTCTGACGGGCGCGAACACGCCTGAGCTCGTCCTTACTGACCAGGAATCAATTTAGATGCCTCCTTCATATCACAACTGCTGCCAAACAGGTGTTTGTCAGGTCCGGGAAGACATCGGCACTTTGTGTGCTTGCCATCGGAGTTAGTTGGTCTATGATGCATGCTAAGATCCGGGCAACATTGCAAGATAAAGTGCGGCGATATAACAAAATTTGGCAACATTCTTGTCTCTTGATTTTGTCAACTCCCTTTTGGAGCCTTGACTACATTTGTTACCTCACTGTTTGTCCAGTTTTGCTGGATCGCTTTCAGCATGACCCTTGGAACCTACTTTTTTTTTTTTTTCCCCTTTCTTCCTTCCTTCTCTCTATTCTTTTCTTCATCTCTTACTGTGTATATTCTCAGTGCTGGATTGACTAACCCCCAAGCTATGGCTGAGGCTGGACAGTTACCGATATTTGTTTACTTTTGGACCTTTGTATAAGACCCTAGATTGTGTTAATGCCATTGTTTTATATAAGCCTCTGGTTGTTGTTTTTTCCTAATCTCTCTTAGAGGGTCCTGAATTCTATCCCATTCTGCATGTTATTTGCTATTGTACGGCCCACCCTGTATGGAGGTCGTCTTTGATTTACTTTTATGTGCTGTTTATTTCCAGATGGCATGCCTATCACTCAATAAAATGTTTGAATTCAAAGAGCCTGTGCATAAGGCCTCATGTGCACAGACGTTTGGCATCTCCTGTGTGCCTTAGTGGTTGTAAAACTCTGACATGAAATATGAACAAAACGTATCAGTCTATAGTGTATACTTGTCTCAACCCAGAGCACCAGGTATAATTTCTGTCTGTTCTGTCTGCTGCTTTGTACCTCTATCTGCCTGAGTCGCTTCTGACAAGTTATCCTAAAACCAAGAGGTGAAAAAATAAGTGAGGAAGCTCCAGGACACCGCTTGTGATTGACAGCCTCAGCTTTGTTCCTGGGTGCTGCATGAAGGGCGTTTGTCATTTCCCTCTGCAGAGTGTAACTTTAGCTCCCCGGCCCCTACTTTCTGAAAGCACAGACAAGCTGTATACATTCTGTACTTTGAATAGCTATAGAGAAGAGAGGACTGCAGATAAATGGGTACAGTTTATGTAGGATTATTTGTTTAATCTTTGTATCACCTGAGGCCAGTCACTTCACTGGGTATATGTAAGAGTTTACAAGCACTTTAAATGGCATTGTAAAACGGTGTTTCCCAACCTCCTCCTTTCTTTCTTTCTTCCTTCTTCTTCCTTCTTCTTCCTTCTTCTTTCTTCTTCTGCCTTCTTCTGCCTTCTTCTGCCTTCTTCTGCCTTCTTCTGCCTTCTTCCTTCTGCCTTCTTCCTTCTGCCTTCTTCCTTTTGCCTTCTTCTGCCTTCTTCCTTTTGCCTTCTTCTGCCTTCTTCCTTTTGCCTTCTTCTGCCTTCTTCTGCCTTCTTCTGCCTTCTGCCTTCTTCTGCCTTCTTCCTTCTTCTGCCTTCTTTCTCCTTCTTCTGCCTTCTTTCTCCTTCTTCTGCCTCCTTCCTCCTCCTTCTTTTTATCAGTCAAGGCGCCTTTTTAAAATTCTGCACAATCTTGAGGCACCCCATTCTAAATTGTAAAAACTGAAACTAATAGTTTTACATAATGCAGCAACATCTAACACTAGAGGTAATTTATTCTTACAAAGCAAATACACCTATTGCACACTGGTGCTGACTAAAATTACACAATTTCTCCACCCTCACTCGGCTAAAGTGACCCAAGTGCCGATGGAGAGGCGGCTTTGCTGCACAGTGCCTAGGGTTGTAACGGTGCACAATAATAATCTGTTGCTTTATATAACAAAAAGGCAGACTCAATGCCACCCACTGGTTTGTATACAATTTGTGGGCATTTTACCAAGGTACCCTGGTTGAAAAAGGATGTTCTAAAATATGACTGATGAAATAAAGGGTTACCTTGTGAATTACATTCAGTGTTTTGGCAAATATGTTGAGAGAGAACTCGAATTTATCATTATTTAATTTTTATTTAAAAGTGCAACAATGGCTGGTTAGCACACTAGATACCTTTTTGTATAACTAATGCATTCTTACTGATCTTGTTTAACAGCGGAGTTCATGCCTATACTCGGTACCAACCTGAACCCAGAGTTTATCTCCGTCTGTAACAACGCCACCTGGGCCATTGGTGAGATCTGCATGCAGATGGGTAAGAATCAATTTGTTTTTCTTTTAGTAATTTTACCATATACTGTATTTTAAAGTACTAGTGAGCCTTTGTTTTGAAAGTAAACCTCCGTATACACCGGTGTGACTTGTCAATTGCTTAACAAATTGCACCCTATTTTCAGCAATGTAACTATTTAAATCGGCGCGACTCCGGCTTAGTGGTGCCGCACCGATTTGGGGAAAAAAAGGTTCCTGCACTATTTTTTTGTAATTTCAGGTTCAACTTGCATAGACATCTGTGCATGAAGATGTCGGGCATGTCGCACCTGAAATCGTGTTACTTCAAGCACGATTTCCATGTTGCATTCAGTGAGAACGGTAGCTAAATGTTGTTGCCTTTTCCACACCTGGTTACTTCAATGCCAGCAGCTGTAAAATGAGTATTTATTTCTATATATTTGCCTTCAGTTAAGTTTAAAGCCAAACTCTCTGGTCAGATGTAAAATACACAAATTGATAACGTTCTGTGTTCATAAATACACCCTTAAAAGTAATTTTTAAGTACAAGCACGGCAGGTCCCTGAATTTGATATGGTATCAGCCTCTTACTTGCTTTTTACAGCAGAGTTCAGACTGGGAGAAGCAGAGAGAACTCAAGGAGCCAATCAGCTGATAGGTAAAATACCGATTAATTCATCAGTGATCATTGTACTGCTTTCGCTGTCCAACCTGGGGGAGGGACAAGATCTTTACGTGTTATTAAACTGCGGCAGAGAAAAATCTTGTTTCCTCCCCTCAGGGCTAAGCAGTGTAAATCACTGACCTGGATGGACAGAGATGCAAAACCTTAGGCAAGGTAAACCGTTCCCTTTTATGTGCTTCCTCTGTGTATTTAGCTGCTTGCTTGGAGTGCAGCTTTAACAATGGATCTGTTCACTAACAAAACCATAGAGAGCGGCTACAAAAAGCAGATATTTCAAGCTCTAGCTGCGCTCAGCCAGGATATTTGTCTTTTGCACATTCCAGTAGATGTAATCTGCTTTAGCTTCATGCACACATGCTGTATTCTTTTCTAAATGGCTAGGCTCTTTCAAATTTGCAAATCTGCTTCATTTCCAGGCAGGTCAGACACAAATTAATGCAGATTCGTATCTATTAAAGTATTAAATGTATCTTTTTTATGTATTTTTTTTTTTAATGTAATTAGTGCAAGTACCTACATTTTAAGCCTCTTGCAATCCCCTGTAAATCCGAGCTCAGACTGAGAGAAGGAAGGCAGCGTTCAAAGCCATTCTGGTGTGCCATCTGCAAATGTGCTGACTAGGAGCATGGTGGAGAGAAAAAAAAAAGATGACATTAGTGTTTTTTTTCCTTTCTGTTTAGCAGGGTGGTGAGAGGACACCAATTTAATATGAACTGTAACAGCAATAGGTCGTTACAGGAGATGCACCCCAATGATTTAAATATTCGTACAGTGTCAGGCTCCTGCCCACTTTCGCTCCCCCCCGCCATTTCCCAGTTCTTCCTCTCCGTGAGACGTCCGCGGGAGCCGCAAGCACACTCACGGAGCTCGCGGCAGGGTCACGCCCGGCGGCGCGCACGTGACCACATGGGACGTACCTGTACGCCCATTTGCCTGTCCGTGCCAATCTGTCGAAGTATATGTTCATGCGGCGGTCGGCAAGTGGGTAAAGGATAAATTCACCTTTTGTGTAATAAAAATAAATGCACATCCTTTTTGTAGCTAAAATGTGCATTTATTTCTTTTACATTGCAGCCTTTAAAGCATTGCGTGGATCCTGCAGACACTCGGTAAGCTATCTGCCTGTACCTCTGATATGGCCAGGCAGTTAGTGAATGGCAGGAGGAATCCGTGAACTATGAGGACGCTCACCAGCGCCCTTGCAGTTTGAGAACTACAGGCAGTCAGCTGCAGAGGCCAACGGTACTTGTCTAGTTCATTGACTGAAAACTGTGAATAAGAATGATGTGTGTGTGTGTAACCCCAATTGGCCATGCTATTTTTTTAGGGCCAGTTCATACCATAGAAACGCAGTCTGGATGCGTTCCAGATTCTTTTCCTTTTATACGCGTTTTTAAAGCGTTCCAGTGCATTTCCCCCCCCCCCCCCCCCTTTCCTAACCTTAAATAAGGACGTGTGTTCCAGCGCATTTTTGATGCGTTTTACATCGGTCCAGTCCAGGAAAAATGCAGCATGTTCTACTTTATTAACTGGAACTGCAAGCACTGGTGTTAACTATGCCATTGAAAACCATATAACCTAATTTCCATGCATTTTTGATGCAGAAAAAAAAAACACACTGGACTGCATGTGGTGTGAACTGGCTCTAAATTGTGACAGCGGGGAGAAGATACCCCTGGTGCTGACACAAAGCAGGGAGCGCTGGCACCTGCGTTATATACTGTATAAGCTATTGGGATATATCTTAATTTTATTGCAGTGCAGGTCAGTGACCAGACCTGAGCCTGTAGCTCTCCTTCATTTTGTCTTATTCGCCCCATATCGGCACTAAATCCACTGGAGTATTTGGATTTTGCAAAGCAGAGTAGGGACTGGCCAGAGAGGATTACTTTGATCCAGTGGGCCAACTTAAACACGTATTGTGATTTTTGTCTAACATTTGCTAGAAAGGGTGTATGGCGGTGTGCAAAGGTTTCATTCTGAATTTTATGTGGTCACACCTCTAAGCACCTGATGGGAGATAGATAGATATTGACATTTAAATACAGGTGTATCTTATTTCTGGTGCGCCAGTAATCTGTTCATTCTAACAATGGCGGCTGTCTTGGTTTTCATTTAAACAGGAGCAGAGATGCAACCGTATGTCCCTATGGTTTTGAATAATCTTGTAGAAATTATTAACCGGCCTAACACCCCCAAAACGCTTCTTGAAAACACAGGTTAGTCAATTTTAGTATTGCATTTTCTCGTATTGCCTATTTATTGGTGCCTCCTTTCACTTTTTTTTTTTTTTTTTTTTCCCTTCTGGGTAATCTGTAACTATTGTAGCAATTACCATTGGACGTCTTGGCTGTGTGTGTCCCCAAGAAGTAGCTCCCATGTTGCAGCAGTTTATCAGGCCTTGGTGAGTCGGTGAAATACATTTGTTGTGATGCACTATAATTACATTTTTTTTTATATAAATGTTTGTAATTGTTTTTGCATCAAATGATTTTTTTTTTTTTTTTTTTTCAGGTGTACCTCACTTCGGAACATCCGTGACAATGAAGAAAAAGACTCTGCTTTCAGAGGGATCTGTATAATGATTGGCGTGAATCCGGGTGGGGTTGTACAGGCAAGTTTTTGCAAATGTAGACTTTTGTTTGCTGCTAAGAGATATTGTCTATATGTCTATGCATATATAATATATTGTGTGTGAGATTAGATTTAAAAAAAAAAAAAAAAAAATTTAGATTTTATTTTTTAACATGTTTATTATTTAGGAGTATTAATTTTCTTTACTGCTCTTTGGCAGGACTTCATATTTTTCTGTGATGCAGTAGCCTCCTGGGTCAGTCCAAAAGATGATCTGAGAGACATGTTCTATAAGGTGAGTTTGAAGAGGTGAAGCTATATTGCTTTAGTTGCTTCAACAGTGAAGTCCTGTGGGTCCTTAAAGCTGATTTCCAGGCTTTTTTCGTTTTTTGAAAGTCAGCAGCTACAAAAAGTGTAGTTCCTGACTTTTAATAAACCGACACTCGCCTGTCTCACGGTCCAGCGTTGCGGCCGCACGGAGTCTCTCTCCTCTCCGCGGCGCCCCCATTCAAACTGTGGGTATCCGGACGTGACAGCTTGCGGCTTCATTGTCGGGCGCGCGCTGTGCATGTGCGAGCCACACTGCGCTTTCTGAGGAAACAGGCCATCTTCTGGGACCTGTGACTTGTTTTAGATTGCCGAGAGGGAGGGGCCACCTAGGGGGAGTGGAGCAGTCGCCTAGTCGGAAGTGGGACAGGAAGTGCCACTCAAAACTAGTCAACCCCCCCCCCCCCAAAAAAATGATATTGTAAGGGGGTGAGGAGTGCTTAAAGTGGAAGTTCCACTTTTGGGAGATTGAGCTAATGAATAAGTATCTCGTTTTGAAGTGTAGGCTGTCTGCGTTGTACCTCCATAGACGCACACAGCACCGTTAAGCCATGGCCTGAGGCGTTTGACTGACAGCAGTGGGAGCCTATGGTTGCTGCTGATCTCAATGTCAATGAGTAGGAAGTGAGGAGAGCTGTTTTCTGTGGATACTTTGCCCCTCTTTGTTGTGGAGAAATTGAGGGGAGGTTTTCTGTAGTTCCAAAACTTTTCTTGTCCTAGGGTGCATTAAAATCACACTACTTCTTTTTTTTATTTTTATTTTTTTTTGCTAGCTGTAGCTCATCCCCAGGCTGAAGCCCAGTCTGTTGAAAGCAATGTGCAGTGTTCCAGTCTGCTTTCCCCTTACTCAGCACTAACAGTTTGTATATCTTCCTCCTTGGGGAAGCTATTTAGAGACAGCTCTTTGTGAAGAGCCAGATGTTTTGTAAATCATTGACTGTGGCAGAAGTTTCAGGAGGCCCGTCCTGGCAATCTGTTTTTTCTAGCTGCCCAGCTTATTTGTTTTTTTCCTTGCTCCCCTTTCCGCTGGGAAAACCATTCCCCCAAGACGCAAAGCCTTTTCACATCAGATCCTGCTGGCCCCAAGATTTGCTGAGCTGCTAACATTTGCAGGGTTACTCTACCCCTTCAGCTCCCCCTTCCAGGGAACATCCACATAGAGCTATTGCTCTTCTCCACAGCTGCTCAGCTCCTGGAGAATCTTTGTACAAGCACATCAATCCCTGCTTAACACAAGCAGGCAGCCCAAGTTTCAGTTACTCCATGGTATCCACCCCCACCACCATCTGCTCTTTCCCCTCACTAGCATGAGGGGAAAGAGCAGGCAGTGTTTACTTCAGCTTTTTTTTCTGGGCTTCGGGTATGTAGACCCAAAAAGAGTCCATGTAGAGATGACTGGGAGAGGTGAGGGAAGGCATTCATTCATCTGCATAGCTGTTTTGATCCGTGCTGGCCCCTTCCTCTGCTGGTCCCCAGCATGCGCCTGCTGCTGGAGAGGAGTGCTGTCTGTTTCCCATTCACATCCTTGCTCCAGTGTGATCGAAAAGCTACGAAGAATGAGAGAGTGCACGAGCCCCTAGTGCAACACCGTTTAATAAATGATCGAAAAGCTATGAAGGGAGGGGCGGCCAGCTATCTGACCACATTGCTCAGCAGTCTCAGAACAAAACAGGACCAAGTGCACTTGGCCTTTTGGGGGAATGCTATTAATAAAACAATACATACATTTTATATATGTTTATTTTTTTCTAATACTTAAAGAACTACTCCAGCGTTTCCTCCCCAAAGCAGATGCATTGTGCATGTGAGTGAATCACAAGTTTGTGTGTAACCACCTTTAGCCATTGCTCTCAACTGTCCCTGATTTGGAACACAGTCCCTCTATCCTCATTTGTCCCCCATGTTGGTCTGATCTATATTGTTGTAAATAAAATGCACTTTTTATCTTTCAAAAAGTTCAGAGTGCTAAACCTTTCATCCAATTTCTAAGTTGCTGCATTTGTAAATTTCCAAAGCCAGTATAAAGGAACAGTAGTGGTAAAAAAAAAAAGCTATATCCTTTTTTTTGTGTGTATAATTCTACTTTAGGGGGGGCGCGGCAGGGGGTGTGTTCTTTGCCTACATACTTTTGCTAAAAGGTGTCACTAATTCCCATCTCAAATAGTTGGGAGGTATGCCTCTAGCTGTATACAGCAGGTTTCTTTGTCTGATGTCACCACTCCTGGCTGAATTTCAAAGTTCAATGACTTCCTGTTTCCTTCTTTTTCCAGTCCTCAATACTAGATGTGCCATGATCCTTTGAGTCTCTGTAGCCTGGGCTGGGTGGGCTATGGGAGTCACTTGTACCAGTTTTGGGTGTGAGTAGGTCCTAGGGTTACTGTGTGTTTCTGGACTTTCATGTGAAAGGTGTAAATGTCATTCCGGTCTTGTGTCATTCCAGTCTTGCAGCATGCCAATTAATAATGGCTTAGTGCATGACTACAAAGGAAGGGCTATGGGAGGCTATTAGGAATGTGTTTCCTTCATTTGTAAATCACTTTAGAGAACAGGGCTGGATCTGAAGGGTGGGATTCTCCCTGTTCACACTGAAAGGCAAATTTAACTGGGCAGGATTGAATTCTAATTGTGATCCATCCAATCCTGCCCAGCAGCAGCACAGCTAGCTTTCAGAATCCAGTTTTTAAAACTATAATATGCATCGTGACACTATGAACTTGTCCAGCTAAAACTATTTATTTTTAATACCGCTTTTATGTGATGCAAACCTGCACCCTAATCTTGTCGTTTTTGTTTTTTTTCTCTTTAGATTTTGCACGGTTTTAAGGAGCAGGTGGGAGAGGAAAATTGGAACCAGTTTTCTGAGCAGTTTCCACCTCTGCTGAAGGAACGTCTAGCAGCATTCTATGGCGTGTAATGTGAACTGGGGCAGATCTACACACACCCAGCGTGGGAGGTGAGATGTTTAATGTTTAGGCATGGGATGGGAGGGTGTTAAATGGCACCCATTATACTAAAACAGTTCCTTGAAGGATGGTATGAGAGGTTGTGCTTTGTTCTGCCAGTAAGGGTGGTTTTTGTGTATAGTAGAAGTCAGATTGGTGAACTTGACCTGGCCTAAAATGTTCCTAAGCTGCATTTGTGTTCATATAGTCTCTTTGATCCTAGGTGCAGGCTGCATGTGAATGTGTGGCCTCGTCTTCAGCTGAAAGAAAAACTTCATATTAGAGTAAAGCCCCGTACACAAGGACAGAATGTCGGAAAATAATGGCTGGTTAAAAAACAAAATGGCCGACCTTTGGCCCGTATGTGTCGGTCTGAATGAACAGAAGCCGACCGACTCCTGATCAGTGCTCTCAGCCAATGACAGAGCATTGTTCAGAGTGTTCTGGTGGGGTCTGTCCCCCTGTCAGAACAAAAAAGGTTAGCTGGAAAGATCACTGAACTAACCCAAAAAGAAGACGAATGGTGTATTACCCAGCTTAAGCTGGGTCTTCTCACTCTGCCTTTTCCCTCTTTTGTGCATATGCTCTGTTTTCAGGGAAGGAAAGCTGAGATGCATATTAACAGCAGGACGGGGGGGGGTGCTAATTTGCACAGTCACTTAGGAAGGGGCGCTGAGATGCCAAGTCACTGCTAGGAGAGGGAACATGGGGTGTTTAGCAGCTATACTAGGGGAGTTTAACTGCTAAAATAAAACAAAGTACATGCGGCTGTAATTGGAGGATGTGCTACTCCTCAACGGCTGCAGCTAGCACAAAATTCAGTGTGTGTTGTAAAGAATTACGGCTTGTTCGAATATGTATATATTTGAATGTTTGTCTGCCACGCTTCAAAACTGCTGCAGGTCTCCTTGTAACTGTTTGTATTTTTTTTTTCCAGGTTCCTGTTTGGTCCATGAGGTGATTGGGGAGAATGGTGTCCTACGCCCCACACATCAGTCTTTAGCAGGGTTTCAGGGATCAGTATCCAGGGCCAATAACATCCTTCCACTCCAGACTCCATCCACCTGACTCCCAAGGAACCTCAGTGGAGCACAGGAGGACGTGAACATCAACATCCTCCCCCCCCCCCCCCCCCCAGGGATCTTTTTAGTTTATATGTGGAGCATGATGGGAGGGGAGTTGAGTCTTAGGATTTACAATGTTACCCTTGTAGGGTGGGGGTAGGGGATGTACTGGGGGGCGGAGCTGGTCCCACGTCAGGATCTGTTATTGGGAGGGTAAGAGGGAGAGGAGGGTTGGAGGGTTAGACTAATAGAGTGGGAGGGAGGAGGGGCATCTACAGGTAGAGACATTTGATTGTTCCCCTGCAATTCAGCGCAGGTTAGAATCAAACATTAAAAATAAAAAAATAAAAATTCACAGAAGAATAGGGTTGCAGCCACAGAACAGAAGGTCGGCCATCTTTTATAGGCCCAGAGTCAGAGAGAAGGGAAGAAATGTGAAGCTACGTGCTAGACACTTGGCTGATCTGCTTGGGTGAAAGAGGAAGTGTCTCGTTCCTTTGCCAGTTTGCACAAATGTTAATTAGCTGACTACATTTCATCCTTGTTTTCAGTATGCAAGTAGATTGGGTCAGTAATTTAAAAAATAATGTGAGAATTTAATTGTGCTGCTGCTGTGCTTAGCCATTGCTATTGCTTGCACTTTTACTAACAGCCGCCAGGTAAGTGGGGTCTGAAAAGCAAAGCTAGTGAAGGATCCTGTAGAGGTCACATTAGAAAATTGCAATCATATTGCACTAGACGATTTTGAGAAAATCAATAAAGAATTTGTGGTAGGTAATATTTCTGCATGGTTAATGCTCCATGTACAAAGGCTTTAAAGCTATGGAGCTGGACACCACAGCACATCTATTTTGCTTTTATGGCTGTAGGTCAGTAATACTTTGGTTCACCTCTTGAGGGAGCAGTGGTTGCTGTGTAGACAGAGCTGGTCTATGTTGCACTGGGAAGTAACTGTGCAGTTTTATGGTCCTTAAAGTACATTAAACGAAAACCTTTGCTGATATACACGGGC
The DNA here is from genome assembly GCA_037952925.1 of Lithobates clamitans. Taxonomy (NCBI): domain Eukaryota; kingdom Metazoa; phylum Chordata; class Amphibia; order Anura; family Ranidae; genus Lithobates; species Lithobates clamitans. The sequence continues at coordinate 1,394,764 of JBBGZY010000832.1, forward strand.
TGTAAATGCTGATCCCTTCTGAAAGGGCTGGTTTTCTGAAGGTCACGGTGACCACTTTATTATGTTATGGCATTGAGTGTGCACATCTGCAGTTTGTAGTTACTGGTTTGTTCCTGGCTAGTAACTCTCTAAAAGTATAAGGCCCATTTCACACATGTGCAAATTGAAGCTCCGGTTTCCCTGCAAGGAGAAAAATTAATAGTTCAGCGTCTCACGTCAGTTTTTGATCAGGTCAGGATTGCATTAGTATCAGGACAGGTTTACATCAGGATTTTATCCTGTTCACAACGGAATGCATCTGCGAATCAGATGCGTTGCCATAGAAGATAATGTTCTTGCAATTCGCACCGCAATGCCCAGAAAAGAAGGTGATTCCTAAAGGCAACAGACACTTTTTTCTGACGGTTTTATGCACTCACTCAGTCTCTATTCTGTTCAATTTTTCTATCTTTTTTTTTTTTTTTACTCCTTTTTTACTTTTTTCTTTTTTACTTTTTTTATCTCTAGAGAAAACTTATAAAGAAATACAAACAGTACCCCCATCAGATTTCACCATTCTTTAAAGCAGGAGAGATGGCTGCTTTAAAGTTGGTAGTTGGTATGGGTCAGCTGTGTTCAATCCTGATCCTCAAGGCTCCCTAGGGCTAGGTGCACCCCAGAACCCTAACCTTGGTGTGCAGACAGCTGTTGGAGAAGCATCACATTCAGCATGCAGTTGTAAAGCATTTAGACAGTATCTTGCACTTCTCTGTGCAGCCTTTAATTCAGTTCTGTGGGTAGTAAATATTATTATATATATTTTTTTTTTTTAACTACCGGCTATAGATTTTAACAGGCATTTAGCAGGGGGCAGTAGTTGGTCTGAAGATGTTTATTAAATGCCTGCTGAACATGGGTAGCTCTCTTGCAGCTCCCTTCCTTGTTGATCTGTTTACAGATCTTAATTGGAAAGCTGGCTGTAGTTTTTAACAAACCTTTAAAAAGCTCTGCGCTGAATTTTGCAGATAATTACTAAATATCTGCTTTAAAGGGAAAACTTAACCATGGTTAAAAATAAATATATAACCGCACTACAAGTCATTTTTCTGCTTATTCCAAAAAAATTATTAAAATTAAAAAAAATCCTATCGTTTTTAAACTGCAGTCCTCTGATTGTTCTAGAATTGTCAAATTCAAATGTGGATTTTCTGTGATGGTGGCAATGCTAATTGCATTGTGTGCCACTGATTATATGCAGCTAGTTTTCTGAAATGGTATGTAATTGGCCCCCCTGCTCCTCCCATCTGTTTTTCCTATTAGCATGCTGGGACTGATCCTGCGATTACAGCGGGCAGCCTGTGCAGTCAAGAAGTGTCTGGAATCGTTGTCCCCTTTCAGCAGAACAGCAAGCAGGTACAACTGCAATGCTGGTATGCTAGAATTTTTGCAAAGTAATGATGAGTAGTGAGCAACATGAAGAGGATTGTTTTCTTTTTTCCCTCAATAAAAGTGGGGTAATGCTAATGTGTGATGCTCTTTAGACTAGTGTTTCCAATCCGAGATTAAAGCCATATTCAACTTTGTCTTTAATTCGGCTAGATACATTCGTGGTGCATCCAAATAGATGTTCAGCGTCTTACAGTTTCTTTCTAAAGCTGCCACAGCCTTAGTAGAAAAGCCCATCCCCTGCCAGCAGCTGTAAAATAAGTCTCTTCCTTACTTGGTAGTCTCACTTGGAGAAGAACAACATTCCCTCCACTGAGTCAGGCCTTTTAACTCTGCAATTGCCAAAGCTTAGGTTTCCCAATGATCGCAAAGATTTGGCACTGACTCAGCAGAAGGCGTGTCAAACCTCTGCAAAGATCAGGGTTGCACTTTGCAGCTTGCTTACAAGGGACTGGCTTTTCTACTCAAGCTGTGGCTGATTTTAAAAGAAAACAAACTAAGACTTTAGACTTGAATGCATCTGTACTGTATTTAGCTAATTGAAACAGACATTTAGTTCAGCTTTAAAAAATGCCTGTAGTTTCTTTTTAGCCAAATAGGGTATGTTTTTACATCTAGGTCCTGCACAGTTGCTTGGAAGTGAATCGGATATACCCTAAAATCTTTCTAAGGTGACAGTGCTGAAGTTGTGTAACTTTTGCGTACTACTGTTTAGCCTCCAAATTGATCCTCGTGGAGCAACCTGCATTCTCTGCGATTTATGGGTCCTTAACCTCAGTCCAAGTTGAAATTAAGTCATCCTCCCTCCAGTGCTTAACTTCAACTCTAACTCTACTTTTAAATTCCATTGGGCAGTAGAGACTTTGACATTTAACAGTTGAATGACAGGGGTGGAGATTAATCTTCCCTGGGGCAAATAACCAAGCTATCATGTACAGTGTGAGCCTATCATTCAAAGGGGCTACATGGTCACATGCAAACTAAAAAAACTCTGCAAGGAGCTACACTAGGGAACTGTTGTAATAAAGAAAATGGTTTATTTTGAAAAAAAGTTCTTGACAATTTTTACACTATACCTCTTGGGTATTTAATTAGGGGCTAACCCAGGTACATGCAGGCATTAAGGCGCTGCACTTAAGCACTGTCACTTTAGAAATGTTTGGTCCTGCTCAAAGTCAGTTTTGATAAATACAGCAACCATTAAACCACTCATGAGGTCTGCAAAGAAATAAAAAAATACAACAAAATGTAGTTCTGATTTGTTAACAATCGCCATTGGACTTGGTATGAGTTGCTGAACTTGGCATGTTTTACTTTGCCATGTTGAGGCCTATTCTAAAACATTCCACTTTTCGTTCCCCTAGCAGCGATCTAAATATTTTAGGACTGGTAAGAATTCCAGGGCACAGGTAACGACGAAGGCAAGATGTTGGATGACTTAGGATAGTATGAGCACTCAGCAGAAGGAGGCAGCAGCATGGGACAGCTCTAGGTTTAGTATGTGTTTAGGACGGCTTGGCCTTGAGCTTATGTGGACTGGTTTTAAGGGGGAAATAATGACGGTTTGCAAATGAGATGGTTTACAGACAGTGTAGTGTGAGCTCCTGGGCCAAGATGATGCTAGCGCCCACTCATTACCATCCTCACTTCCTGTTTTGTACAGTAGGGCACACCACTAGGCTCCAGTTGAATTCTGGGACTGTATATTGGTATTTGTGATGTAATGTTTCCTATGGTAAAACTGCAGTGTATTTAGTGTAAAGCCGTCTGCTTGCACCTTTGCTCAGATGAGAATTATATTCTCATTTTATGTATATTTTTTTTTCAATTTTTTTTTTTTTTTGTTAACTAAAATGCAGTTTTTTTGTGACTCTGTGTTCTGTGTCATGTTTTTTTACTTAGGAATAGAATTAATTGGTCTGTAGTGACAGAGGTAAAATGTCACATTACACCCATACGCCATAACTTAATCTGAGCCTGAAGTTGGATGCATGTGGCCTTCCTTTCAGTGATCTATTCACCTAAAGTGGTTGCAAAGGCTCAAGGTTTTTTTATCTTCATACATTCTATGCATGAAGGTTAAAAAAAAAAAAACTTCTGCAGTAGCCCCCCAATACTTACCTGAGCCCCATCACGAGCCAGCGATGAGCACAAAAGCCTGGGGACGCTCCCTCCTCATTGGCTGTCAATCACAGCCAGTGAGCCAATGAGGAGAAAGAGGGGCCGAGCCTCTGCTCTGTGTTTAAATGGACACAGAGCAGCCGTTCGGGAGCGAGCCTGCTTGGGTGCCCCAATAGCAAGCTGCTTGCTCTGAGGGCAGGATGGTGGGGCCAGGAGCACCAGTGGGGGACCTGGAAATAGGAGGATCGGGGCTGCTCTGTGCAATATATAACATAACATGTTTGCTATTTTAAAAAAAAAATGAAGACAAAAAGGTTAACTTTTTCAGCGTACCCCTTATGAACAATTAGCAATTCAAAATCTTCTCGAGTTCAGTTTCACTCAATTAGGTTGCAAGACAGAGGCTGACATTGCTCATCTGCTCAAAAGGCTTGTTCCCTGGCTGTCTTTTGCCTCAATACTTTGAGTTAATTCCTGAGCAAACTTGCAGTAAGAATTACACCTTTGTCTACTCACTCCAGGTCAGTTGCTCTGAAACCAGTGAAGCCTTGGGACCAGCATTGTAGTTATACTAACAATTTCACAAGGCTTGATCAGCACTGACAGTTTAACCACTTGAGCCCTGGAAGGTTTTAGCAATGCACTACTTTAACTAACATGCAATACACTACGCAAGTAAAAGATATATCATTTTGTTGACCCAAATCGAGCTTTCTTTTGATGGTATTGATCACCATTGGGTTTTTTCTTTAAAATAAAGAAGACAAGTTTGAAAAAAAAAGTTTCTACTGTGTTATAAAAACATATCCAATAAAATAAAATGCCCTTATACATTTAGGCCAAAATGTATTCTGCTACAGGTCTATGCTAAAAAAAAATCCAGATAAGTGAATGTTTTTGGTTTGTGTGAAGTTGTAGCGTCTACGAACTTTGTGTGTGTCAAAAATTGATCATTCCTGATGTACTAATTTCTTTAGACCTCAAAATGCAAGGACAGTATAAATAACGCCCAAATTACCGTATATACTCGAGTATAAGTCGAATTTTTCAGCACATTTTTTTGTGCTGAATGTGCCCCCCTCGACTTATACTCGAGTCAAGCACTTTTCTGCAGCAAAAAACTTCATTTTCCGAACCGATTTTGGGACCCCGTATCTCAGGGCCACTTAGTGCTAGGTACCCCAAATTTGGTGTGCACACCCAGTGGAACTGGTCCCACAACATATCCAAACTTGACGTTCCTAGCACTAAGTGGCCCCGAGTATACGGGGCCCCAAAATCGGTTCGGAAAATGTCATTCTCTGCTGCAGAAAAGTGCTTGGCATTTTCTGAACCGACTTTGGTGACCCATATCTCAGGGCCACTTGGTGCTAGGAACCCCAAATTTGGTGTGCAAACCTAGTGGAACTGGTCCCATAACATATCCAAAGCTGGGGTTCCTAGCACTAAGTGGCCCTGAGATACGGGGCCCCAAAACTGGTTCGGAAAATGTCATTCTCTGCTGCAGAAAAGTGCCTGACATTTTCTGAACTGATATTTGGGGCCCTGTATCTCGGGGCCACTTGATGCTAGAAACCTCAGCTTTGAAAATTTTATGGTGCTAGTTCCACTGGGTTTGCACACCAAATTTGGGGTTCCCAGCACTAAGTGGCCCCGAGATACGGGGCCCCAAATTCGGTCAACTGTGTCCATCTGCAGCAATGTCATTTCGGGACCCTTTGGGTTCAGAGACCCCAAATTTTGGCTGCAGCTAGGGCGCATCTAGGAACCCTTAACTACCGAGTTTGAAGTTCAGGGGACCTATGGCTGCAAATGGGCACAGTGAGGCATGCAAATGGGCACAGTGAGGCATGCAAATGGGCACAGTGATGCTGCAAATTGGCATTGTTGACCCTCTTTTTCACTTACAGTAGCTGTGCATTTCTCACCCTCGTCTTATACTCGGGTCAATAAGTTGTTCCCATTTTTTTGTGGTAAATTAGGGCCTCGACTTATACTCGGAACGACTTATACTCGAGTATATATGGTACTTCTTTTTAAAAAGTAAACAGTCCAAGGTATTTAGTAAGAGACATGGTGGGTTTTATTTAAGCAACTTTGTCACAATTTGTGCGGGGTTTCTGTAGCCGCCCCTTGTACGGAGTCTCAGCTGGTGCCCCCTGTGAGGGCTCCATTGGTGCCCCCTGTGCGGGGTCCCAGCCAGTGCCCTTGTTAGGTGCCTCTCGGCAGGTGCCCCTTGTGAGGATCCTTGGTCAGCACCCCCTGTGTGGGGCCTTGGTCGATGTCCCCTGTGTGGGACCTCAGTGACTCCCCTGTGCGGGGCCTAAGGCGGTGGAGGTCTCTCGGCAGCCCCCCTGTGTTTGTGTTTTCACAGGTGGCGCTTAGGCATATAGGCTAGTAAATGGCGCCCTTCCCTGCCTCGTCGATCTTGACTGATCCTATGTCTGCCTCTGCCATCGTGGATGTGGCCCACCTTGTGGGGTTGGTGGCCACACTCCCTGTCCTGTCAGTTAGTGAGACTGTTCCTTCGTAACTACAGTGGCACACAAGAATATGCTGGTTGCCTCCCTTTTCTTTATCGTACATCATGGGACACAGAGCCTTAAGTATTTACTTAATGGGTTATAGCCTACCGTCAGGTGTTGACACTGGTAAACCCTAATTAAGGAAGTTTACTCCCCTATATAACCCCTCCTTCCAGGAGCACATCAGTTTTTTCGCCGGTGTCTAAGGTGTTGGCCACGACTGAAGAAGTGCTCTGAGGAGCTCCAGGAGAGATCCATGCTGGATTTAAATTCCTCCATAAAAAGAAACCAGATCCATCCAGAAGTGCCACTGAGGCCTGAAATGGATGATACCTGGGACCTCGTATCCAAAGCACGAGGTTTTGCCTGTAATGCCTCTCAGTAGGGCTGGACCCCAGGAACCCAGGGCTTAGGTCTTGTTACATTACCTCAAGCTTCCTGATGTAGGGTGCTATACAAGGCCCAAGGCAGTTGGACCCTGTTTTAACGGACCCAGTCCTTGAAGGTTTGTTGAACGTAACCCGCCGTGATGGGTGAAAGCTGGATTTTCTGTTAAATCGGCAAAATCTTGAGGTGAAAAGGTAAGGAAAGAGACTTGGATATTAAGAACATCTATAAATTTCTTTCATTTAAGGAAAAATGTTGTCATGCCTTAAAATATCCACTAGATGGAGTCTATGCACATACCTTGCTCGGTTGTCTTTCACTGCTTGCTCAGTTTCGTGCCTGGCTGTACAGCGTGTGGAAGAAGATTTTTGCCAGGTAGGAAAAGCTGCCTTCTTCCCCTGATGGGACCAGGGGGTTAGGGGGACAGCAGCGCTATCTCCCCCCCCCCCCCCCCCCCCCGCCGTGTGGGAGACAGAGGGTCCTGCTATTTTACCGCTGAATGTTTTACTGTGGCAATTTTTTTTGGGGGGGGGGGGTCTGGGACTCGAAAAACGCCACGCTCAGTTGCCGGAAAAATTTTAAGACGGGGGGCGTTATTTTTTCAGAAGCGGCAGGCCCTAACGCAGGTGCTGTGAAATGTCCACGGACAAATGGCAGGCTAATAGATAAATACAGCTGTGTCAGTCTCTCCTCTGCTGATGAGGAGGAAACAAGCTGCCTGCACTCAGGGACTCACGAGCTGTGGGACACGTATGGGTTGCAAAGCTGGCATTTCCTTATTCAGGAAGGATGCCCTTTTTCAGCACTAAGCTGAGGTGTATAGCAATTTTAAAAGTATTTACTATTTTCAACGATTTAGTGAAATGTGTATAGCGCCTTTGTTTTTGTACTTAGGATTATGCCTGCCAAAAAAACACCACAAAAGCGTAAAGGTTTCACCCCCAAGCTGTGTTTCCATGCTGTCTTCCTCGCCTGAATTACCAATCATGGCAACTCAGGGTGAGCCATTAGAGCAAATTGTTGGTGCAGCTGCCTCTCACATCTCAGCACCTGCATGTGTGACTGAAGAAACCCTTTCCTCCTCACTCCAGGGTCTGGAAGAAAGACTAGCAGCTATAATCGCATCCTCCATTCAAGGCTTTACAAGGGTAACAGTGGGCATACGATTAGGTTCTACCTTCAATCAATCAAGAAGAGCTTACCGATGATTCTTCTACTGAGGAAACAACGATAAGATGAACCTTTTTTCAGCGTCTCAATCTGAAAGATACAAACTTACAGAGATGGTTCGTTCCTCTTTCATGCTCCCCCTAACAGAGTCTCATGAAAACGTGGCCACTTCCTTAGGTTCCTTTAAAACCTTTCCATCCTTTGCATGTGTTTCCTGCGTAGGCATTACTTGAACAGCGTTTTTTCAGAATGGGATAAACCAGATAAACATTTTCTCCCTCCTAAGAGGTTCCCAATTCTCAATCCTCTGCAGGAGAAATTCTCCAAAAAATGGAAAGTACCAGCAATTGATGCTGCAATTTCCAATGTGAATGATAACTTGTGCTGTAGACAATGCATAGATGCTTAAAGATCCAACGGATAAGAAGTTGGAATCCCTGCTAAAGTCTGCTTTTTCCATAGCAGGTGCCGTCACCCAGCCCGCAGTCGCCGCGATAGGCATCTGCCAATCCCTAAAGGACCAATTCTAACAGGCCCTTAGAGAGCTTCCTACACAACTAGCTCAAGGTTTGGCTAAACTACCTAAGGCATTATGTTTTGCCATAGATGCCATCAAAGACTTCACCAGGCATCCCGCCTCATGCTTATGCTTGTACATATGCGCAGACTCCTGTGGTTGAAAAATTGGTCAGCTGAAACACCATGTAAAAACCTCCTAACTGGGTTCCCCGTTCATGGGAACCGACTATTTGGAGAAGACTTGGATAAATATATCAAGACAATTTCTGCTGGGAAAAGTACCTTTTTACCAGTCAAAAGAAAATAAATGCCCTGCATTTAAACGGACTCTTTCCTCTGCGCCAGGGGCTTCCGCCTCTAGGCCGTGGCAACGGCCTCTGCTGTCAGACTCTAGAGGAAGGACTCGGGGTCAGACCCAGGCTCAAAAGAAGCCCTGGGGTAGGAAATCTGCAAAACAGAATCCTAAAGCCTCATCATAAAGAGGCAACCACCTCACCAAGGTGGGGGGTGAGGACTTCTGCAATTTTCAGAAGTCTGGAAAAAGGAAATTCAGGACAGATGGGTCATTTCCACGGTAACGTTGTTTTTCTTTTTTAATAGATCTGCAAAAATGTCAACAATTCTATGTTTTTCTGTCCATATGGGGTGCTGTGTGTACATTGAGAAAAAAAATGAACTTAAATGATTTTAGCAAATGACTGCAATATAACAGAGTGAAAAATTTAAGCGGGTCTGAATACTTTCCATCCCCATCAGTTTGCTTAAGTGCACATGTTCCGATCACGTCGGCACATGCAAATACAGGGGATATCTCCTAAACCGTGTCGGTTTAGGAGATATCCAGTGTAACTACAGGTAACCCTAATTATAGGCTTGCCTGTAGTATATAGTGGTTGAAAAGAGTTTACAACCACTTTAAAAAGTAGACTGTTCCACCAGTAGTGGATCTCCCTGTCACTAGATTGCGCAAGGCGACCATGATTCTGGTAGAGGAGTCTCCAGCTTTTAAGGATCCGGCTGACATACCTGGAGGGGGAGCAGATTCCCTCTGCTTTCGCTGAGTTGGCGGACCAGTTGGTCTGGGGGCTGCAGTTTGTATGCGATGCCTCTTGGACGCAGTTCCCTTGATTGCCAAGCTCTGTTTCTGCAGTGGTGCTTAGACATGTATTGGGACTTAAGTGTTGGTCTGCGGACCGAGCTTCTAAAACAGCTCTGACGGGTTACCATTTCAAGGCAATTGTCTGTTTGGGGCTACTGTGGATGACATTGTTACGAGTCTCACAGGAGGGAAGTGTAAATGTCTTCCACAGTCTGAAATGGGGGGGGGCCTTGTAGCAGAAGCGGTCCTTCCAGAAGGTCGGAATGGAGTCCATCCGCACGGTGGTGGTATCCCTTCATCATGGGGACTTTCGGGCTTCTGTCGACATCATGGATGCTTATTTACGCACTCCAATATGTGCCCGACACCAACACTTCCTCTATTTTACTGTGGGAAAAGAGCATTTTCAGCTTGCAGTGTTGACTTTTGGTCTCGCCTCCACCCCTCGCGTACTCAAAGGTGTTGGCCCCAGTTCTGGTGTGGTTAAGTCAGTGGGGGATTACGGTCCTGGACTGCTTGGACAATCTTTTGCTACCCTGAGGGGTGACACAGCTCGCTATACAGACCTCGGTTTTCAGTTGGCTTCTATACTACCTGAAGTCTGCTCCAGCTCCTTCCAGAAAATTGGATTATCTGGGCCTGACTCTGGTTTCATCTCTGGCCAGAGTGTTTCTTCCTCTGGACAAACTCCAGAAGTTGCATGCTGCGTTTCAACTACTATTGTCTCGCAGGTGGTTCTGCATGTGGGTGTTGGGCCTGATGGTATCTTCCTTCGAGGCGGTTCCATTTGCGTGGTTCCATACAAGCTCCTTTTAAGTGAGATCCTGGCGTAAAGTGCCCGAGGTCTCTGGGCTATCAGATTCGGCTTAGTCAGAAAGCCAGGGGTCCCTTGTCTGGTGGCTTTGCTCTCTGGGATTTTGACAGGGCACATCCTTTCTCCCCTTGTATTGGACAGTGATCACCACCAATGCCAGTCTGTCCGGGTAGGGAGGTGTCCTGGGACTGGGTTCTGCTCAGGGTCGTTGGACGCTGGAGGAATCCGGACTGAAGATCGATATACTGGGACTTCCTCGCGATCAGACTTGTGTATGGATCATGGAGGTCGACTTCAAGGGCTCAGGGTACGGATCTAGTCCGACGATGCTACGGTGGTGGTTTATGTCAATCGCATGGGTGGAATGGAGTGTGTCGGCAGACCTGACAGGAGCCAGCATCCTCCAGTGGGCAGAACGCCTTGTTCTGGCCCCCACCACCGTATGCATTCTAGGAGTGGGAAAAATGGTAGGTGGTTGCCTCAGTCGGCTAGTGTTGGTCCCTTCACCAGGACATATTTTATCCGATATGTCTCCAATGGGGCACTCCCGAGGTAGACCTGCTGGCGTCCCGGCTTAACGGGACGGTACTGAGGTTTCTGGTACAGTCACGGGCTCCTCCTGGACGCTGCAGACGCTCTGGTGGGGCCGGTATAGTCGCATCTACGCTTCTCCTCAAGATTCTGCTTCGGCTTGTGCGCAGGATTGAGGCCGAAGGGATTCCTGTCATTCTAGTGGGCCTGGATGGTCTTGTCTGTCTTGGTACACCAACCTGGTGCGCTTGGTTGCTGACATCCCTTGGCGACTGCATCGCAGGGAGGTTCTACTGTCCCAAGGGCCGATCTTCCATCCTGCTTCGAGCGCTGTTTTTTGAATACCTGGCTGTTATGAGCCAGGTGCTGAAGTTACGACGCTGCTGAAGGCTAGGAAGCCTTCCTCTGGGAAGATTTACCACCGGACATGGTTAGCATACATATCCTGGAGTGAGGAGCTTGCCATTTACCCTTGTTCTTTCTCAGTGACTCGGATTTTGACCTTCCTTCACGGTGGGGGGGTTGAGTAGAACTTGGCCTTGAGTGCCATCAAGGGGCAGGTGTCGGCCTTGGCGGTTTTCTTCGGCGTCCCCTGGTCTCGCACTCCCTGGTGCGTACTCTTAAGGAATTCGACATCTGCCTCCACCGGTGTGGTCGCTTCTACCGCCGTGGGATCTACTCTTGGTGTGTTCGGTTCTTCAGCAGCCTCCTTTTTTTGGTTGCGATCACCTCTGCTCGCAGTGTCGAACTGTAGGCGTTACCATGTCATACTTTACCTGCTGATCCACAAAGCTGAAGTGGTTCTTTGCCCTTGTCTGTGGTTCCCTCCTCTGAGTCCTTTTGATTAAGGATGTTGTACTGCCTTCCCTGTGTCCCAGGTCAAATTGTCCTAAGATTTACCTTACATGCCCTGGGTGTATTTGGCAGTCACAGGGCCTTTTTGAAAATCGGACTCACCGTTTATGATCACGGGCGGGCCAAAAAAGGGGCTGTCTGCTTCTTCTGCGACCTTTCTGGATAGCTCAGACAGACGACTCTGGTCTATTCTTTCAGGGGTTGGGTTCCTACTTTCCCTGTTATGACGCATTCTACTTGGCTGCTTATTGCTTCTTGGACCTTCCATTATCAGACGTCAGCTGCGCTGGTTTGCTAGGCAGCCACTTGGTTGTCAGTGTACACTTTCACAAAATTCTACAACGTGGCTGTGCTGGCATCTGACCATGCTTCTTTTGGCCGCAAGGTGTTGCAGGCTGCTGTTTATAGGGTCTATTCCCTTTTTTGAAGGGGTATTCGGGTTGGGCTCCAGTTTGCTTCTGTGTTGAGCTCCTGTTATCTGGTTGGCTCTTGTGTTAGCCTTGGGATTTTTCGTTGTTCCACCCCTCATGTTTGGCACTGCTTTGGGAAGTCCCTATGGTTTTAAATAATGGAGCGCTGTGTCAATGAATGAAAGAAAAAATTGGATTTTTGACTTACCTTAAAATCCATTTCTCTAATTTCATTGACAGACACAGCACCCACCCCCTCTAAGGAGTTTTGATGCTTCTGACACTGCTTGTTACTAAACTGAAGGCCTATAGCAGCGAGGGGGTGTATATCACCCAGGACTGCCTATAGGCGTAGCCTAGTGTCCTGCTACTGTAGAGGGCGATATAACACGATGGTTCTGTGTCTATCAAGGAACTCTGAGAAATGGATTTTACGGTAAATCTAAAATCTCATTTTATTTTTTTTTGTCCATACTTGCCTGTAAAATCTTTCTTTGAGTACATCATGGGATACAGAGATTCCTACCCTCTTCTTTTCTTTTTTTTTTTTTTTTTTTTTTGAGGATTCAGTGCTTGCTACAAAACTGAAATGCTTCCTGTATGGGGCGGGGGTGTGTTTGTTATATAGGGGATCACTTCCATTCTAAAGACCTTTTTTCTACCAGTGTCCATTCACCTGGAGATGAAGTGTAACCCAGCAGGTAATTAATATTAGCCTGACTCTGTGTCCCATGATATACTCAAAAGGATTTTACAAGTAAGTGTGATGAAAAATCCTATTTTTCTACACTTGCGCTGGTGCTCTGAAGGGAGATCTGCAGTCAAATTATTTTTAGGGAGTGTATGAGAGGTGCCAAGGAAACATAATGTTTGTTATATTTTAACTCCTAAAAGCCTGCATCACACCATATCAATGTGCATTGCACAGCAGGAATAATTTTAAAGCATCATGACCACTGCATGTGTATATGCACCTATGGTTGTCTTAGCAGTGCAACCGCAAGTGTAAATTAAACCTCACTCTGAGGACACCTTTTTTTACCAAATCTATGACAAGGAAATGAACAATAAAATCTAAGACAATTTCTCAACTGTACTTAAGAAAATACAAATATTTTCACTTCTGTCTAAGATTTTCCATCATTTCCTGTTTTGTTCAAGGAATTAAAAGTAACAGTATACAACCAGCCCAGATGAGATGTTCATTGTGGTTTTTGGTTCAAAATCTTGGACAACATTTTTATCACCCCCCCCCCCTTTTTTTTTTCCCTTATTGTTTTAAGATGTGGTCTCTGAAGAGAAGAGGGGTTTTTGTTTGGATTCTCTCGTTGGGTACATCAGCAAAGGTCCCACAATTGTAGCATTGATCCTGCGGATTGTGGAGATAAGCGATAAGGCTTCTTTCAGACTTGCAGTATTGCTTACCGCCCTTCGTAAATGCTTGTTTTTTTGTTTATTTTTAGTCTTAAATAGCCAAATTGCGATTTTTACATTGCAAGACCATGACACAGCTTTGAGTCAAGTGTTCGGCTCCTGGATGCAGCCTCATTGAACTCGATAGGTAAGTTTGACAGGCACTGCCATTTGTCAAATTCTGCACCTCAAGTTAAAAATGCTGTGAAGCAAAGCATTTGTGGGCACAGCATTTGTACAGCCCTGTTTGCATGTATTGTTACAATTCTAATAGGTGGCCAAAATAGGACTCGGCTACCTTGATTTCACTACCCCCCCCCCGGCTGCCCCTCTGAAAGAACTCTTAGATTCTCCTTTCTCATGAGCAGACAAAGCGCTTGGGCCCAGTTCTTGATGTCTGGATTTAAGGAAGATCCCAGATTTCTAGGTATGATGATACATGTTGCTGAGAGAATTAAGTGGCGAGGTCCTTCACATGATCAGCGTAAGAACTGAGTAGAATTAAGAAAAAGTGAAAATTGGGCACTATTAAACCTATAGTTTGGCGATGTATTGTATTTATCGGTGTATAACACGCACCTTAATTTTAAGAGGGAAGTTTCAGGAAAAAATTTTTATTCTAAAAAAAGAACTTCAAAGCAAAATAAGGATCAGTGCCCAGCTGCAGCCTCACCATTGCTGGGAGACAGCCCAATATCGGTGCAGAACGTGCTGAAAATAGGGTATGTTGAATTTAGCATCCGAAAGTGGCTAGAGTTACAGGCAGCTCTGCCATAAATGTAACATTGTGCCCTCTATTGTACCACAGCGCTAGAATTTTTTGTTTTTGCCCTTTTCCTGATATAAGGTGACCCTAGTATCTTCCAGCCTTATGCTTCCTCTAGTGCAAGTTCAGTTTGAAATTCTGTCTCCATGGCCTGGTAAAATATGGTTGAAAGGGTAGATCTTGTCCTTGGTAGGAGATTGTAGAGCAGGGAGGACCTTGTCATACACTGATATAATACATACAGTAGGTGGGGACAACTTTTTGTTTTTCTCTAACCAGACACTAAGTAAATAAATCTTTCCCATGAAGCATTACCTGTCAGTTCAAATCCTTCCCTGATCTATTAAAAACTACAAATAAAATTGGGGATAAGGGTACACATTTATATATAGCTGGATTGACCCACCATAGCCAGTGCAGTAGGAGCAAAGCATAGAAGGCACCATGCTTGTGCTCTCCTCTCCACTGAACATATTTATTACTTGTGTAAGTTTAGTAATGGCCACACATGTCTTTTTTTTTTTTTAAGTCATTGAAATGGATTGTTGACTATAGACTGTTTCTTTCTTTTTCTTCTCTCTTGGAGACACTATATACAGAGCTTGTAAAGAAATATATCATTTATCCAAGCTTGTATAGCCACCATTCCTCAGTGGGTGCGACTCTATAAGCCATACAAAGTCTTAACTGCAACATCATCAAAGGGCTGTACATAATGTTCTGTATATAATGCTACAGAGGACTGTTAGAGGCTTTAGGCCAGGGGTCTCAAACTGGTGGCCCTCCAGCTGTTGGGAAACTACAAGTCCCATCATGCCTCTGCCTGTGAGAGTCATGCTTGTAACTGTCAGCCTTGCAATGCCTCATGGGACTTGTAGTTTTGCAACAGCTGGAGGGCTGCCAGTTTGAGACCCCTGCTTTAGGCCTTGTTTTTTTTTTGTTTTTAATGCGTTTTCAGTTTTGTAGAAACACACTACAGTCCATTTAACATGATTTCCTATGGCCCATGTTCATATCTGTGAATTTTATAGAAAGGGCCAGGGACTTTTTTCTGATTTTATAGACTTCATTGGATCAAAAATGTGTATTGAAAAATGCACCTGGAATATGCAACCTGCATAGGTGTGAACCAGGCCTTAGACATACTGGAATAGGCTTTCTTAAAGGTTTTACCCCTGGCGAAGCTGTTGAAATAATTTTCAGGTCTTAGGGAACCCTTGCACAGATTAGCCCATCCAGTGTTCATTAGGAAAATTCCTCTTATGATTGTAGTCGTTAAGAATGTCACCTTTTACAGGCGTAGTTAAAATGCAACCCTTATGCTGGGTTCACACCTATGTGAATTGGGTGTGGGAGTGGCTTGCACAGTGCAGGAGTCCTGTGTGTCTTTGGCTCAGTTTCTGGGCCGAATTCAGGCAAAAATTCAAACCTGATTTGTCCCTGAAACGGAGAACAGGGAAGCACCGGCCCCCTGCTGTGAGCCGCATCCGTCAGAGTTGTGAACCCAGCCTGACAGTCAGCTTAGAAGATCATGGTGATATGCTATTTGCTTTGCCAAATAGGGGTGGAACTGGAAATATGCGGGCATAATTAGATGGGAGGTCAATTAACCATAGTTCAAGGAGCTCTGGAGAAACCCAGGTTAAGAATAACTGTACTAGAGGAAAATGTTCAGAGACTGTGGTCATGCTATAGGCTTTGTCGGAGACTGGAGATGTGCTACAAAAGACTATGGAGACTGGGGACTTGTTACATGAGGCAAGAAGAGATCACTGTTCTTACCCCTTTACAAATCAATTGCCCCACTACTGACTTTGGGGGTCAAAGTGTTGTGCAACAAGTACCTAAGGGTCTAACTGCACTGTACCCTGATCGGTTCGAAGTGCTGCTGCTTTCTCTGCCAGATACAGTGGATATAAAAAGTCTACACTCCCATGTTTAAAATGTCAGTTTTCTGTGATGTAAAAAAAAAAAAAATGAGACAAAGCTAAATCATTGCAGAACGTTTTCTGCCTTTAATGTCACCTATAAACTGTACAACTCAATTGAACAACAAACTGAAATCATTTAGGTGGAGTGAAGTAAAAATAGCAAACTTAGGCTGGGTTCGCAGTGTCTTTGCATGCGACTCACAGCAGGGGTCCAGTGTGTCTCTGGTTCACTGTTTCAGGTCTGATTTCAGTGTGAATTTTTGGCTGAAATGACCCAAAAGACGCATGGACCCCTCTGCGAATTCACACCAGAGCCGCAGCGGAGATATGTGAACTGGTTTCATAGAAAGCCGGTCAAAATTTCTTCTTATTGCGAATTGGATGTGGAGAACTTACATCCAATTCGCAATAGTGTGAACCCAGCCTAAAATAATATGGTTGCATAAGTGTGCACACCCTTAAACTAATACTTTTTTGAAGCGCCTTTTGATTTCATTCCAGCATTTAGTCTTTTTGGGTTTGCCCACTCTTATTTGCAAAAACACCCTCACAATCTGACATTTGGAGTATCTCCTTTGCACAGCCCTCTTCCGATCAGCCCACAAATTTTCAATCGGGTTCAGGTCTGGGCCATTCCAAAACTTTAATGTTCAGGTGAAGCCATTCCTTTGTGTATTTGGATGTATGGTTTGGGTCGTCGTGCTAAAAGATGAAGTACCTCTTCATGTTCAGCTTTCTAGCAGAGGACTGAAGGTTTTGTGCCAATATTAACTGGTATTTGGAACTGTTCACAATTCCCTCTACCTTGACTAAGGCCCCTGTTCCAGCTGAAGAATAACAGCCCCAAAGCATGATGCTGTCACCACCATGCTTTACGGTGGGTATTCTTTTGGTAATGTGCAGTATTTTTTGAGCCAAACATATCTTTTGGAATTATGGCCAAAAAGTTCAACCTTGGTTTCATCAGACCATAACACATTTTCCCACATGCCTTTGGGAGACTTCAGGTGTGTTTTTCAAAATTTAGCCAGGCTTGGATGTTTTTTCTTAGTAAGAAAAGGAGCTAGAGAGGTATAGCTGCTCTTGATCTCCATACTGTACAAGTCGGTCATTGTGTCTGGGGGAGAAGACACTCCTTCAGCAGTGGCCCACACAGACTCCACCCCTTGCTTCGCCGACTCTTGTTTATCCTCATCCCTGGCCCAGCCCATCCTCTGGCTTGTCACCCTGCATCCCGCAATGGCAGGGTGTGTGATAGCAGCGAGCAGTGCGGGGGTCACTGTGTCAGCAAGGATTTTACTGCTCCTCCCATCCTGGCACCCTAGGCGGCTGCCTGTCCAACCTAATAGTGACGCCGGCCCTGATGCTTTGGAAGCTCTCTGCGGGCCAAGGCTTTTGCTGTAGGATGCGACTAAGAAAACGTCATGAAAGACCTACCAGAACAGAGGCACTTTAAATGATAGCTGGTGTGTACTGACCCCTATTTAACATGAGTTTGGATGTGATTACTTAATTCTGAACACAGCTACATTCCCAGTTATAAGAGGGTGTGCACACTTATGTAACCACATTATTTTTATTTTTTTTTCTCCCCCCTCCCCAAAAGATTGCAGTTTGTTTTTCAATTGAGTTGTACACTTTATAGGTCACATTAAAGGTGGAAGAAGTTCTGAAATTATTTATCTATGTCTCTTTTTTTTTTACATCACAGAAACCTGACATTTTATTAGGGGTGTGTAAACTTTGTATATCCACTGTATGTGATGACCGGTTCAGATACTTATGACCATCACTATGTAAAAAAAAAAAAAACAGCTTGAAACAGAAGCTTATCTCTCTGGAGGGTGGAGTGTTAAATCTTTGATCCCTTGAAAAATTTCGGGGCACTGCTGTGTTGTGGAATTTTTTATTAATGTATGTTGTCAGATGTCCCCCAGCGTCAGTTTTGCTGTAATACGCTCATCTGAGGGTACTCTCACATACACACGGTGGAAGACCATTGACTGCGGCAACCTTCCCATGGACATGGCAGATCTGCTTGCTCTTTTAAGGATGGTGATCGCATCTAAACTCCTAAGTAAGCAGATCTGCGTACATGGGAACCATAACATAACCATACAAAATCATGGCCCACTGAGCCATGATAGAGTATAGCTCGCGTCATTGGTAGCAGTAGGAATGTGCACACGTTGCGTGTTCAGAGCCATGTAAGTAATGTTCAAATTGTGAGTCCTTTGTGTCTCAAAAAGGACTTGCCGCATGGCCCTGCACATGAGCATCTGCACACGTCACTACTGTATTTCAATTTGAATATATACATACGTGTGTGTGTGATTGGTTCTTTAGAAAGAATACAAAAAGTGAAAGTGTCTGGCTGATTCTGAAGCTACCAACTTCCTTTATTCATGTTGAAAGTATAAATAAAAGGAGTAAAACATTCAAGGCAGGATTCTGCTAAGCTCAAGGTGATACCAGCATATGTCTGTGTTACTTGGAGAAATACAAAGCGCGCTTTCCCGGCATTATACGAGAGAGCTGTATTTGTGCTTTTAAGGGCAAAGAAATTACATGCTTATAGGGAGAAGCTTAACATTTCCCTGACAGCTGTTATCTAACACATTCTAGTAGTGTATTACATAGTGTTTCTTCTACTGCGTGCTGTTTCCTGTATTGATATTTGTGACCAGTGGGAGAAACCACAACGCCCAGCACGGTAAACTCTACCTGACACACCAGGAAGTGTCGACTAGCAACTATGCCTGGAGCACTTTAAGAGAAGGCTAGTACAAACCTTTTCCTTCTCAATAAAGGTGGCAGCCTCCTCTTGTGTTTACCTGAGGCCTCAAATCTTTTTTGGCACTTGTTGCAGCATGCTTGTGCAGCAACTCTCCATAGACTTCAATGGAATCATGCGCCTTCACCAGAGGCAGCCCCATTTAAAAGAAAAGTGCACTTTAAAACAACACATACTTATTCTTTTTGCTCCTATGTTATGGCCTAGCTGAACCTACTCTCTTGTCCACAGATACATACTTACCTCAATGCCATGGACTCTGGTGCTCGATAAATCTTGCTGTCCTAACTGCACCTGTACATCGCAGCGCCATGGGGCTGTGTGCGCCAAAGCCAGAGATGGCAGGACATAGAAGTGTTTAGGGCTCTAATACACAGGTACAGCCAGTATGTAAACAAGCACCAGAGGCCACTATTACAAATCATGGCCCCCACGGACAGAAGCTAATAGTGCTGAAGTTCACAGATCTGCCAATGAGGGAGAAAGGAGAGAATATTGGGAAGATAAGACGCTACCCTTGTAGGTTTAACGCTTAGGCTGGGTTCACACCAGCTGCGGCTCACAGCAGGGGTCTGGTGTGTCCCTGGGCTCTGTTTCAGGTGCGAATCGTGTCTGAATTTTTGCCTGAATTCGGACCTGAAATGGAGCCAAACATGCACAAGACCCTTTTCTAGTGTGCTTTGCGGCCGCCCCGGAGGTGTGTGTGAACTGGCTCCATTGAGATCCGGTCACACCCTCCTGCCAATGTGAATTGGATGTGGGGAAAAGCCTCATCCAATTTGCATAAATGTGAACCCAGTCTTTGTGTCTCCGTGACAATAGCGTTTGTCCTGTCACCTCTCCTGCTTTTCTTTCCTCCCTCCCTAGACATCATTCACACCTGAGCGTTTTGTAGCTTAAAGCCTGAAGCTACAAAACACTGGAGGGAAAAAAAAAAAATCAATTATGGTTCACATCTCCACTCCAAAATGCCTGAAGCTCAAACAAGTTCTGGAACTTTTTTTTTTTTTTAGGCAGATTTGGGTGTTTTTCTACTTTTTACATTGGTGACCTTTTGACCTGTACAAAAACGCATCAAAATCGCACAACTTTCTGCCTGAAAATGCTATGCTCAGGTGTGAATGGGGCCTAATCTATGTTCCCTCCACACAATCTTTGTCATTCCTGTTGCTTTCTTCCCCCCTCAGCAACAGTAAATCTTACACTGGTATTAAACCCAAAAGCAAACATTATATTGCAGCTTTCTTTTTTTAGTCTTTTTTCATCTGGTTATCTGGGCAGTGAGTCTGTTTTTGTTTTTGGGTTTAATACCACTTTAAAAGCTGTCAGTTGACTGGCCTCTAGTGCCTTGATTTTAGGCACAGTGCCAAGAATAGAGAGCAACTGAGCATGTGCAGAGCAGGCTGAGTCCATGCATTACTGGATTTTAAACAGTATAGGGCTTATTTCTAATGTTTTACATAGCTATACCTGCAAACAGGGCCAGCCAGAGGTGATCCATCAGGACTTAATTTTTTGACTAAAGTTCCACTTTCACTCAGAAATGTCCCTTCTATCAGCCTCCTCCTAATCTCCAAATTGTTTAATTTTATTATTCTTGCTGCTGTGATATGACTTCCTGTTAGAGGGTGGCTACATTCATCTCCCCATGGTCCTGTACCTAGGCGTGCACATGTACCCTGCGCGCTGCAGATTGCTCCTGCCAATGCTGCCCTGTTCCCTGCTGGATTCCCTCCTGTCCTCTCCCGCTGGCTACTGCTGTTGTGGGCACACAGGGGGATGTTTCAGGATGGGGAAATATGTAATTGGCCGGCCCCTTCCTTTTCTGAATGAACATAGTAAGTGATTGGTACCGGCCACTCACTGTGTTCATTCATAACTGAAGCATAGTATACTGTGTTTGTGAATGAACAGGAAGCTGCAGAGCACTTCCCATTCATTCACTGTCCAGTGCAGCTCAGGCTGCAGATAAAGGGACTGGGGATTCTCTATCCTCAGTCCCTTTCTGCCTCAATAGTAAAAAATTAATATTGTAAATAATAAAAAAAACTACTGCCACAATTATCTCTGCCCTACTGACTGATACCATCCACGGTCCTACTAACACCAATGTCGGCCCTACTGATACATCCCCTGTTTTATGGACACTGTCTATGTTTTAATACATATTAAAATGTTTGTTTACCTTTAGACCCCTTTCACACTGGGGCGCTTTGCAGGCGCTACAGCGCCCTGCGCTAGAAAAAGTCCTGCTAGCAGCATCTTTGGAGCGGTGTATACACCGCTCCTGCTCATTGAAATCAGTGGCGCAGTGCGGCTATACCGCCGTCACAGCGCTGTTGCAGCAGCGCTTTGCGGTGGTTTTAACCCTTTCTTGGCCACTGGGGGGGGGGGGTGTTAATAGCGGTGTGAAATTGACAGTAAATCGGCGCTTTACCGCTGAAGCACCCACCGCCCCAGTGAGAAAGTGGCCTTATTTATAAGAGTGTGGTACTATAATATATATAAATATATATACACACACACACACACACACACACACACTCACTGGCCACTTTATTAGGTACACCTTGCTAGTCCCGGGTTGGACCCCCTTTTGCCTTCGTTCTTCATGGCATAGATTCAACAAGGTGCTGGAAACATTCCTCAGAGATTTTCGTCCATAGTGACATGATAGCATCATGCAGTTGCTGCAGATTTGTCGGCTGCACATCCAAGATGTGAATCTTCCATTCCCCCACATCCCAAAGGTGCTCTATTGGATGAGATCTGGTGACTGTGGAGGCCATTGGAGTACAGTGACCTCATTGTCATGTCCAAGAAACCAGTGGTGAGATGATTGGAGCTTTGTGACATGGTGCATTATCCTGCTGGAAGGAGCCATCAGAAGATGTGTGCACTGTAGTCATAAAGAGATGGACATCGTCAGCAACAATACTCAGGTAGGCCATGGCATTGAAATGATGCTTAATTGATACCAAGGGGCCCAAAGTGTGCCAAGAAAATATCCCCCACACCATTACACCACCAGCCTGAACCGGTGATACAAGGCAGGATGGATTCATGTTTATGCCAAATTCTGACCCTACCATCTGAATGTCGCAGCTGGAATTGAGACTCGTCAGACCAGGCAACGTTTTTCCAATCTTCTATTGTCCAATTTTGGTGAACCTGTGCGAATTGTATCCTCAGTTTCCTGTTCTTAGCTGACAGGAGTGGTACCCAGTGTGGTCTTCTGCAGCCCATATTCTTCAAGGTTTGATGCATTTAGAGATGGTATTCTGCATACTTTGGTTGTAACGAGTGGTTATTTGAGTACTGTTGCCTTTCTATCATCTTGAACCAAGTCTGCCCATTCTCCTATGACATCAGCAAGGCATTTTCCTCCCCCACAACTGCTGCTCACTGGATATTTTCTCTTTTTCTGACCATACTCTGTAACCCCGAGAGATGGTTGGGTGTGAAAATCCCAGTAGATCAGTAAGAATGTAATCAGCCTCTCCTGCTCGCTCCCGAGATGGACTATGGACTATAGGATGTGTAATGCTCAGAGCAGACCACAATTGTATGTCATTGGCGCTCGTGGTGCAGTGTTGCCAGTACTGGGGGAGATTTCAGGCCCCCACCTTCACAGGGAGGTAAGCACAATAAAATGGTGGTCAATGCAATGCTTTCTGTTACACCGCATTTGCGCAGCGGTTTTACAAGCGCACTTTTTTTTGGAAAAAATATACTTTTTTTTTGGAAAAAATACACTTTTTTTTAATTAAATATGACTACAGTAAAGTTAGCCCAATTTTTTTTTTATATTGTAAAAGATAATATTACGCCGAGTAAATTTATACTCAACATGTCACGCTTCAAAATTGTGCCTGCTCATGGAATGGTGACAAACTTTTACTCTTAAAAATCTCTACCAATCGCGGCGATACCTCATGTGTGGTTTGAACACTGTTTTCATATGGGGGCGCTACTCACGTATGCATTTGCTTCTGCACGCGAGGTCAGCGGGACGGGGCGCATTTAAAAATGTTTTTATTTTTTTTCTTATTTATTTTACCTCTTATTTTTTTCTATTTTTACACTGTTCTTTAAAAAAAAAAAGGTGTCACTTTTATTCCTATTACAAGGAATGTAAACATCCCTTGTAACCTATTACAAGGAATGTAAACATCCTTTGTAATAGAAAAAAAAGCATGACAGGACCTCCTAAAGAGGAAGTAAAGGCTCTGTAGAAAAAAAAAAAAAAACATGCACCCTGCAAGACAAAGGCATAATGAGCATACTAGCTCATTATGAATTATTTATCTGAGATCGAAGCGACCCTCATTCACGTCCTTCGTCGGCACCATGATACCCGGAGTGACTTCCAGGTATCACTGCTCTGGCGCTGTGAGTGGCCGGAGCAGCGATGACGTCACTCCGGCGCATGCTTGCCTTCTCTAAGGGCATGCTCAGTGCACCTGTGCCGTTGTCTACGGCGTGCATGCGCCCTAGACGTTGGTACAGTCTTTTTTTTGCAAATATCTCCTAAACCGTGTAGGTTAAGGAGATATCGCAAGCACCTACAGGTAAACCTTAATCCAGGCTTACCTGTAGGTGAAAGTTGTCCCAGAGGATTTACAACCACTTCAAATATGAGATGCGGGGTCAAAATGACCTCAGATCTCATATTTACACTAAAATGCAATAAAAAAAAAACAAACACTTTTTTGATGTTTAATTTTAAAAGCGGTGTTCGGTCACATCAGCAAACCTGTGAGATGAACCGGCTTGCAGCTGCTTTTAAAATTCAACATCAAAACAGTGTTACGGACTTCCAAATACTGCATTTCACTATATAAGCTGTTTACTGTTAAAAATGACTGTGAAAAGTAAAACTCCGGTGGGTGTATAAAGATGTCTGCTTGCTGACTTCTAACTCCTAACTTACCGAGGACGAGTGCGGGTGTACCAAGATGGCCGCGCGGCAACGTCACTTCGGCCGCGCATGCGCAGTAGGCCGGGTAGCGGCTATCTGACAGAACACCTGTCTGTTTTTACTGACATCACCTAACAAACCACGCTTTTATAAGGCTACCCGGGTGATGTGGAACTAAATCTCCCAGCATGCACCTGGCCCGCCTCATTGATAACCAAGCGTTCCAACACAGCTGGAAGAAAGCGCACGTGACCGAGCGCCACGCCCACCGGCTCACTGCGGCTGTCGGTAAGCTCTTCTGAAGACTTGGCCGCGGCTGACGTCATCATCCTCCGCCGCCTGAAATATGGGCGGTGTCCTAGGAGACAGGTGTGTATACATTGGGATGTAAGGTGTTTATTGTCTTTTCATGTGAAATACATAGAGCGCAGGAGGAAAGGACTGCTTGTATTATATAGAGTGAGGAGCAGATTATATTTCAATACATCGATTTAGCTGTCTATGAATTGGGGGAGAATCAGTATTTCCATGTGTGTTTCCTCCTGAGCCAGGCTGGGAAATGTACAACCAATATCAGCTAGAGCATTTCTTGGGGGGAGGGGATCATTGCAGAAACTTCTTTTAGGTCTACATAGTTATCTAGCAGTATTAATATACAAACTGACATTTTACAGCAGTTGGAAGATGTAGAAAAGGAATCCACTTGAATTCTGGATCGTGCTAGGAAGCTGCCACCTGTGCGGGCCCAATCACCCGCATCCGGGAGGCATTCCCCCGCTCTGCCGCCACCCATGGGGGCATATACATGCTGCCACGGGTGGGGAATGCCCCGGCCTCAGACGATTGGCCCAGTACAGGTGACCCCTTGCTCAGGTTGGTTCAAATTAGGATCTGAACACGCCTGGGCTGGCCTCTTCCTCTTTATTTCCAATTGCTGTAAAGTGGATATATATATATATATATATATATACATATATATATAGAGAGAGAGAGAGAGAGAGAGAGAGAGAGAGAGAGAGAGAGAGAGAGAGATTATAATGTGTAGCGCTTACCCCCGAAGGAGCGGCTGAATATTTGCTATATCCGTAATTCATGTTTACAAACCCTCGCAGCCCATAGATTTAATAGTCACAGTCCTTAGTGCTTTTTCTTAAAGAGGAGTTCCACCCAGGAGGGCCGTCAAAAAAAAAAAAAATTAAAAGTCAGCAGCTACAAATACTGCAGCTGCTGACTTTTAATTGGACACTTACCTGTCCCTGGGTCCAGCGATGCAGGGGATAGAAAGCCCCGCTCGTCCCCCCCCCCCTCCGCTCGTCGGCGCCGGCATTTCAACTGTGGGCGCCGGGCTGTGGCTTCACAGCCTGGCACCCACTGCGCATGCGCGAGCGGCGCCACGCTCCATGATTGGCCGCTCAATCACCTGGGACCTGTAATGGGTCCCAGATGATTGACAGGAGGGGGGGAGCAGAGCGGAGCCCT
This sequence comes from Lithobates clamitans, assembly GCA_037952925.1. Taxonomy (NCBI): domain Eukaryota; kingdom Metazoa; phylum Chordata; class Amphibia; order Anura; family Ranidae; genus Lithobates; species Lithobates clamitans. The sequence continues at coordinate 1,419,924 of JBBGZY010000832.1, forward strand.
TCCTGTGCCTGGGGGGAAGTGATGTCACCAGCCCAGGCAAAAGAACAGGCAGACTACGAGGGACCACCTAGCAACAGGCATTTTAGAGGTAAGTGAAAAAAAAAAATATCCAAATGTTTTTTTGTTTTTGTTTTTTAGAATTTTTCCAGGTATTTTTGTTTTTTGGGTGGAACCCCACTTTAATGCTTTATTCATCAAACATAAACTGGGATTGGGAGAAGGACTTCCTTTTGAGATGCTCTTTTTGTTACATTGTCATCTTTCAATGGCTCTTACAGGAAAATCTATGAACAATTGCGGATAGTCAGGAAATCATTTTAAACGATCTCTTCGATCAGGGAAGATGGAAGTAGATTTGATAGAGAATGAGTTGATAAAGAGTCACTCTGAATAACTTCTTCATCTGGATGACTTTAAAAGGAACGATCCATATCTCTACATGTGTGCTTGCAGCTTCACCGCTACCTCTTTACCACTACTTCCCACCGACGTGGTACTTCCAGATTAAGCTAAAGGAGAGCAAATCTGAATAACTCCTCCCACTTGACTGATTGGAATCCCGGGGCAATGCTGAACTCAAAGTCATAGGCCATTACTGCCCATCTCACTGACTTGTGCACCAACAACCCTCAGCCTCTGGCAGTACCCTTCCTTTGGGCTTTCACTCACATGATCGATCGTCCATGTGCCACTCATAAACGATCGATCACCCAGTTTCCTTCCGTTTTCTTGCTATTTCATCCACAATGATTCTTAGTTCCTCTAACTCTTTGTGGCCCGCTCCCCTCCCCGCAGGGGCGGCCTACGACATCCACGACTACATGCTGTAAGATGTCGTCTGTTCCTCCCGTGAGGACCGGATCTCCACCCTTCTCACTAAGGTGAAGCTCCATTGGCTCCCCGGAGGGGAAAGCCTCCACCTTCCCCTCCGGGAACCAGGCTGGCTCTCTCGCTCCTCAGAGCAGGACTGGACTCGCACTCCCAAGGGCATATATATATATATATATATATATATATATATATGTGTGTGTGTGTTCAGGATAAGGAACAAGGGCGTGGCTTTCATCAAGACAGGAATATGCAGAGAGCGCTGGAAGCCTGACATGTTTATAACCCTTCCCACTGTACTAAACGCTCTTCTTGCCATCTCTGTCCTCACCTCTTGTCCTTGTGACACTCTGGTGGGGGGATTTACTAAAACTGGTGCAGACAGAATCTAGTGCAGCTCTGCATAGTAACCGATCAGCTTCCAGGTTTTATTGTGAAAGCTTAAAGTGATACTAAAGCTTCGTTTTTTTTTTTTTTTTTTTTAATTAACAAACATCATACTTACCTCCACTGTGCAGCTCGTTTTGCACAGAGTGGCCCCAAACATCCTCTTCTGAGGTCCCCCCGGCAGTTCTCGCGGCTCCTCCCAACGTTAGATAAGCTCCTAAGAGAAGCGCTCTCCCGAGGGGGTTACCTTGCGGGCACACTCCCGAGTCATACATTCGGCGTCCATAAAAGCCGAATGTACGTCTCGGCCCCGGGTCATTGGATTTGATTGACAGCAGCGGGAGCCAATGGCTGCGCTGCTATCAATCTATCCAATCAAAGCCGGGACTCCGTGGAGAGAGGGACGCCGGAGAAGATGAAGGGGCTCAGGTAAGTAAATGGGGGGGGGGGGGGACTGCCAGGTATTTTTTCACCTTAATGCATCCTAAAAATCACGAACCTTTATAACCCTTTTTAAAGGATATCTAAAGGTTTGTTTGAAAAAAATAAATAAATAAACATGTCATACTTACCTCCTCTGTGCAGTTGGTTTTGCTCATAGTGGTCCCGATTCTCCTCTTCTGAGGTCCCTCAGTGGCGCTTCTTCTCGACTGCCCCTTTTGGAGAGCCCCTCTCCCTCTGGGCACTCGTGTGGGCGCACTCCTTTGTATTGCTGCTGCGACACAGCAGGACTCGGCCCCGCCCCCCGCGTCATTGGATTTGATTGACAGCAGCGGGAGCCAATGGCTGCGCTGCTATCAATCTATCCAACCAGGACAGAGACACCGTCTGGAACTGATGTGCTTGTCCCTATTGCTGGAAAGACCGGGTTCAGGTAAGTAAAAGGGGGGGGGGGCTCTGGAGGGGTGCTGCCTCAAAGGAGGTTTTTCACCTTAATACATAGAATGCATTAAGGTGAAAAACCCTGAGGGCTTACAACCCTTTTAACTGTACAAGCTGAAGTTAGAAGCTGATTGGCTACTGTGCACAGCTGCATCAGGTTCTGTGTGTACCAGGTTTAGTAAATCTCCCCCCAGAGTGTCACCAGACTAGGCAGTTGAGGACAAATGTATGCAAAGGAGATACAGATCACAAAAAAGCCTGACAGAGGTTATAACCCCTCCTGCCTTGTACAAAAAGGAACATGTTACAACCGTTTTTTAGGTGGAACATGTAACTTGTTCCCACTCCTGCAGCCTATCACCAACCAGCCCCCCGTTGTGACAGCTGGCCAAGGATCTTCTCCCCGCACCCGCTGTCACAGTTTAAAAAGAGTGCGGCCGTGCGGAGCTCCATGCACATGGCCGCATCATTCATTCACAGGGATCTGTGAACCAATGAGCTTTAAGTACCAACAGCCTTTGCAGCTGTCGGCTTGTAATTATCAATGAGCTACCAGGGTGCTGTTGAGTGCTCTTTGTAGTTCGTTGAGTCTTTCTGTCATTGTCATTGAAAGCCTGCAGGAGCCTGAAATTGCGGGTGCAATGATTTACAGGCTCCTAAAAAAAATAATAGTAATAATAATAAATGCACATTTTTATTTTTTTTCTACCTGCAAAAAAAAAGCGCATTTGTTATTTTGTTTAGAAAGGTGAACTTATCCTTTAAGTCCCAGATGCTGTTTGAATATGGGACAGGGGCTATTCGCCAAGTTAAAATCACACCCAGACAGAGCCTAGGTTCACATTGGAGCGATTTGGCATGCAATTTGACATGTAAAATCGGTGGCAATTACCGGCAATGGCACAGTTCTAATTGGTGTGACGCCGCACCGATTCCCAAAAGCAGTTTCTGTACTACTTTTGGCAACTTCCGGGTGCGATTTCCATAGACATCTGTGCAGCAACCTGCACAGATGTCTCTGAAATCGCCCCCGAAGTTGGGACTGACATGCGGGTATGAAATCGTGCGAGTTCAGCTGAACTGGCACGATTTCATTCCCGCTGTCATTGTGAACCGGGGCTGAAGGACTGAACTGTCAGTGACAGCCGGTATATAGCACTAAGCTCAGAAGCTGATATGGTAAGCTCCTCGGCTCGGAAACTGATACACAGCACTTCCTTACTGTGTTTATAGTGGAAGTGATGTGACTGGAGGGCACTTCCTCTTACTAGGGAGACTTGACAAAGCTGCAATGGCTCCCTGCAGCAATTGAACATTGCTACAGTGATCCACTGCTGGCTGATTGCAGCCAGCAATAGATCACTTTTAGAAGTGACCTTTTGCTCCATAGCTTCATGGGGAGTCTGGATCAGGTCTTTGGGGTTGTGTTTGCTATACGCAAAGAGAGATCACACAAATACTTATAAATGTAACATTTATTTACAGTAATGACAGATAAAGAAAATATGACAAGAATACTTAACTAAGGATGCTGTTTCGCCATGGAGTCCCCTTGCACATGCGACAAGGCTGGATGATCAAATCAGACGGTTTCAAGCTCTAGTGTGAGACTAACTTATTCCAGTTTGGGTTGTGGCATTTGGACTTCGGGAATAGACAACCCCCAAGCCAACTCCCTTTGCAATATGACCCCTCAAGGACTTGGTTAGTTAACAATCAAGAAAAAGGAATGCCCCTTCATTGGGACTTTGTAGGCAACAAACACACATATAATTTCAGAAAATATAATTTATGCAAAACAGCATAGACCTCTTTGTCTATGCTGTTTTGCATACTTGTGTAGTATTTTTCTATGTCCTTTTAACACCGGTCATCACATGATCAAATGATTTTATGTACATTCAATAAATTATATTTTCTGAAATTTATATGTGTGTTTGTTGCCTACAAAGTCCCAATGAAGGGGGATTCCTTTTTCTTGATAGAATACTAGGGATGTGGCAACTAAATACTGATCTGACATGGTGAAACCCTCCTTTTTGCTGGTTAGTTAACAATGACATTCCATTGGTATAAGGTAAAGCTATATATGGCCTCCTTAACCAGGATATTAGAGGCTTTATTAGATATTTGTGATGTCAACCTTAAAGTATAAGGCTCCCTGCACACTGAAGCTCAAAAAAGCTTTTTCTGGATGCCAGATTGCTGGCAGAAAACACTGGTTGAAAAACGTGCTTTTAACAACGTTTTGTACTAGTGTTTATGAGCGTTAGCGTTTATGGGCGTTTTTAATAAAAATACACTGAGGACACTCCAAAAATCCCACAATGCATTCCAAACTCCCACAATGCATTGAAAGAATAGAACGCCGAACGCTAATTAACGCGCGTTTATGAGCATTTAGCATTTTTTAGCGCTAAAAAAAGGGCACTTTGAATGCAAATTTATGGCGTTTAGAAAAAAGCCCATAAACTCCACTGCTCATTAAAGCTAAAAAACGTCCATGTGTGCATGGACACATAGGCTAACATAGAGTGGAGTTTATGGGCTTTTAAAAAAAAAAAAACACCCAAATGCCAATAAACTGCGGTTTATCAGCTCCAGTGTGCATGATGCCTTACTAAAGGCAAAACTTTTTTTTTAAGTTTTGGATAGGGTTGAGATGGATTAGAACACCTTTCAGTTTTCATTGCTGTCTGTGCCCCCATTAGAGAGATTCCCCCCTCTCTTAGTCCTGTTCACCATTACCAAAATTGAAAGTAAAAGAAAATCCCAAATTTGGGGTGGTCCCCAGAAAAGTAATAGAGGAGAAATCTTCCTTACTAGTTCTGGTGACCCTGGGGGTCCCCAAAGACTTATTTTCATTTTCAGGGATTTCCTCACACTTCCTGTTTTGTTATGGGACAGAAAGTAAGGGGAGATCTTGGCAATCGGACGCAGATAAATCAGAAAATAAATCTGACAGGGGCTATAGCCCTCAGTTACTCAATCCAAAATGAAAACGTTTTGCCTATAGTTCTACTTTTAATAGAGAAATTGCATATTTCTTATTCCTTATCAACCATGTTATGTCATATTTTATTTGGCAGACTTTGCTGGTTATCTGGGGGTAAAAAATCTGGCGAATTATATAAATGTTGCCTTGGAAAATATTTCAAAATTTTCTTTTTTTTTTCAAAATTTTCACCATTCATTTCTAAAAAACACTACAAAATTTAAAAACAAAAACAAAAGCTTCTATCAAATAAAGCCATATTTGTCCTGAAAAAAAAACTGTATACAATATGTTAAGGTAGGCTACAAGCACTAAAAGGTATATTGTGCATAACCAACATCCCCCAAAGGAAAAAATGCTCTGGGACTCGGGGGCAGATAAAGGCTCACGACACAAGTGAAAGAAAGAACAAGAAAAAAAAAAAAGCTTTGGCTTTACATGAGCATTAAATAGAATCTGTCACTTTGGCCACTCAGAGCAAAATGACTGGTTTTATTTAAAGCACAACCGCCACCCACTGATACCTTCTCTACACTTCCCTGCAGGTGCCTGCTAGATTCCCAAGCATCTGCTTATATTCTGGAGAGTCCATCAGGGAGCATGACACCAGTTATTGGCTTTGCAATGGCCAAGCCAGCATTTTATTCAGCTTGCCAGCAAATACATGGACGTATCAGAGTTGAGCAGAGGTGCCCTTTATACCCTATAATGCTGACATAAAGTGATAACCAAATATTCTCTGTACTTTTCTCTTAATGAAGGTCTAGTCGTGGAAGCAGCGATTAACCCCAACAGGAACTTCTATGAACTCCAACACTTAACATGGCTACTGCTCAGGGGGCGGACTCTGATAATGACTCTGATGGTGAAATTTCTGAAGATCCGGAAAGGCAGGCACTAGATTATGTATCCAGGGTACTTGGCGCTTTCACCCTGCAGGACAATGTCCAGCAACCTCCACACACACTGCCTGTAGGGGCTCATGAAGGCATCAAGCATGAAAGTCTGGATATGAAGAGATCTCCAGTGACCGGAGACCATGGGGAGATGTCATCAATGCTCTTACTTCTTCCCTTGGAGCTGATCCTGCACATATTGTCCTATCTCGATCCCCGGTTCATCCTTGGCGTTTTGCCTCTTGTGTGCCGCACTTTCCAGGATTTTGTGCTGGATGAGGTGACATGGAGGTTACGGGTTCAGAAAAGGATAGGTGCTAATTATCCAGTAGTAGAACGTGAGTAATGCTATAGAGCAATGATTCTTGTTCTCCTTATACACAGTATCAGTACACCCAACCTCTCCCCTCCCTCTAATACACAGCAATCAGGACAGAATGACCCCTCCTAATACACAGACATCACGACACAATGACCTCTCCCCTCCTAATACAGACATCGGGACACAATGACCTCTCCCCTCCTTATACAGACATCAGGACACAATGACCTCTCCCCTCCTAATACAGATATCAGGACACAATGACCTCTCCCCTCCTAATACAGACATCAGGACACAATGACCTCTCCCCTCCTAATACAGACACCAGGACACAATGACCTCTCCCCTCCTAATACAGACATCGGGACACAATGACCGCTCCCCTACTTCTAATACAGATATCGGGACACAATGACCTCTCCCCTCCTAATACAGACATCAGGACACAATGACCTCTCCCCTCCTAATACAGACATCAGGACACAATGACCTCTCCCCTCCTAATACAGACATCGGGACACAATGACCTCTCTCCTCCTAATACAGACATCAGGACACAATGACCTCTCCCCTCCTAATACAGACATCGGGACACAATGACCTATCCCCTCCTAATACAGACATCAGGACACAATGACCTCTCCCCTCCTAATACAGACATCGGGACACAATGACCTCTCCCCTCCTAATACAGACATCGGGACACAATGACCTCTCCCCTACTTCTAATACAGACATCGGGACACAATGACCTCTCCCCTCCTAATACAGACATCAGGACACAATGACCTCTCCCCTCCTAATACAGACATCAGGACACAATGACCTCTCCCCTCCTAATACAGACATCGGGACACAATGACCTCTCTCCTCCTAATACAGACATCAGGACACAATGACCTCTCCCCTCCTAATACAGACATCGGGACACAATGACCTATCCCCTCCTAATACAGACATCAGGACACAATGACCTCTCCCCTCCTAATACGGACATCGGGACACAATGACCTCTCCCCTCCTAATACAGACATCAGGACACAATGACCTCTCCCCTCCTAATACAGACATCGGGACACAATGACCTCTCCCCTCCTAATACAGACATCGGGACACAATGACCTCTCCCCTCCTAATACAGACATCGGGACACAATGACCTCTCCCCTACTTCTAATACAGTCATCAGGACACAATGACCTCTCCCCTCCCTCTAATACACAGACATTGGGACACAATGACCTCTCCCCTCCCTCTAATACACAGACATCAGGACACAATGACCTCTCTTCTCCTTCTAATACACAGACATCGGGACACAATGACCTCTCCCCTCCTAATACAGACATCGGGACACAATGAGCTCTCCCCTCCTAATACAGACATCGGGACACAATGACCTCTCCCCTCCTAATACAGACATCGGGACACAATGACCTCTCCCCTACTTCTAATACAGTCATCAGGACACAATGACCTCTCCCCTCCCTCTAATACACAGACATTGGGACACAATGACCTCTCCCCTCCCTCTAATACACAGACATCAGGACACAATGACCTCTCCCCTCCTTCTAATACACAGACATCGGGACACAATGACCTCTCCCCTCCTAATACAGACATCGGGACACAATGAGCTCTCCCCTCCTAATACAGACATCGGGACACAATGACCTCTCCCCTACTTCTAATACACAGACATCAGGACACAATGAGCTCTCCCCTCCTTCTAATAGGCAGACATCGGGACACAATGAGCTCTCCCCTCCTAATGCACAGACATCAGGACCCACTGACCTCTCCTTTTCTAATATAGGACAGAATGACCTCTCCCCCCACCCTAATACACAGACATTAGAACACATTGACCTGGTACACAGACTCCTCCACCATAGTACATAGATTTGGGGACACCCAATCCTGCAGTTCTGTACTTATAATTATTTATGTAATCTTTCCACAGAAGAACATTTTGATTGGCCAGCTGCTTGCATTGAATTAGAAGAGCAGATGTCTAATTGGTCGGATGAAGGAAAGAAGGCAGATCATTTCTCATTGTCTGAGGGCCATTTTGCCCCAGTGGATGCTGTGTTGCTCTTGGAGGTGGGTTTGCTTGGCTGGCCCCATTACTTCAAAACAAAGCAGTCAAGTAAAATGTTTTGAAAGTAACGTTAAAGTAGAAAGTTCAGCCTAACGTCACGTGTCTGACAAAGGGGTCCTGCGTGATTCTGAAACGTTGCACTTATCCTGTTGTGATCTTTCTGCAATAAAAGTTTTGAACTGAAATTCAAAATACATGGTGTGCTGGCAAACGTGCATTTATCTGTGATATATCCAGTGTCCAGTTGGCAATCGCTGCAGCACCCACTACAGTACCTTGAAAAAGTATTCATACCCCTTGACATTTTCCACATTTTGTCATGTTACTACTAAAAACGTAAATGTATTTTATTGGGATTTTATGTGATAGACCAACACAAAGTGGCCCATAATTGTGAAGTGGAAGGAAAATGATAAATGGTTTTCAAAAATTTTTACAAGTAAATATGTGAAAAGTGTGCCGTGCATTTGTATTGTCTCTACCAGCTTTGCACATATAGAGAGTGACGTTTTTGACAATTTTTCTTTGCAAAATAGCTCAAGTTCTGTCAGATTGGATGGAGAGCGTCTGTGAACAGCAATTTTCAAGTCTTGCCACAGATTCTCAATTGGATTTAGTTCTGGACTTTAACTGGGCCATTCTAACACATCTAAATTCTAAACCATTCCATTGTAGCTCTGGCTGTATGTTTAGGGTCGTTGTCCTTCTGGATGGTGAACCTTCGCCCCAGTCTCAAGTCTTTTGCAGACTCTTAACAGGATTTCTTCTAAGATTGCCCTGTATTTGACTTCATCCATCTTCCCATCAACTCTGACCAGCTTCCCTGTCCCTGCTGAAGAAAAGCATCCCCATACCATGATGCTGCCACCACCATGTTTCACGGTGGGGATAGTGTGTTCAGGGTGATTTGCAGTGTTAGGTTTTCCGCCACACATAGCGTTTTACTTTTAGGCCAAAAAGTTCAGTTTTGGTCTCCTCTCGCAAACTGCAAACAGGACTTCTTATGGCTTTCATTCAACAATACCTTTCTTCTTGCCACTCTTCCATAAAGGCCATATTTGTGGAGAGCAGGACTAAAAGTTGTCCTGTGGACAGATTCTCCCACCTGAGCTGTGGATCTCTGCAGCTCCTCCAGACTTACCATGGGCCTCTTGGCTGCTTCTATGATTAATGCTCTCCTTGCCCGGCTTGTCAGTTTAGGTGGACGGCCATGTCTTGGTAGGTTTGCAGTTGTGCCATACTCTTTCCATTCTCGGTTGATGGATTGAACAGTGCTGAGATGTTCAAAGCTTGGGATATTTTTTTTTATAACCTAACCCTGCTTTAAACTTCTCCACAACTTTATTCCTGACCGGTCTGGTGTGTTCCTTTGCCTTAATAATGCTGTTTGTTCACTAAGATTCTCTAACAAACCTCCTGAGGGCTTCACAGGACAGCTGTATTTATATTTAAATTACACACAGGTGGACTCTATTTACTAATTAGGTGACTTCAGAAGGCAATTGTTTCCACTAGATCTTAGGGGTATCAGAGTAAAGGGGGATGAATACAAATGCATGCCACGCTTTTCAGATATTTATTCATAAAAAATGTTGAACACCATTTATCATTTTCCTTCCACTTCACAGTTATGTGCCACTTTGTGTTGGTCTATCACATAAAATACTAGTTGTGCACCAAAATTTCAGCCTCCAAAAATTATCGTCCGAAAACTGTGTTTTTTGGCATGCTGCTGAAAGAAGAAAAATGCTGATAATGGAGCGCCCAGATGCTGCCCATTGCGGGGGTGTCATCTGTCCTCCCCCCTCTCCTCGCAGAGCGGCGATCTCTGTGTGTCACGGAGCTGAATTGTCCAGGCGGCGGCAGTTATAATGTCCCACCTCCTGTGATAGTCGGCACACTGATCCAATGGCGGGACATTGAATTAGTGTGACGTGATCACACGAGGCGGGACATTGTTACTGCAGCTGGGAAGTTCAAATCCAGCACTGTGACACAGTGGGAGATTGCAGATCTGATGGGCACTGGTAAGGCTGCATCTGATGGGCACTGGTGAGGCTGCATCTGACGGTCACAGGGAGGCTGTATGTGATGATCACAGGTGAGGCTGCATCTGACGGGCACAGGTGAGGCTGCATCTGACGGGCACAGGTGAGGCTGCATCTGACGGGCAAAGGTGAGGCTGCATCTAAATGGTAGGCTGCATCTGACAGGCACTGGTAAGGTTGCATTTGATGGACACATGTAGGCTGCATTGATCTTTTGTATCATGTCTGCAGTCCCTGACCATCTCCTATATCATGTCTATTAGAGGTGCACCAAATGGAAATTTTGCTAATACTATTAGCAGTGTGTTTAAGTAAGAGATTGCAGACATGATACAAGAGATGGTCAGAGACTGAGGACATGATACAAGAGATGGTTAAAGACTGCAGACTGCATTTTTCTAGACCTTTCTTGGACTAAATTGGTCAACAATAAATTCATATTAATTGAAATTGATGATATTAATGAAAAAGTCAAATGTAATACAATTGTATATAAATATTTTTAAGATGGCTTTATGAAGATTTTAGAAGTCTTTTATAGATACAAGACCCCAATTAAAATCCGACTATAAATTAAAACTATGCCATTATGCAAAGAACATTTACTTGTTATGACTCGCTTTCTTCCAAAACCACCCTCCTCCAGCATTGAGACGCCTGTGATCGACAGGGGGGGATGTTAATATGTTAATATAATCAGCTCAAACCAACCCGATACTGGGTTCTCCATCTATAATCTGTTTAACCTCCCTGGCGGTATGATTATTTCGGATTTTAGGTGCTGAAAGCGGTACAATTATTTTGCATGGAAATTTGGCATTTTATATTGTAGGCCTGTAATTCTTAACAATAACACACTTAAATCTGTCCACCAAGAGTGTAGTAGATATCTCAGGTATGATGAAGTTTGAATTACAAAATCATAAATTATAATATAATATATAAATAATTTAAAAAAATATATAATAATAATAAAATAAATTTCCCCACGATTCACTATCGCTCAATTCTGCAAGTGTTCTAATTTACTATCGCTGTTTTCTAGCTGTTCTAAAGCCACTTTTGATGTAAAGGGACACTTTTTGGTTGCTATGGACAATCTCAAGTTTCCAGTCAGAAAGAACAGTGTATATATAATATAAAACTGCATGCAGGGCATGGGCCAAAGCACTGGGGACAAAAGGGATGTGAAATGATTTCATACAGTATTGTAATCTGTAAGATTACAGTACTGTATGTGCTATGATTTTTACATTCTTTTGAATTTGCCGCCAGGCTCCGCCCCCGTGCATTGCAACGCTCGCAGGGAACGAAGCCTGGCACAGAGAGGCTTCGGAGGAGGACAGAGCCCGCAGACAGTGCGGGGGGACATCGCAGGATCCTGGGGACAAGGTAAGTACACCGCACCAGGATCCTGCAATGCAATCCCGAGTGTGGCTCGTGGTTAAGGCTAATGTTGCTGAAATTTAACCCCGAGCCAGACTCGGGATTACCGTCAGGGAGGTTAAGGTGTTGTGTGTCTTTGACCCATTGTGTACCTCCTAGGTGTGAATTCCCATTGTAAATTGAGTCCTCCATTGTTTCTATCTGTCTGCTCACCTCTTAGAGATGTTATTAATTTTGTGTCCACTTTGCCTTGTTATGGAACCATTGTGGGATGCTATGTGTTTATGCTTATGATAATGTGTAATGTACTTTGTGTATCCAGGTTTGTGGGCTTGGTGCCGAATGGTCTGGGCACCTAGGCTTAAGTGACTAGTTGTCACTATCGCTTAATGTTTTTGTTGGCTGTTCCTTAGCTATAATTACGTTTTATTCCGGTTTACAGTTTGCATTGAATACGATAATGTGATCAGGCTCACCTGATCTTGTGTGCTATATATTCTGTGTGAATTTACAATATAAAGTTCCAGTTTCTAGTGTAGTGTAGATCTTAGGTGCAATATCCTGCTATACCTGGTTCCTGGGTCCAGACTGAAGGAAGCTGTATCTTGATGGAGGAACCCAAGCTGGGTGCCAGATTTTCCGTCACAGTGATCTTTTTGGTTGCTCCATCATCACTGCCAGCACCTTTATCCAATCTTCTTCCATGTTCAGCGTCTTCAGCCACCTTGATTGGCTGGCACGTGATGACCTAACTTCCACTCATGTGCATGGAGTTATTTCATCCTGGCACCTAAAACATCTGATGGGGCACACTGGCGGCATCTGATGGAGCACATTAACAGCATCTCTGATGGGGCACACTGGCGGCATCTGATGGGGCACAGTAGTGGCAAATGATGGGCACTCTGGCAGCATTTGATGGGGCACAGTAGCGGCAATTGATGGGCACTCTGGCAGCATCTGATGGGGCACAGTAGCGGCAATTGATGGGCTTGTTGTGGGCTTGTTTTGTTAACCTAGAATTCCAGGCTAAACCTAACTAATCTTAAAAATGCTCCTTCCTAACACCTTTGCTGAATAACCTGTGCAAGAAAGATGTATATCTATTTTCAGGCCGCTCCAGTCCAGTCACGTGGTCTGGCACCCCTGTGTCAGTCAGCGGCAACTGCAGGGGAGAGGAGGGAGCACCGACAATAGATGGGCCATAGGAGCCTATGGGAGATGTCAGCACTTCCAGTCATTCTAATCATTATTGAGGTGCTCTCTCCCATCTCCCCTGTAGCTGCCACTGGCTGACACGTGGGAGGTCACGTGACTGGACTAGAGCGGCCTGAAATAAATGCTGTGCTAATTCCAGTGACCCTAGATTAAACCAGTGAGCATGTGACTAATTGAAATATAAATTCAAACAGTGCTCATCATATATAAATACACATGATTGGCATCCCTAGAGGCCATGGTTGGCATACCTGGTGGTGACTAGTGGTGGGCAACCCTGGTAGTCATGGTGGTGTCCCTGGTGGTCCAGTGTGGGCATCCTCGGGGAGGCTGCGCTGATAATCAGCACAGACCCTCCCCTGTCAGAGGAGCAGCCAATCAGCTCTCCTCTACTTGTGTCTTACAGACGTGAGTGAGGAAAAGCCAATCAACGGCTCTTCCTGTTTACACTGTGATCAGCCGTGATTGGACACGGCTGATCACGTGGTAAAGAGTCTCAGTCAGAGACTCTTTACCTAGATCGGAGTTGCGGTGTGTCAGACTAACACACCGCAACAACGATCGCTGCGATGCACGCCCCTGGGGGCGTGCTGTGGCTTGATATCCTGGCGACGTCATATGACGTTCGGTCAGGATATCGCAACCACTTTGCCGACGTCATATTGCTATATGGCGGGCAGCAAGTGGTTAAGATTGTCACTGTTCAGCCGACAATTTTCCACTTGGCTTCTTTGATTTTTTAGTTGTTTAATCACCTACATTGTGCAATGACATCACATTCTATCATTTCTGCAGAGAGGGTCACTGTGTATGTCTGGATCCCGGGACAGAAATGTCATCCTTTGGGACCTGAAACAACTGGGGAAAAAACAGGAAAAAGTGAAAGGCAAGATGCTGGGAACCACAAAAACAGGAACACACAAGGTAAAGATGCCTGTCCTACCTCTTTTATACACTATAGGGAGCACCAAAAGCCTAATAGATTTTGTCACAGCTCTTAAACTGTTTTTTAACATTGTGCTAAATGGAGCACAGGAAAGTAAGCTTCCTGCCTTTTGAATGTTCTAGGGGTGGGCCTGGTCCCTTGCCGCCTGTGACAATCGTGTCTGCTCGGGCTCCTGGGATAGCACCATGAAGATATGGGACATAGCAGCGGATGGACAACAGGTTGGAGAGATCCGGTATGAAGGGTTTTTTTGGGGGTTTTTTTTTTTTTTAAACATAGAAGCAAATTAATCATATAGTATATGTAGTTCAATCACAAGTGATTCATAAGGGTGCGAACAAAACGATCAATTGATCGTGTACCTTTTTTTAATTTTTTTATTTTTTTGCCTCAATCAACTTGGGCCAATCGATACTGCCACTATTTGTTGCTTATTATGACAGATAGCGTTAGCTACATACAGTATACAGTGCTGTGTTCCAGCAGTAGTACAGGAACTTTCCTTCTGCTGCCAAAAAAATTTAGTCAGGCTGCGCACCACTGAGCCACTCACGGGAAGCATTGTGTTCTTCATTAACCACTTTAGCCCCAGAAGGATTTACCCCCTTTAAGACCAGGCCATTTTTTGCGATAGGGCACTGCGTTACTTTGACAATTGGGCGTGCGACGATAGGTACACTTCTGCTGGCCAGCCTCCTTTCAACCTGTAAAGAATGTACAAGCACTCGGAAATAAGACATCAAGACGTGTGGTCTTTCAGTCTGTATTCAAAGACCAGTCAGGACAGCTTATATACAGTTCAAAAAGGGGATGTGACATTAGTCCCCCAGACTAACTAAAATATACATAGAATATTTACGAGCAATGATCAATACATATATGCGTCATAGGAAATAGTAGTGCTCAAGTGATGACAATCTGAAATGATAAACAGGGTGTATGTACGTAAAAGGAAACAGATGTATACATAAGAAGAAAAACTAACTCAAGAAAGAGAACCCAGAAATAACAGGAAAATGCAATGGGAGGAAGCTTACATCCTCGAACACAGAAATGTCTGAGTTACAAAAACCAAGTCTAACTCCAAAAAATCAATTAAACATGACTATATAACATTTAAAACAAAGCATAATTCTTACAATCCCTCTCATTTGTCACAAAGAGACAATTATAAATCTTGTCTCCAATATGCATCATCTTGTGTTGCCTTTCTTTTAAATGCATTGGCCTATCTTTTACGAGAAAATATATAAAGAGAAGAAGCAATAAACACATTAAGATTAACGTTCTGGCTTTTCTAAACCATCTTAATATAGACCCAAAAAAATCTCCAAAACTTTCCAATCCCTTTAAAAGGATTACACCCATCATTAACAATTTTACTGGATTCTGCCTGAAGTCCTGCTGCCTCCTTACGCTGCTGATTAATTACTTCATAATAATCAGGCACTTCTATACTTATATTATAATTCCATGTACAACATTTGTAATCTTCTGTTACTTCAGAGACCAGCAAGTGCAGCTCCCATGGATTCAATTGCTAGCTCATGTAGCTTTAACCGTTTCCGTAAGGCCCTTTGTTCCCAATTAAGCAGAGCAATGTCATCTGACGTTTTATTTAATACCTCATCCATTATAATTGAATACTTGTTTAATCTTTTTATTACTTCAATTCCCATGATGGAAACCATGTCATGTCTCCTTTCTTAAAGAGTTCCCTCCTAGTTACATGTTTAAGGGGATATTTTGGATGTTTTGTACTTGCTTTTAATACATGGTAATTCCCACTCCCAATTATCTCCATAACTGGAACCAGAGAGGCAAGATAGCACCATCCTTTCTCTTGTATAGGGATCCATGGGTAACATACCTTGCCACAACAGATAAACTATTACTTAATGTGAAAGGACGCAGGCCCAGCGTCTTTTTTTACTTGGTCCGAATAACTGGATAGAGTAAGTATTGAGAAAACCTTACCAGTTGAATGATGTAGTGGGTGTGTTTCATTCATTAGGGACCAAAGTGTGGCATTTAAGTCTTTGCTAGAAATGTTAAACATAGAAGATAGGTCTGGGCTTAAAGATATGTTAAGCTGTGATTTATGACACATTTCCTCTCTCCTATTTGACTCATTTCCTAGTCTAAAACACCAGCTTGGTGGGTAAATTTGAACGATTATAGGAAAGGATATTGATTAATTTCCCTGGACTCCTGATATGTCTTACATACTTACTGCGGGGGTGTCATTCAAAAAAGAAGTGATGTTCACCGGCATAGCCAGTAAAAGAATCCTCATTGTACTTAGATACAATTTACTGCAAACCCAACATTTATCATACCCTGACTTTTGTGCATAGCTATATTTGAATTGTAACCACAACATCTTATCAGTAAGAGATGTGGTATCTAATGATGTTAAGTCACTTGCTTGTCAATAGTGAGTCCCATTGTGTTGCACAGTACTTGGACAGAAAGGTAAGTCTTGTGGATGATAACAGGCACCAATCACCCATACCGGAAAAAAAAAACGTCAGTGAGAGAAAACCTAGCAATAGGAAGAATGTCCAAGATGTCTGGGGACTGAGAATCGACATCTTGCCCTGTGTCTTCTGATTCATCGACTTCAGGGATTTATCCACCTACTTCTCCCTCTTTATCTGTGCCTTGTATCTTAGGATCTTCTGGGACCTTTTTTACCCTCGGATCGAAGCATGGATCCAGGCTTTACAATCAGCCATTAGGATTGCGGTTCTTGTTACAGCAGTCACCATGGTTGGCTACCCATACAGTGGATCCGTAACCTTGTGCATGTAGAGTGCTTTAACCACTACTCGGTCTCCTGGTTTAAACGGATGTGTCGGTTCCTGTGAAGGAATTGGAAAAAGAGACACATCACCGTAGATGCCATTCAAAAGCCGCATAAGATTCACAACATATTCTTCCTGAATCAGCTCCAAATCACCTGGCATTAATACCATTGGACCTCTTGTCCAAGGTGTGGGAAAGGGTCTTCCCATCAAAAGGAGACCTTTTCAGTAGTTTTGTCAGGAGTCATGCCTCCCACCTAACATAAGTGCCTCCTGTTGCTTTTCACAATTTTTCTTTATCTGTACGGTTGGTTCATTCTTTCCACTACCCGTGAACTCTGAGGATAGTATGGAATATGAAACTTCCAATTAATCACCATTAATTTAGCAATATGTTGCAAAATCTTAAAAGTGAATGCAGGACCTTTGTCCGACTCAATAGTTAATGGCCAACCCTACCTTGGGATTATTTCTTTACACATTTTGGCTACTGTGAGTGCGTCCTCATTATGGGTTTTTAAAGCTTCTGGCCACTTACTAATTTTATCTACTATAACTAGCAGTTTATTTGTTCTATTCCTGCTACCTTTAGGCATGTGTGTGAAATCAATGTGCAATTCTTGAAATGGACCTTGGGGCGGTTGCAAATGATAATGTTTCCCATATTAAGCACCCTGCGTATTGTTCCTAATACATGTTATATATCTACTCAACTGGTCCTGGACTCTGTGTTAGATATTTTTAATGCAAAACCTTTTCTTCAATTCTTGTATTGTTAACTGTTGTCCTCTGTGTCCTATACCATGAAACTGCGCTATAATGATAGGTGCACTATGTTGAGGTATGCCTATGATCCCCTCTTTTGTCACGAGACCATTTCGGTCTAAGGACAAACCTTTCTTTTTCCAGTATTCTACCTCTTCCTCTGTGGCTTTGTACTGTAGTTCTTTCAACAACTGGTGTTCTGGAATTGTGGGTGGCTCTAGAAGGACAAAGGTAGGATTTCTTGGGGCAAGGGAACCTTCAAGGGCAACAAAAGTAACTTCTTTGGCGATTTTTGTCAGCCAAAGCATTACATAGGGCAACAGAGTTATTAGAATTAGTGTGTGCTTTTTTTAGATTTTATTTTTTTTATTCACAATAACATTTTTATTGAAGCAAAATTAGAGTATCATAGTTATACAAACCATTCTTTTTATTTGTATATAACATAACATTAGAAATAAAGATTTACAGATCTGCATTATATCTTAGAACTATTGATGTTTGAGTGCATTTCTTTCGTTTTAAAGTTATTAAAGTCAATAACCTAACGGGGTTCCATGGTTACATGTCCGAGGACCACTACTGTATAGGTTTCATGCCAAGAAAAATGTTGCATAACTTGAAAACTGCTATTATTATATTAGAGTTATGGTTTATGTAACCTGACACGGTTACGAAAAAAATTGATGGAGAAGTAGTGTATAGGAGGGAAAAGGAAAGATAGAAAAAAGATTCAGTTAGGCTATGATGCTGCTAAGTATCGGTCAGCCTGCTTGTAGCCACCAAAGCTTTATATTCTTTGGAGTATTTGAATATAATCCATACACTCCACAGTTTGTTATATTTCTCTGTATTTTAATGTGCTATGGCCCTAATTTTCTCCATGCCATATATATTGTGAACATTAAGGAGCCATTCTTTGATTGTGGGCGTTTTTGTGGTTTTCTAATGTCTGGGGATTAAGGCGTTCGCGGCTGAAAGTAAAAATCGAGTTAGTGATCGCTTGTATCTATATGTCATTGGGCCATTAGATATATGTAAGAAGCAGCAAGCTGCCGTTAATGGGATTGAGGTATCTGTAATGTGTTTGATAATGTCACAAAACTTTTGCCAGAATGGGCGTATCAAGTCGCACTCCCACCATATATGTTGCGCAGTACCTTTTGCCCCAATGCATCTCCAGCATAAATCCAAAGCCATTGGAAACCATTTATGGAGTTTGAAAGGCGTATTGTACCAATTTCCTAAGTTTATGGGAGGTTTCTTGGATACGTGTGCTAATTGAACATTTGTGCGCAAACACTCATGCATGCAACCATTGATCCTCAATGAACGCAGTATTTAAAGCCTCTTCCCAAAACCTTTTGTGTTTATTTGGTTTGATGGAGCCTGGAAATTGTAACCAGGTATATGCCAAAGAGATAGTTAGTTAGTTAGTTTTTTTTTTTTTTTTCAGCCTTTAGCCATACCTCTTCCAAGTGGTGACAAGAGCCTAATGTAGTGTTTATATCTATTGGTGTTGGAGATAAAGCTATATATTTGTCAGTATTCCCATTGTGACAGTGCATTCTGTTCTTTGTTCTTAATTTCTAATAGCGATTTCACCCTGCCATTCACAAAACAGTGCATCGCTAGTAAGAATTTCGCCTCGTCCTCTTTCTTTTCTAGTCGTATTTTTAGGCCTGGTGGGAATTCTGGATTATTACTTATCGGTGTCAGTAGGCCCGGAGATGAGGTCAATCCAGTATCTTTAATCATTTCCTGTGTAATTTTGAGCATGGCTCCTATTATTGGATGATTTTTTTTTAGTTGTGTATGGCATGCTTTCCAGGAGGTCCATGGTGTGTATGCTATTGGACTAGGCCCTATACTATCCTCCAGGCTTACCCAGTCCTTATTGTCAGCATGACCATTTCAATCAACTATGCGATTAAGATGTGAGGCATAATAATAATTTCTGAAATTTGGGAAGCCCATGCCTCCATTGTGTTTTAGCTTTAGAAGGTAGTGCAAGATTGATACGCGGGTTTTTGGACGCCCAGAGGAATCTCCTAGTCATGGAGTTCAGCGCTTGGAAGAAGCTCAATGGCAGCAGGACCAGTAGAGTCTGGAAGAAGTACAGAATTCTAGGCAGGATTGTCATTTTTATTTTGGCTGCCCTACCAAACCAAGAAAAGTATTTTTAGGGACCATTTCTCCAAATCTTTCTTAATATTTTGAAGCAATGGTATAAAATTTTTCTTATAGATTGATTCTTTTTTTAGAGTGAGCCAGATCCCTAAATATTTGATGGCCTTGTTGTCACATTTAAATGCGCAGTTATGTTTAGTGGTAGATAGGATGTTATCTGTGTATCGTTATCTGTGTTAAATTCAACGCTTCTGATTTTTTATAGTTTATTTTGAAGTTAGAGAAATAGTTATAGTGTGTGTGTGTGTGTGAAGATTTTACATAAATTGGGCAATGAGATATGTGGTTGGGTAATGAAAAACAAGAGGTCATCGGCATATGCCGTGGATTTATGTTTTGGTTCCTCCCTGAAATCCCTGTATTGATGGGAAATTATTCACTGTACGAATTAATGGTTCAAGGGTAAGGATGAAGAGTAGTGGTGATAGAGTACACCCTTGCCGTGTTCCGTTACTAATTGTCACCGTGTCCGATAATGTACCATTGGCCCTAATTATCGCCGTAGGATTGTGATATATATTGTTGAAATCCATGACAACGTATGGGACTTCAATCCAGTATGGTTACACGTCACATGCAGATAGTCCCACGACATGCGATCGAAGTCTTTCTCTGCATTAGTAGAGAGAAGCGTGCCTTCAAAGATGGCTGAGTGTGCTTTGTGTATTAGGTTTAGGGCTTTTGTCACATTGTCCCTAGCTTCTCTATCTGGCATAAAGCCTACCTGTTTTGGCCCGATCAATAGGTGTAGTAGCGGCCACAGGCGGTTTGCCAGGATTTTTGTGAATAGTTTTAAATTCTATATTAAGAAGTGAGATTGGTCTATAATTGGAACATTCTAATGGGTCATTCTTTGGCTTAGGTAATACTGTGACATGTGCTCTCAGGAAATCTTCTGTTATCTCTCTAGGATCTTTTAGGTATTTCAAGGATTTCAGGAGGTGTGGTATCAAGAGTGATGGGAAGGCTTTGTAATAATGTGCAGTGAAACCGTCTGGGCCTGGGCTTTTTCCTGGCTCGAGTGATTTAATGATTTGTAATAAAACCTCTTCTGGTATTGGTATTTCTAACTGCTGTGCATCATGTTCTTCCAGTACAGGTAACCCGCTATCGATAAGGAATTGTTTGAGCAGTTGAGAACGTGTTCCTAATAATTTGGCTGGTTATGGTAAATTGTACAGTTCAGTATAATATTTTTTCATTGTCATGAATTAATTGATTGTTTGTTTTTTTTTTTTTTTTTTTTATAGCCGATATATTATTAGATGTTATACCTCTTTCAGTGCTCTCGCAAGGAATTTTCCAGTTTTATCACTTTGTTCTTAAAAAAAGCCCCTTTTTAGGAAGAGGATTCTCTGTTTTCAGGCTTAGCATTGACCGCAGCTTTTTGCATAGCGCTAACAATTCGATGGCTACTTCAGCAGCCAAAGACTGTTTATTTTGAGCTTCTAGATTGCAAATTTTAGCTACCAGCTCATGCAATTCCCTCTCAGCTTCCCGTTTTTTCCTGGCTCCCATTCTAACAAATTCCCCTCTGATCACACATTTATGAGCTGCCCATATGATCAGTGGGGAGAGCTCTTCTGATGCATTTTCAATTAAATAAGATTTTATTCCTTCCGATATTTGCGTGTGATCCCGTGCATCAGTGAGCAAGGATGGGTTCAGTCTCCACATGCTATTTTTTGGGCGTTCGGTAGGGGATCGCAAATTCAAGGAAATAGGTGCCTGATCCGAGAGGGACTTGATGCCAGTCTTTGCAGATTGCAATAGTGGTATATCCCTTTGTGATAAAAAAAATGTAGTCTATTCGTGTATGTTTGTTGTGTAGGGCAGAGAAGTACGAGAAATCTCTGCCCGTAGGGTGAACTGTGCGCTAAGTATCCACTAGTGTGAGAGAAGTCAATAGCGTTTTAATTTTTCTTAGGTTTTTTTTGTATGCCAAACTAGAGGTGCACTCTGATGTGTCCTGGCATGGGTTCAGCGGTAAATTAAAGTCCCCACCTAAGATGATACATCCCTGAGCAAAACCCTTCAGTTCCTCAACCACATGTTGACAGAATGATACTTGGGCCGAGTTTGGGAAATTGTCAGAAACCATGAAATCAGGCCGGGACAGAAGTACAGTTAAATCACACTTGTTTAACCGCTTCAGCCCCGGAAGATTTTACCCCCTTCCTGACCAGAGCACTTTTTGCGATTTGGCACTGCGTTGCTTTAACTGACAATTGCACGGTCGTGCGACATTGTACCCAAACAAAGTTGACGTCCTTTTTTTTCCCCACAAATAGAGCTTTCTTTTGGTGGTATTTGATCATCTCTGCGGATTTTATTTTTTGTGCTATAAACACAAAAAGAGTGACAATTTTGAAAAAAAACCCGCAATATTTTGTACTTTTTGCTATAATATCCCCATTTTTTTTTTTTTTCTAAAGCTAATTTTTTTCTCAGTTTAGGCCGATATGTATTCTTCTACATATTTTTAGTAAAAAAAAATCTCAATAAGCGTATATTGATTGATTTGCGCAAAAGTTATAGCGTCTACAAAATAGGGGATAGATTTATAGCATTTTTATTATTATTTAGTTTTTTTACTAGTAATGGCAGCGATCTGTGACTTTACCATGACTGCAACATTATGGCAGACACATCGGACAATTTTGACACATTTTTGGGACCATTGGCATTAATACAGCGATCAGTGCTATAAAAATGCATTGATTACTGTAAAAATGTCACTGGCCGTGAAGGGGTTAACACTAGGGGTGATCAAGGGGTTAATTGTGTTCCCTAATGTGTGTTCTAACTGAAGGGGGGAGGGGACTGACTAGGGGAGATGACAGATCGCTGTTCATACTGGTCGGCAAGTGGTTCATAATAAAAGTAAAAAGAACAAACTTAGTGAAAACATAACCAGAGTTCAGTAACTGGAATGGATAGTCAGCCAAGCCAGAAGTCAGGGATCAATGTAGTGGAACAGCAGGCAGGATCTGGAGCCAGAAGGGATGTCAGCAAAGCAAGTCTTGAACATGATCGCAGGAGATGCTTGTTGCATGTTGACCAAGGCGAAGGCAGAGAACCTCTGGACTGGACGGCTTAAGTAGGCAGGACTGACGAGCAGGATCATCAACAGCTGAGTAACTGTGGAGAGATAGGAGCTCGCAATTAGCTGACAGCTGAGCGGCCAGCTCAGAGAAGGAAAGGCTGAGCCCAGCCCTTGGCCCTGGCCAAGGTGATAAGTGTCCCTGTCCACTGACCTTTTAAGAAACAGGAATCTCCCATTCGAATTGGCGTATTTCTGTGAAATGACCAATCCTGCATTTTTATGGAGCATAATAGATACCTCTTTGGATTTGGAGTGGGGATTTGTGGAATGAAAGTTCTGGGTATAATGTTTATCTTCAAGTTTTTGAATGGGTTTCTTGTAAAAATATTACATTTGGTTTAATTTTCTTTATTTCCTTAAGTAGAGAGGTAAGTTTTTTTCTGGTGTGTTTTTAGTCCTCCCACATTATGCAAGACCAGGAAAGGTCTTTTATCAAGCGTAGAATAGGCCATTTGAGAATGTATTTACTTTTCTAGGACTACTCCCTCTGTTTCTGATCGGGGAAATGTATGGAGATGGATTAGATCTCAGCAGCCTCAGGTGAAGGATAAAGGTATAGAGAAAAAAAAAGGAAAGAGAATACAGTTATGGGAAGCTTGTATTTATGTGGCCTACTAAGTGGCTTTCAATTAGAGTGAGCACGTGCTATTCCGAAGTACCTAAGCCCTTGATGAGAGACAATAGAACAGAAGAAGAAAGGAGTATATGTCTCCAGACAACAACCCACTAGAGAGAGAAAAGAAGGATTACTTGCTCAGCTGTATAGCAGGCCGTAATCCACTTCTAGAAGCAGTTGGAGGCGACACAGCAGAAATATAAGGAGGTGTATATATCCAAATATTGTTGTGTCAACCGTATTTATATCAGGAGCTTCTCCATGATACTTCCCGCGGCCTCTATATTAAAGCACTCATAAGGAGCATATGTGGCCCTTGCAGCCCTAAATAATCTAAACTTACATTTTTCATAAACAAGTGTTCAGAACGTTTTTATCATAAAACAAATGAAGGACAATGACCATAAGAATAGTGGTGACTAATGGCTTGGATAGCCCAATCGAACTATGATCAGAGTATCTAGATTAACTTGGTCACCCCAGTTTATAAGGTGACATGATATGGTAAATAATCTCCTTCTGTATAATTGGCAACATTAACATATAAACAGATCAACACAGCTTCTATCGTAGGCTCTCAGTTATCGGCTTATATTCAATGATTCTACTATCACAACGGTAACTTTACCATCCTGTATAAGGGAAAATAACAGCATTAAGAACAGTAATAACATGGAGTGGGGGGTTTGTGACCTTCTCAATTCGGGTCTCTGACCCTTAAGAGTGTTTCCCAGCATAAATCCCCCCCTTTTACTGGTTCCTAAATAGGAAAAGGCTCTGAAGTGAACCAAGTCTGATAATGTCCTTGTTATAGAAAAAAGGAAAGTAAAGAGGGTTAGCGACTCTTCCTTAATAGCACCTGGTGTTCTCTGATGGGCACTATTTGACCGCGATTCGATCTTGCCCTGCCGAGATTCACCCAGTTCCACCGTCTATTTGGGGTGTTTCCAAAACAGTGAATAGTTATTGAGGACCCCCAAATTTTGGTGTCCTCTGAATTGACTATAAACTAACAGAAACAAATTTGTGAAATACACACAGCAATTCTTTAAAGAGGACAGACCGGTTCTAAAGCTTTTAACCATTTATTGATTATCCTGGTAACAAATTTAACCAGCCAAATTGATTGGTTCACGGAATACATCAGTACAGTGATGCAAAAGTACAAAAAAGTATACCTCTAATTCTAATACATATTAAAAAGACCTAATGTCTAAAGGGGACAGTGATGGCCACCATTTGCAATTATCACCTTTCATGCCTCATTCTCACATGCACATACATACGCAGATCACAATCGATCAATCGATCAAAATGTGATTGCTGGTATGGTATCCTGAAGTACAGAAAAGAAACCATAAATAATTGTATTCGGTTGACCAGAGAGTCAATGTTGTATATTGAAGGTAACTTGTCTTCAGTATGAATAAATAAAAGTAATTTATAGTTGGTGTTATTGCAGTGTCAACTTTTCACACTGCAATAACACCAACTATAATCTTACCAGGTCCTCTGAGGCTGACAAGGAGTCCTCGCTGGGGTCTGCCTCATGTTGCATCGACGCCATCTTGGATCCAGTGGGGCCCCTCGTCCCTGGAGTTTGAAGGTTGAATAACTCCTGTGTGCTGCAGTTTCCCAGGGCAGAGAGAGCGGTGCTGGTTGGGACCTGTGGTGCGTTTTTGTCTCGCTTGCCCATATCCAGATCTAGCGGGCTGGAAGGGTGTTAAGGGCCGTGGGTGTGAAGAGCTCCTCTGCTCAGCGTCCATTCCCACTGAGCACCATGCCTCTGCCTTAGATTTTATCACTGCAACAGTACGGGGTTTGTGTATGGCCTCTAACAAATCATTCACCAATAAAGCGTGTGAAATTACCTTACCATCAGCTGCTACAAACCCTCTTATTTGCCATATTTTGCCAAAATCGTGTACCACACCAAAAGCATATTTAGAATCTGTGTAAATGTTTACATCTTGTCCCTCAAATAACTGACATGCACGGGTTAAAGCAACTCTGCTACTTGTGCTGAACAATGGGGAATGGCTGTGGCTTTCCACACAATGTCTGGGAGTTGTACTACAGCATACCCAGTTAAATATGTGTTGTCATTTTGGTCTAGTACAGGAGCCATCTACAAAAATGTCTATACTGCTTGGTTGGGGATCTTGCATCATCTCTGCTCTGGGTGTGGTATCCTTGTGAATAACCTGTACACAGTCATGTTCTTCTGGTGGGGAATCTTCTTTACCCTTAACACCTAGCATTCCATTAAGAATGGCTAAGGGGTCTGAAGTTGGGGAAGCATATTTTATAGACTGGTGGAATTTAAAATAACTTCATAACCAGATGCTCGTTGGGCCGTCATGTGTTGGGTGGTCAAATTTTGCAATACATGTAGTACATGTTTAGTGTGTAAAATGTTTTCATGTCCCAGTGTTACTGACAAAGATGTTTTAACCCCCATTGCGCAAACAGCAAGTGCGCGTAGACACGCCGGCATGCCTTGTACCGGTAGAGGAACTACTCTGGAAAAAGAGGCTACAGGTCTCATAGCCCCCCCCCCATGTACCTGGGCGACCGCCACTGCCATGGTTGTACAATTATCTTGAGCAAACACATGAAAACGTGATGTATAACAAGGTAAGCCCAGCGCAGGAGAGGGAACTAAAGAGGACTTCAAGGTTTTAAAGGCATCTGTCAGCTCCTGGGTCAACTCAATTCGGTCGGGCACAAAAAGGCACACGCAAAGCAAGTCAGTGTAGGTTCCAAGCCATTCTGGGTCTGCCCCGCCCAGCTACTAAGAAAGACATGCTATCCTTTCTTGGTTTGATCAACTACTGCAGGCAATGGATAACTGACTGTTCTTACTATGATCACATACTCATAGCAGCAACTAAGGTCGCGACCTTAGTTGCTGCTATGAGTATGTGATCATAGTAAGAACAGTCAGTTATCCATTGCCTGCAGTAGTTGATCAAACCAAGAAAGGATAGCATGTCTTTCTTAGTAGCTGGGCGGGGCAGACCCAGAATGGCTTGGAACCTAGACTGACTCTCTTTGCGTGTGCCTTTTTGTTAAGGTGAAACCCAGATACTGAACAGATTCCTGGCAATATTGCATTTTTTTGTTTTGCCACCTTGTGTCCTTCATTACACAGATATTCTAACAGAGATCTACTATCCTTCCTACACGCCTCTCTGCTTGGGCTGCACAAAAGAATATCATCAACATACTGGAGCAACACAGAACCATGGGGTAGGGACCAACCCTGTAGGGATGCACAGAGGGCCATAGAGTACACCGCAGGTGAGTCTATGTAACCTTGAGGCATTCTCCGCCAGGTAAGCTGGCGGCCATCAAATGTGAAACTCAGCAACTGGGACTATCAAATTATTAATAGTCCTAAGATCTTGAGTAAATCTATAAGGGCCATCAGGCTTCTTCACTGGATTTATTGGTGTATTGTAGGGAGATATCACAGGGCTTAATATACCTTGTTCTAAGAAGGACTCCATTATTGGCCTAATTCCCTCTATTTTCTCTTGTGACAAAGGGTACTGTTTTTGGTACACAGAATTAGTGAGGGGCTTCAGTGTAGCTTTATAAGGTGTGCATGGAATGAACCCTATGTCTAACTTGTCCTTTGCCCATACCTGTGGATTTATATCATCAAGTTCACCAGCTGCTAGGAAGCAATATGGTGATTCCATGTGTATGCCATCATTAGGGTCTACCTCAATTCTGCTCTTTAATTTGCCAAATAGGTGCCTTCCAAGTAAATTTTACAGGGCAGTCTGGGATGATTCTGAATGAATGTTATAAAAGATTACCTGTACCATAAAGGCTGGTTACCTCAAGAGGTGGGGTTTCCCAGGTACGGGTCAATACCCCATTTATTCCCACAGTAGGTTCACTCTCTGACAGGTACCCCTCATATAATTCTGATCGTATGGTGGACCAGGTAGCTCCTGTGTCTATTATAAAATGGAGAATTACGCCATCTACCATTAAAGGTATTGTTGGCTGATCAGAATATTGAGGATATCTGAGGGAGCATGAGTGGACTACCTTCCGGGCAACCCTATTGTTTTCCCTGCCATTGAAATGTGTATTTAATGGTGTGCTGCTCATTACCCTGGAGTTACTGTCTTTGTTGGGGTAGTTTCCAAGATTTATATCCTGAAGTACCACCCTTGGACTGTGGGCATTGGTTCCTCCAGTGTCCTAATTCCCCACAAATGAAGCATCTCTCATTTCTCTCTCCTGAACCTCATCTTCTATTTCCTCTGTATCCTCCCCTTCCTCTGTATCCCCCTCTATTTCCATATTGGGAATTATCAAATTTCCCTGGGCTATGCTGAAGTCCCTTGAATTGTGCCTTTTGATGAGGTTTTGGGAATATCAAAACAACCTGCTGAATCCTTTAACATAACTTCCTTCTCAAATCCATTTGTATCCAGCTCAGGCCATTTAGCAACTAGCTGCTTAATCAAAAGGGAAACTTCTGGTTTAAATGCGTGCATAATAGTCTGTGTATATATCATGCCCATATCGCCTTCCGTGGTCATTCCCGCTTCTTCCTTCCACACCTTTTAATAAAGTCAGTTACTGACTTTTTGGGACCTTGCTTACAGGCTGTGGCTGTAGAGGTTGATTTCTTATTCTGCCATAGTCTCTTAATTTCTACCTCAACTTGCTTCCACATCGGTATCTGTTAACAAAGGATACATCTGCTGCTCTACTGCCTGGTGCTACTAGCTCTAATTTATCTACATTATCCCACCTCCATCCCCATATCCCAATATGCCATCTATAATTAATCTCTAGTCTTCTATAGAACACTGCCCACCCTTTTGTAGCTCTCTTTTAAATAGTTTATGGTGGCTGAAGGATTTTTCCTAGGATCTGGGGAATTCTTGATAATGTCCATGCAGTATTGCATGTCCATTTGGTTTAACCATAACATAATTTCCAACTATGATATAAGGTGCTGTTAAATCTGCAGATGGGAAGTGGCATGCAATGGAGGAAGAGGCATTGGGCCCAGCAATGGGAGTGGAAGCACTGTGCCTAATTAGAGTACCACCATTTCTCAAAGTACTAGGGGAGGTTAAGGGAACCTGACTAACAAATCTCCCTATTTTGCTAGGTACCGCTCCTCCCCCCTCAGTAGAGGATGTTACTATACCTCCTTGGGCAACCTCACTTTGTTCATCCCTTACCCTAGGGGCAGTGGCTCCTGCAGAACTACCTGCCTGAACCGATTGCTGGGGAACCCCATCCCTGACAACCTGGTATACGGGCGGTGTCCTGGGATGTTGGGGCTGAGGACAATTTGCACGCAGTCTAAAAACTGCTGCATCCTCATCCTCTGCTATTACCTGTGATGTTAGAAGTAATTGCGGGTATATCTGTGTATAATTAGGGGGCCCCGGGAGTGGAGCAGCAGGCTCCGTTGTATCTAAAAGGAAAGGATTATTTTTGATTTTTTTCTTTTTAATCTGCCTGGGATGGTCCTGAAGATACATATCCCGGTGCATATTTTAATCAGTTTAATCCTCCCGCCATAATATACTTTTTATCCCATTTTGGATCAAGGTCAAACCATGGGAAAGCTTCCCTGTCGCCTAGGCACAGACCCTTCACCATACTCATATGAAACTCATCGTTTGCTCCATCTCTGGGAAAGGGGCTGGAACTATGCATTAACTCAGTATACCCTGACAGATTATCTACCCAAGGATTTACATAATATTAATCCCATGGAGATGTCCGTGCAACATACTCTTTACATGTTACATTTTCAGGATTTGGTTTTGGAGCTGATTCTGAAATTTTACCAAGTTCACGCAACAATTTTATTTCGCTAAGAACCTTTCTGGGAGGCTTAGGCGGGTCTGGGAGTTTCCCCTTGGAGGGTTGGGGCATCTTGCAAAGATCAAGAGCACAAAAATTCTAACATTTCATTCTAATAGCACATTAAGCAATCTAACAAAAGCACAATAGGCAAAGCAACAAACAAAATAAGCAAAACATGCATATCACTCTTAATAGGCTGGAGGGAGTATTGCTACCACTATTTAAATTTGCCTAGACTAATATTCTGTCTGTGAGCTACCTCAGCTCAAACAGACCTATCTCCTGTGCTCCCACAGCACCAGGGTTCTTTAAAATGTGCCCCCAATCAGGATGTCATAAGATAAGTTGTCTTACCTGATGGCGAAGTCACATCCCAACTTCTGATCACCAGTTCTGTTGGTAATACCCCTTGGTAGGTACACTTCTGGCCAGCATCCATTCAACCTGTGAAGAATGTACGAGCACTCGGAAATAAGACATCAAGACGTGTGGTCTTTCAGTCTGTATTCAAATTGAGACCAGTCAGGACAGCTTATATACAGTTAAAAAAGGGGATGTGACATTAGTCCCCAAGACCAACTAAAATATACATAGAATATTTACGCGCAATGATCAATACATATATACATCATAGGAAATAGTAGTGTGGAAGTAATGACAATCTAAAATGATAGAGGGTGTATGTACGTAAAAGGAAACAGATGTATACATAAGAAGAAAAACTAACTCGGGAAAGAGAACCTAGAATTAAGCAGAAATAACAGGAAAATGCAAATATTCTCAGGCTCTAGATAACAATGGGAGGAAGCTTACATCCTCGAATACAGAAATGTGTGCGTTACAAAAACAGAGCATTTCAGCAGAATTAGAAGAGGAGGGCCCATTAAAAAAAAAAAAAAATTAAAAGTCAGCAGCTACAAATACTGCAGCTGCTGACTTTTAATTGGACACTTACCTGTCCCTGTGTCCAGAGATGCGGGGGATCGAAGCCCCGCTCACCTCCCCCTCTGTTCGGCGGCGCCGGCATTGCAGCTGTGGGCGCCGGGCTGTGGCTTCACAGCCGGGCACCCACTGCGCATGTGCGAGCGGCGCCGCGCACCGTGATTGGCCGCTCAGTCACCTGGGACCTGTAATGGGTCCTAGGTGATTGACAAGAGGGAGGGAGCAGAGCCGAGTCCTTCCTGTGCCGAGGGGGAAGTGATGTCACCAGCCCAGGCACTGAAAGAGGCAGACTACGAGGGACCCCCTAGCAACAGGCATTTAGAGGTGAGTTAAAAAAAAAATTCCAAATGTTTTTTTTTTTTATTTGTTTTTTTAGGAATTTTCATGTATTTTTTATTTTTTGGGTGGAACACCACTTTAACTTTTTGCTATAATACATATCCAGTAAAAAAACTAATTTATTCATCCGTTTAGGCCGATATGTACTCTACCCGCGCATGGTCTCCCCCGCCGTGCAGCCGGCATGCGTGCATGCCTCCGGCGGCGTGCACGCACCCGCAGTGTCTCGTGCAATAGGGCTGCCCTGCCGCAGTATATATGTGATGGGCAGTCCTTAAGTGGTTAAACATGGAAAATTCAGCTGACATTTATGTATTGACTATGAAGAAATAAAAGGAAATTGATATTTTTGGAATAGCTATCGCGTAGCCACAATAATGGCGACTTTTCTGCTATATTTTAACCAGAAAACCCACACTTTTTTTTATTCATTTATTTTTAGTGGCCGGGCAGCAATCCTGTGCCTGGCTTATCTACCGGACATCTTGGTGGCAGGATCCTACGACAAGAGAGTGAGCATGTATGATCCAAGAGGTAATGAATGAATGCATGAAGGTAAAAAAACCTTGAACCTTTGCAACCACTTTAAGTTACCTTCTTTAAACTGTTCAAATAAATTCAGTAGACAGATTCAAGATTGGGTCAAATTCAAGTTTTAAAAAAAATGTCATTAAGCATTTCCAACATCATTAGAGAGATTGCCATGGTCAGGTTTCTATTGAGGGCCTTCTAGGGGGATTGCAGCTAGTTCCTTGGGCGAACAGGAAAAATAAATACATTCTGAAGATCAGACCTTTCTTAACCTAGACCTGTACCACTGACGTGATCTTGCAGGAAGTTTGAACTGTGCCATTATGGCATATATCGGCTATAGGTGTATAAAGAAATCTTTTTACTTGAATAAAAAAAAAAAATAACAAACCAATCCTTAGAAAAAGTGTATTCAGTTTGGAGCTACAATAACGTTTTAAGGGTGTTTGTACATAGTTGTAAACATGCAGTTGATATAAAAAGTCTACACACCCGTTAAAAAGTCAGGTTTCTGTGATATAAAAAAAAGAGACAAAGATAAATACCATATTTATCGGCGTATAACACGCGCCGGCATATAACACGTGTGACAGACCTAGCCGGGACAAAGGCTTTTGGAGAGGACTGAATGCAAGCCTCTTGCCTACCAACTATGGGCCCTGGCATTTGAGGAAGCTACAAGCATTTAGAAAGATACTCTGTTATGTAATGCAAAAGGACATTATTAAGGAGGCCATGATGGTCTCTGCATGCTTGGGACTCATATAGCAGATGTATGTGAAAGGAATGCTGATTAATGAGATCTGGAAAGCCCTGGGTCTCTTAGAAGTAGACAACAGGAGTATTTCACCCATTGTTATTTGTGCTAATTAACCTTGCTATTGTATAGAGGAGTTCTGTGTTAATTTATGATAATGTTGATTGTGTCTTCTGAGCTAAAAGACGGCAAGTCTGTCCTAAAGGTTATGTCTCTTAGTCACCTAGGCTGTCTAAAGGATTAGATAATTTGCTCATGTTAATTAGGTTTCTGGTTACAATTTGTATTGTCAACAATCTGTATATATTTGTGTGAGATCTCAAATAAAAGGCTTTTCCTGATGTACTCCAAGACTGGTGTGGTCTGATGTTTTACCCTACACTGAGCTACGACTAGTGAATGGGAAAGCTAAAGTGTCTTGGATTGTGTGGTACCGGACAGAGGAAGCATTTACGGGGGTCCATCACAACACACACTCCAAGTTTAGGAGGGAAGTTTAAGGAAAAAAACTTACATTTTAAATGCCCATGAATGCAGCCTTATCAGTGTCCATCTGCAGCCTTGCCCATCATTGCAGAATGATCAGTGTCCATCTGCAGCCTTGCCCATGATTTCAGAATGATCAGTGTCCATCTGCAACCTTGCCCAACAGTGTCCATCTGCAGCCTTGCCCAAAATTGCAGCATGATCGTTTTTAAATGTTGCTGCCGCCGAGATAGACAGACAGAGCCGGTCCAATGGCGGGACATAAATGCTAGGAGGTGTGACTGCGAGCCGAGCCTAGCCGAGTACACAGTACACTCTGCTCTGTCTATTTCGGCAGCGCTCCTTCCCTCCTTCCCCTCCAAGGCATCGGTTCGGTGTATAACACACACCCACGATTTTCCCCTGATTTTAAGGGGAAAAAAGTGCGTGTTTTACGCCGATAAATACGTTAATTTCAGAACTGAAATCTTTTAGGTGGAGGGAAGTAAAAATAAAAAAACTAATATGGTTGTATGCTCTGAGGAAGGCTTTGGCCGAAACAGGTTAGCACTTTAGATGTCGTACTGCTATCAGTGCTCAATAAAGATTTAAGAAGAAGCAATCGAGTTGCCGGCATTTCTTGCTATTTTAATATTTATGGGACACAACAAGCCTGAGCACCATTATTTAGATTATCATTCTACAATCATACGGTAGAGCTTGGGTGAGTTTTTGTCTACATTACCACATAAGTGTGCACACCCTTAAACTAATATTTTGTTGAAGCCCCATTTCATTTTATTACAGCACTCAGTCTTTTTGGGTATGAGTCTATCAGCATGGCACATCTTGACTTAGCAATATTTGCCCACTCTTCTTCGCAAAAACACTCCAAATCTGTCAGATTGCGAGGGCATCTCCTGTGCACAGCCCTCTTCAGACAACCCCACAGATTTTCAATCGGATTCTGGTCTGGGCTCTGGTTGGGCCATTCCAAAGCTTTAATCTACTTCTAGTGAAGCCATTCTTTTGTTGATTTGGATGTATTCTTTGGGTCATTTTCATGCTGAAAGATGAAGTTCCTCTTCATGTTCAGCTTTCTAGCAGAAGCCTGAAGGTTTTTTGCCAATATTGACTGGTATTTGGAACTGTTCATAAATTCCCTCTACCTTGACTAAGGCCCCTGTTCCAGCTGAAGAAAAACGGCTCCAAAGCATGATGCTGCCACCACCATGCTTCTGTACAACTCAGCCATGATGCTGCCACCACCATGCTTCACAGTGGGTATGGTGCTCTGGTGTTCTTTTTGGTGATGTGCAGTGTTATTTTTGCGCCAAACATATCTTTTGGAATTTATGGCCAAAAAGTTCAACCTTGGTTTCATCAGACCATAACACATTTTCCCACATGTGTTTGGGAGACTTCAGATGTGTTTTTGCAAAATTTAGTCGAGCTTGGTAGTTTTTCTTCGTAAGAAAAGGCTTGCCACTTTACCCCATAGCCCAGACATATGAAGAATGCGGGAGATTGTTGTCACATGTACCACACAGCCAGTACTTGCCAGCTTCCTGCAGCTCCTTTTAATGTTGCTGTAGGCCTCTTGGCAGCCTCCCTGACCAGTTTTCTTGTCTTTTCATCAATTTTGGAGGGATGTCCAGTTCTTGGTAATGTCACTGTTGTGCCATATTTTCTCCACTTGATGACTGTTTTCACTGTGTTCCATGGTATATATAATGCCTTGGAAATTCTTTTTGTACCCTTCTCCTGACTGATACCTTTTTAACAATGAGATCCCTCTGATGCTTTGGAAGCTCTCGCTGGCTTTTGCTGTAGGATGCGACTAAGAAAATGTCAGTTAAGACCTACTACAAGGGCTGACCTTTATTTGGGGTTAATCAGAGGCACTTTAAATGATGGCAGGTGCGTACTGACTCCTATTTAACATCAGTTTGAATGTGATTGCCTAATCCTGAACAAGAGGGTGTGTACACATATGCAACCACATTATTTTAGTTTTTAATTTTTACTCCCCCAACCCCCCCCCCCCCCCCCATAAGATTATAGTTTGTTTTTCAACTGAGTTGTACAGTTTATAGGTCACATTAAAGGTACAAAAAGTTCCGAAATGATTTATCCTTGGAAAACTTTTTTACATCACAGAAACCTGACATTTTAAGACGGGTATGTAGACTTTTTATAACCATTGTATTACTTCCTAAATATCTCAAAAGGTGCTGTGCTATGGATAAAGTACTGCAGTTCCACTATGTTGGGGTTTCCTCATAAGAGTATATCTTACTATCCTTTATACTGCATGTGTTTTTTCATAGCCAGCCAAGATTTGCGTACTTTATAACCAGTGGCGTCTCCAGCTTTCATATTTAGGGGGGGCACATGGGGGGACAGGGACAAAAGTAGGGGGGCAACTATAAAATGCATATATAGATATATATATATATATACTGGGGCCTTTTACTACGACCCCACAACGGCCCTTTCACATGTTCTGCAGTGAGCTCCCTTCCTACTGTATTGGGGTCCCTTGGGGTTTCTTAAAGAGCCCTTGCACACTGGGGCGCTATTGCGCTAATAATAGCGCCTGCAAACCGCCCCGAAAGTGCCGCTGCTTGTATTCCAGTGTGAAAGCCCCGAGGGCTTGCACACTGGAGCGATGCGCTGGCAGGACGGTAAAAAAAGTCCTGCCAGCAGCATCTTCGGAGCGGTGAAGGAGCGGTGTGTATACCGCTCCTTTACCGCTCCTGCCCATTGAAATCAATGGGACGGCGCGGCTATACCGCCGGCAAAGCGCCTCTGCAGAGGCGCTTTGCGGTGGTATTTAACCCTTTTTCGGCCGCTAGCGGGGGGTAAAACCGCCCCGCTAGCGGCCGCATACCGACGGTAAAACGCCGCTAATAATAGCGGCATTTTACCGCCGACGCCGCCCCAGTGTGCAAGGGCTCTAAGAGAAGTGCAGCGCTAAAAAATGGGTGAAAAATAACATTGATTCATAGCATACAATGTAAGTACATATATCCAAAAAATGTGCATTGGCATGATTGATAAGTATACATTGTGATCATAGTTCTCAGATATTCCTAAGTGACACACTGTTGAAAAATGAGTCCGTGAAAAAATCCTCTGAGGTGTATATATATCTAACACCAAAAAGTGTGAAAAGGCAATGTAGTGCTGATAGAAGATCCACCACCGTTTTTAAAGGGGGATTACCGGAACGATTGGACACAGATGGGTGTACACCCACTGTGTCAATCAGGCTTGTAAAGGTGAAGATCCCTGAAGATGTTATAAAGGTGACCAGGATACTTGTAGATAATGTATATGACAAGGAAGGGCAAATCCAATCAGATATCCAAAGCATATGTGGAAAAAAATGTGAGAGTACATAGCGTGATACTGCATAAAAAGTTTTAAAGCATGTTTATTAAAGGTAAAAAACTCACATTTATGGAGATTAAAAACAGCGCCGAGTATTGGTAAATTATGGCAGAGTCAATGGTATCAGCAATCAGTTCCGACGCGTTTCTTCCTACCGGATGATGTCTTCTATCTTCTATCAACACTACATTGCCTTTTCACACTTTTTGGTGTTAGATATATATACACCTCAGAGGATTTTTTCACGGACTCATTTTTCAACAGTGTGTCACTTAGGAATATCTGAGAACTATGATCACAATGTATACTTATCAATCATGCTAATGCACATTTTTTGGATATATGTACTTACATTGTATGCTATGAATCAATGTTATTTTTCACTCATTTTTTAGCGCTGCACTTCTCTTTACACTATATTTTTTACAGGTTTAGATCACTTGTTTGTTCTAGCTGCTCACGTTTCTCTGACAGCGCGATATTCACACTTACTTTTTACAAGATATACCGTATTTATCGGCGTATAACACGCACTTTTTTCCCCTTAAAATCAGGGGAAAGTTGCAGGTGCGTGTTATACGCCGATCCCTGCCGATCCGGAGCTGTCACTTCTTCAAAATCGCGGACCGCGATTTGAAAATGGCGCCGCCGGCGCCGAAGTACACAGAGCCGGTCCTCGGCTCTTTCCGGCGGCTCTCGTTTACTTTCGGCTCCACTCGTAGTCCCGAGCGGAGCTATCCGAACCTACTCGGATAGCTCCGCTCCGGACTACGAGTGAAACCGAAAGTAAACGAGAGCCGCCGGAAAGAGCCGAGGACCGGCTCTGTGTACTTCGGCGCCGGCGGCGCCATTTTCAAATCGCGGTCCGCGATTTTGAAGATGTGACAGCAGGGACAGGGGATCCCAGGCTGCACGGGGGGAAGGCTGCACGGGGGGAAGGCTGCACGGGGGGAAGGCTGCACGGGGGGAAGGCTGCACGGGGGGAAGGCTGCACGGGGGGAAGGCTGCACTGACAAGGCTGCACTGGGGAAGGCTGCACTGACAAGGCTGCACTAACATGGCTGCACTAACATGGCTGCACTGACATGGCTGCACTGACATGGCTGCACTGACATGGCTGCACTGACAAGGCTGCACTGACATGGCTGCACTGACAAGGCTGCACTGACAAGGCTGCACTGACATGGCTGCACTGGGGAAGGCTGCACTGGGGAAGGCTGCACTGAGGAAGGCTGCACTGACAAGGCTGCACTGACAAGGCTGCACTGACAAGGCTGCACTGACAAGGCTGCACTGACATGGCTGCACTGACATGGCTGCACTGACAAGGCTGCACTGACATGGCTGCACTGGGGAAGGCTGCACTGGGGAAGGCTGCACTGGGGAAGGCTGCACTGAGGAAGGCTGCACTGACAAGGCTGCACTGACAAGGCTGCACTGACAAGGCTGCAATGAAGGGCATTTCAAATCGCGGACCGCGATTTGAAAATGGCGCCGCCGGCGCCGAAGTACACAGAGCCGGTCCTCGGCTCTTTCCGGCGGCTCTCGTTTACTTTCGGCTCCACTCGTAGTCCCGAGCGGAGCTATCCGAACCTACTCGGATAGCTCCGCTCCGGACTACGAGTGAAACCGAAAGTAAACGAGAGCCGCCGGAAAGAGCCGAGGACCGGCTCTGTGTACTTCGGCGCCGGCGGCGCCATTTTCAAATCGCGGTCCGCGATTTTGAAGATGTGACAGCAGGGACAGGGGATCCCAGGCTGCACGGGGGGAAGGCTGCACGGGGGGAAGGCTGCACGGGGGGAAGGCTGCACGGGGGGAAGGCTGCACGGGGGGAAGGCTGCACGGGGGGAAGGCTGCACTGACAAGGCTGCACTGGGGAAGGCTGCACTGACAAGGCTGCACTAACATGGCTGCACTAACATGGCTGCACTGACATGGCTGCACTGACATGGCTGCACTGACAAGGCTGCACTGACATGGCTGCACTGACAAGGCTGCACTGACATGGCTGCACTGACAAGGCTGCACTGACATGGCTGCACTGGGGAAGGCTGCACTGGGGAAGGCTGCACTGAGGAAGGCTGCACTGACAAGGCTGCACTGACAAGGCTGCACTGACAAGGCTGCACTGACAAGGCTGCACTGACATGGCTGCACTGACATGGCTGCACTGACAAGGCTGCACTGACATGGCTGCACTGGGGAAGGCTGCACTGGGGAAGGCTGCACTGGGGAAGGCTGCACTGAGGAAGGCTGCACTGACAAGGCTGCACTGACAAGGCTGCACTGACAAGGCTGCAATGAAGGGCATTTAAATGTAAGTTTTTTTCCCTTCAACTTCCCTCCTAAAAGTTTTTTTTCCTTAAAATTCCCTCCTAAATTGGGGTGCGTGTTATACGCCGGTGCGTGTTATACGCCGATAAATACGGTATATGTCACCAACATACCAAGAAAATATAAGGATCCAAAGCAGTGGGAGAACTATCAGGGTTGCAAAGGTTGTCTTGCCTCAGGGCTCTGGTGTTCTGCCACTGTGGGGTTTCCCAGCCTCCTCTTGCTGTCCTGCCCCTGCTATTGACTGCTCTGGTCTGGCATCTCTTGGAATTTACAGGCTGGTTCTCCTGTCCTAAGGATGGGAGAAATCAGTCTGTTTTTTTCAGTAACTGAGAGTCCTGGTGGAGTCCTTCCTGCAACTCGCTCTTCTCCCTGTCAATGAGGATGCAGGGGAAGGAGCAGATCGGGCGGGATGGTTGTGTGATCGCTCGCATTATGCAGTGTCAGCAAGCAGAGGGAGGGGGGAGGAATCGCCCGCAGGAGCTGACTGGGGACTCTCTCCCTCTTAGACATTGATTTTTTGTAAAAAAAATGGGGGGGGGGCACATGGTGGGGCACAGCATAATGTTGGGGGGGTCAGGGCCCCCTCTGGCCCCCCCCCCAGGGACGCCATTGTTTATAACTACCTGGAATTCAGCTGTATTCAAAACTGAGCAAATATATTAAAGTGACTGTTGATCACTTGGATACTCCTTTTTCCAGCGTCTAATCCATTAATCAAATCCAGAAGGTTACATTCCAGTCCAGTGTTGTCACTTGTAGCCGATGATCGTCACATTGTGTCAGGTGGTGAGGACCGAACATTAGTGGTGTTTGACCGCAGAGTGAATGCAGTTCTGCAAACCATACAGGTAAGGCACAAATGTTTATATGTGGGTACAATATTCATGATGTCCCTTTTTTCCCAGGTAACAATTAATTCAATAATGGGATGTTTTTTTTTTCAATTAATCCTGGAGGGGCTTATGTATGAACTTTCGTTTCATTGTGAGCAGGATCATTTCATACACTTTTTCAATATGTGTAAAGTTGTACAGCTTTCTACCCTGTCAACAGAGCAGAGGAAGGGATGCTTATTACAGTGGATCTTCAGCATGTGTTGCGTTTTGAAATAGATACAGTGCCTTGAAAAAGTAATCATACCCCTTAAAATTTTGTCATGTTACAACCAAAAACATAAATTAATTTTATTGGGATTTTATGTGGTAGACCAACACAAAGTGGCAGATAATTGTGAAGTGGAAGGAAAATGATAAATGGTTTCCACAATTTTTTAGAAATATGTGAAAAGTGTGGCGTGCATTTGTATTCAGCCCCCCCTGAGTCAATACTTTGTAGAACCACCTTTCACTGCAATTACAGCTGCAAGTCTATTTGGGGATGTCTCTACCAGCTTTGCACATCTAGAGAGTGAAAATCTTTGCTGATTCTTCTTTGGAAAATAGCTTATGCTCTCTCAGATTGGATGGAGAGCGTATGAACAGCAATTTTTAAGTCTTGCCACAGATTCTCAATTGGATATAGGTCTGGACTTTGACTGGGCCATTCTAACACATGAATATGCTTTTATCTAAACCATTCCTTTTTAGCTCTGGCTGTATGTTTAGGGTCGTTGTGCTGCTGGAAGGTGAACCTCCGCCCCAGTCTCAAGTCTTTTGCCGACTCTAACAGGTTTTCTTCTAATGCTTGTTTTAGTCCGGTCGTACGTCATCACGTACGAATCTGTCAGACTTTGGTTGATCGTGTGTAGGCAAGCCCATTCATTCAAAAAGTCCGTCAAAGTCCACCGAACCAAGTCTGCCGTAAAGTCCGCTCGTGTGTACGCGGCATAAGATTGCCCTGTATTTGGCTTCATCCATCTTCCCATCAACTCTGACCAGCTTCCCTGTCCCTGCTGAAGAAAAGCATCCCCACAACATGATGCTGCCACCACCATGTTTCACGGTGGGGATGGTTTATTCAGGGTGACGTGTAGTGTTAGTTTTCCGCCACACATAGCGTTTTGCTTTTAGGCGAAAAAGTTCAATTTTGTCCTCATCTGAACAGAGCACCTTCTTCCACATGTTTGCTGTGTCCCCCACATGGCTTCTCACAAACTGAAAATGGGACTTCTTATGGCATTCTTTCAACAATGGTTTTCTTTTTGCCATTCTTCCATAAAGACCAGATTTGTGGAGTCACGACTAATAGTTGCCCTGTGGACAGATTCTCCTACCTGAGCTGTGGATCTCTGCAGCTCCTCCAGAGTTACCATGGGCCCTTTGGCTGCTTCTCTGATTAATGCTCTCCTTGCCCGGCCTGTCAGTTTAGGTGGACGGCCATGTCTTGGTAGGTTTGCAGTTGCGCCATACTCTTTCCATTTTCGGATGATGGATTGAACAGTGCTCTGTGAGATGTTCAAAGCTTGGGATGTTTTTTTTATAACCTAACCCTGCTTTAAACTTCTGTACAACTTTATTCCTGACCTGTCTGGTGTGTTCCTTGGCCTTCATGATGCTGATTGTTCACTAAGGTTCGCTAACAAACCTCTGAGGGCTTCACGGAACAGCTGTATTTATACTGAGATTAAATTACACACAGGTGGACTCTATTTACGAATTAGGTGACTTCTGGAGGCAATTGGTTCCACTAGATTTTAGTTAGGGGTATCAGAGTAAAGGGGGCTGTATACAAATGCATGCCACACTTTTCAGATGTTTGTTTGTAAAAAATTGTGAAAACCATTTTATCATTTTCCTTCCACTTTACAATTATGTGCCACTTTATGTTGGTCTATCACATAAAATCCCAATAAAATACATTTACGTTTTTGGTTGCAACATGACAAATTGTGGAAAATTTCACGGGGTATGAATACTTTTTCAAGGCACTGCAAATGCTTCTATTGTTCTACATTAATTATGTAACTGAAGTCAACAAGTCAGGTAACCAGTGGTCAACACAGCTTGATCTTTTGACTTATGTGACCTATGTATGGCACGTATGATACAACAGTGCCATCTAGAGGTTAAATTGGAGAAAAGTTTCTTCTATAGAAGGAACG
Source organism: Lithobates clamitans (assembly GCA_037952925.1). Taxonomy (NCBI): domain Eukaryota; kingdom Metazoa; phylum Chordata; class Amphibia; order Anura; family Ranidae; genus Lithobates; species Lithobates clamitans. The sequence continues at coordinate 1,461,082 of JBBGZY010000832.1, forward strand.
TAAAGGAAGTAGCAAGACAGGATACCCCCATGTGGGATTGTCTACCCAAGCTTTCTAAATAAAAGGTCAACAGGTTAAGCTGACAGGAGGACTCTACAGTATAATGACATAACACCAAAGAAGATCTGTGCCAGAAGAAACTTCATCTGACATCTCTTTTCGCCTGATCACCTGCATTTGCTTGTAGAGTAAGCCTGGGGTCCTGGCTGCCTACGGAGATCGTGAAGGCGCTAAATAACCTTTTTTGTGTATTCTTATTGTTAATTCTCTAGGAAGTACATAGCATTTTGCTCGTAATAGTTTGCATGCAAAGCATTTTTGTTTAGTAAAAGCACATTAATACACTACTAAGGTCTAAACTACATTGCTGCTAATGCAAAGTGACCTTAATAGTAAAGCACAGCCAGACATAACTCTTTTTACCTTTAGATAGGGAAGGGTTGGAAATTAAAGTGATTGTAAAGCTTCATGTTTTTGTTTTTTTTTAAACAAACATGTCAAACTTACGTCCACTGTGCAGCTCGTTTTGCACAGAGTGGCCCCAATCCTCGACTTCTGGGGTCCCTCTGTGGCTCTCGCGGCTCCTTCTCTTATCAGATAACCCCCTAGGAGAAGCGCTCTCCAGGGTGGTTACCTTGCGGCCGCGCTCCCGAGTCCAGCATTCACGTCCATAGACACGAATGCTGGACTCGGCCCCGGCGCCTGCGTCATTGGACTTGATTGACAGCAGCGGGAGCCAATGGCTGCGCTATCAATCTATTCAATCAAGAGCCGGGACCCCGTGCAGAGTGGGAGAGCGCGTCTCCGTCGAGTGAATGAAGGGGCTCAGGTAAGTAAAACGGGGGGCCAGTCACTGCCAGAAGTCTTTTCACCTTAATGCATAGGATGCATTAAGGTGAAAAAACACAAGGGTTTACAACCCCTTTAACCACGTCCCAACCGCTGTACATATATAAACGTCCTTGGTGGGAAGTGGTTATACCAGGATCATGGCTGCTCCTGCAAACATGATCCTGGCATCAAAATTTGCAGCTGGCGATGGACCACTTTCCTGTAAAAGTGGTCCAAGTGGCTCTACAGCTGCTTTATTACTATCACAAGGATGTTGTTCACCCCAATAAAGTTGATCCAAAAAAAAATTTGAGAAAGTGTAAACAAAAACGTAAATAAAGTGCCCCCATACCCCTGAGCTCGGCTGAAAATGGTAACACATATAGGTCCCACACATATATGTAAATGGTGTTTGCACCACATATGAAGTATCGGCATAAACGTCAGAGTTAGAGCAATACTTCTGGCACCATGCCCCCTGATTAACTCTATACCGGTAACCTGAGAAAGGCTTTTAAAGCGTCGCCTATGGATAATTTAAAGCGGGATTCCGGCCATTAAAAAAAAAAAAATGTAAAAGTCAGCAGCTACAAACACTGTAGCTGCTGACTTTAAATAAGTACTTACCTGTCCTGGGTGCCCGCGATGTTGGCGGCCCGAGGCCGACTCGTCCCTCGGGTCCCGGCACCGCCATCCTAGGTAAGGGAAACAGGCAGTGCAGCCTTGCGGCTTCACTGCCAGTTTCCTACTGCGCACGCGCGAGCGGCGCTTTGTGAATGGCCCCGTGGTGTTCTGGGAACACACACAGTTCCCAGAAGACAACGGGGCCGCTCACCGAGGAGCAGAACACACCGCGGAATAGGAAGAGGCAGATTAGGAAGACTGCCTAGCAACAAGGGTTTAGGTAAGTTTAAAAAAAAAATTTTATTATTTTTTTTTAGGATTTTTGGTGAATTTTTTTTTTCAGGGTGGCCCTCCACTTTAATGTACTGTTGTTTGTCGCCATTCCACAGGTGTGTGCAGTTTTAAAGAGTGACATGTTAGGGATCTACTCAGTGTAATATTTATCTTTTGTGTTTTACCAAAAAATTGGGTATTATATAGTGTTTTTGTGCACTAAAATTCATTAAATGTATTTTTTCCTGAAAATTTGCATTTGATAAACTACTGCACATATATTGTGCGATATAAATTGCAACAACCACCATTTTATTCTCCAGGGCCTTTGCTTTCTGCATATATATCATCTTTGGGTAATTTCTAGCAAAAAAAATGCAGGGTTTTACAAGTATGTGAGATATGTCAGAATTGGCCTGATCTTGAAATGGTTTTTGACGTCTGTGTCCCAGTGGGGATATTTCCTGTCTACCATAGTGTGTTTCCTGTCTTAGAGCCAGCGGTATTTTCAGGTAATCATTGAAAATATACTTCCAGTGACTGTAATAGGTTAGCCTTAGAAAAATTAGTTACCAGCTGTAAAATTGTAGGTGCTTTGGCTACCTGGCTGCTGGGATTTCGCACATCCCATTATATGCATTCTAAATAAATGAAAACCTTACCTATGCCATTTAGTTTGCTAAAATACTGTTTATTTTATAAAACACTGTTTTGACATTTTAGTTACAATTGTATGCACGTCAGTGCTGCTGATCTCCTCTAGCCTCTTTTAGCCACTTTGTCTACATGCATTTTTGTATATATTGCTATATTGTGTGTGTGTGTGTGTGTGTGATATATTCAGGAGAGGCTGGTCCATTAGTGGCGCAGGGGCACGCCCCCCTAATTTGCATGCGGGGCGCTGGACTCATACGTTTTGCATGAGGTTTTGTTTTTTTTCCAAGCCACATGATTAGATTGGCTTGAAAGAGGTTAGGCTCGGGGTGCATTTGCTATAGTCTTCCGGCTTCTCCTCTCAGCCAATCAGGACGGGAGGCGGATCTGGTTGGCCTAGGAGGAGAGGCCGCGGAGGGGCTGAATGCGGGGGGGGGGACCAGGGGGGGGGTGTTTGTTTGCTGCCCCCCCCCCCCCCCAAAAAAAAAAAAGCTTTGCACCAGCTCTGCCACTGTGTGTGTGTGTGTGTGTGTATGTATATGTATATGTGTGTATATATGTATATATATATATATATATATATATATATATATATATATATATATAATATAAATTGTGCTTGTCTAGCTTCCTGATTGTACCAAGCCTGAACAATATGTGTTGGCATGGCCAATGGTAGACTCCACCAGGGCCTAATGTAACAGGGTGACAACACAGGAAAGCTTTGGGAAACATGTTAATGCATCTAAGAGATTGTAGTGAGTGGGTTTAGATTCTACCTCAGCTCAAACTGTAGTGGATAGGTGTTTTGGCAGTGTAATAGGGCGTACACACGGTCGGACTTTGTTCGGACATTCCAACAACAAAATCCTAGGATTTTTTTCCGACGGATGTTGGCTCAAATTTGTCCTGCATACACACGGTCACACAAAGTTGTCGGAAAATCCGATCGTTCTAAACGCGGTGACGTAAAACACGTACGTCGGGACTATAAACGGGGCAGTGGCCAATAGCTTTCATCTCTTTATTTATTCTGAGCATGCGTGGCACTTTGTCCGTCGGATTTGTGTACACACGATCGGAATTTCCGACAACGGATTTTGTTGTCGGAAAATGTTATCTCCTGCTCTCCAACTTTGTGTGTCGGAAAATCCGATGGAAAATGTCCGATGGAGCCCACACACGGTCGGAATTTCCGACAACACGCTCCGATCGGACATTTTCCATCGGAAAATCCGACCGTGTGTACGGGGCATGACAGTGAATGAGGCTTTTCATTTATCATTTCATCAAAATTCTAATTTCTCACAGCCTGTATCAGTATATAATAACTCCTGTTGGAGCTGCACGATTCTGGACAAAATCAGAATCACAATTTTTTTGCTTAGAATAAAGATCACGATTCCTGTGGCGTAACATCATTTTTTACCATCTTTCACATTATACAAAAAAATTGGGCTAACTTTACTGTTTTGTTTTTCTTTGTTTTTTTATATTCATTGAAGTGTATTTTTTCCCAAAAAATTGTGTTTCAAGGACCACTGTGCAAATACAGTGTGTGATATAAAATATTGCAACGACTGCCATTTTATTCTCTAGGGTCTCTGCTAAAAAATATATATATAAAATGTTTGGGGGTTCTAAAGTAATTTTCTAGCAAAAAAAATACTTATTTTACCTTGTAAGCAACAAGTGTCAGAAAAAGACTTAGTCTTTACTTGGTTAAACTGACCTCATTTGCAGACCAAAGTTCATTACTTTGATCTGTTAAATGAACAAAAAGATACAATGTTTCTTTTTATCTCTCCTTCGGAGCTGAGCAATGTTGTTGATAAGGTTGCTGGCTGCTTTTTTTATTATTTATTTATTTATTTATTTATTTATTTATTGACAGCTGTGAGCAGGGAACTGCTCTGCACTTGTTACATGAATTGTGGAAATGCCGGATTAAGATCGATTTTATTTATTTATTTATTTTAACTATTAATCGTTCAGCTCTAACTCCTGTCATCTATTTGTTCCTCTCTTGCCTAGATGGACTATTACCTGTTCTGCATGGTTTATGAGGCACCACAGCTATGGGCAGGAAACAACCAAGGACAAGTCCATGTGTACGAAAGCCAAGGAGGGACATTCCAGCACCTGCGGGTACTGGAAACTACAGTTTATTATTGGTATATCGTGGCGGGAGATCTGAGTACAATTGTACAATTACTTCATAGAATCATTGTAATGGATATTATCTGCTAGAAATGGAAACCAGTAGCCAGAACCTTAAGATTTAGGCTGAGAACAACAGCAGATGAACAGAGTCTGGGTTGTGGGATGTTACAATAATCCAAGGTTAAATTCCAGAAAGCTAAAATCTGTGTAACAAGCTGAGAACAGAATCCTAAAAGCCAGGATCCAAGCCCTTGTAACAAGCCAGGGTCAGAATACAGACAGTGAAGATCAGAGTTTATGTAACAAGCTCAGATCAGAATCCGGACAGTAAAGTTTAGAGTTTATGTAAGAAGCCCAATAATCAGGCAAGGAAGCAGTAAACTAAGTGGAGTTATCTTCATAATAATTCCTCACTGCATCCCCAGAATCAATATATAATCATATATTAAGTGCAGACAAAACTCCACATATGTGAATAAAGATGATGATAAAACCATACATAAATTAAAAAAAAATAATTAAATAAAAAAAATCCAACACAAATTTCCCGTTCAATGTATCCTTAAACTTTTGAAACTTCTTGACAAAAACATCTTCTGTCCTTCACACACTGTATCAAACAACCACCACCATGGTGATCTTCTTTGGAACTAAAAAAATGCACACCCCCAGATCTCCCACATAGATGCTCAGGAAAAAAAAGCCACATGGAAACCATCATAGTGCTTTCCAAAAAAATATCAATATTTTATTTTATAAAACCCACAAAAGGAAATAGACTCACGATCAAGGTGCACAGAAATGATGCACCACAGATATCTTACATATAAAAGACCACCACAGGGGGTGTCCGATAGGGGCTGCAGCTTGTAGATGAAATCCCAGTGCTTGTTGTACTATTCCCCTGTAAACCAATTATATATATATATATATGTGTGTATAAGCTCATATATATAAGTATAGCTCATGGCGTTCCTCTCCTCACTATTTAGATGCATCCGTCTTGCATCACTGGCTCTACCCCTTACACGTTGCGTCATAGGTGTAACACACACATTGCAGGAAAATTTGCTTTGGATTTGTTTATTTTTATGATTTTTTTTTAAATTTATGTATGGTTTTGCCATCATCTTTATTCACATATGTGGAATTTTGTTTGCACTTGATATATGATTATATATTGATTCTGGGGGTACAGCGCAGAATTATTATGAAGATATTTTCTGCTTGGTGTGTTGTACACTAGTAAATTCCAGCAGCAGCTCAGTTTTTATAATAACTTTAGGTTATTGTAGTTTTTGAATGTATAATTTTTTTTTTTAAATATTTAATTTTTGGCTTTCATACTGACTGGACCAACTAGTGTGGTGTGTGCTGGGGCAATTTTATTTGTGTGTTTTTTTTTGTTTGTTTTTTGTTTGTTTTTTTAGTATCCAAACTAACTGGACTTAGGCCTCTTTCATACGGATGATCCGTATGTCCGTTTTTCATCCATCCGTTTTCGGATGAAAAACGGACATACAGTCATCCTATGGAGCGTCGGATGTCAGCGGTGACATGTCCGCTGACATCCGACCCGCTCCGATCCGAAAAGTGTAACGGATGAAAAACCTACTTTTTCCTCCGTTTTCGGATCGGATCGGATGACGACGGACACTACGGACCGTCATCATCCGATCCCCCCATAGGGGAGAGCGGCGCTCTGACAGGTCCGTCGCTGCACAGTGTGCAGCGATGCACCTGTCATCTTCCTGCTCAGCGGGGATCGGCGGAGCTATCACCGCTGAGCAAGCGGATGTTCACGGGGCGGATCATGACTGATCTGCCCCGTGTGAAAGAGGCCTTAAAGTACATCCAAACCCAAAAACAAAAATGTATTATATTGCAGCTTACCAGTCTTTGGATGTGGTGGCTGCATTGTGTTGTGGCTGCATTTGTTTTGTATTTTCAGTCTTTTTCTTTCTTTATTTTAAGCAGGTAATTCTGCAAAAATCCATTTCATTCATACTTCCTACTATTATTCCTCCGCTGTATCTATTCAGGGAGCCATGATTGTCACACAGGCTGGAATACAGTCATGCCTACCTTTTTGTTCATATCCATTACATAAGGGAAATCCATTACATGGGGGTTTTACAGAATGAAGATAACATTATTTATGCTTCCAGTGCCACTCACTCAGGAAGTGACAAGCATACTGCATTTCTGGTAAGTTCGACAGATATATATATACAGTTGTGCTCATAAGTTTACATACCCTGGCAGAATGAATGATTTCTTGGCCATTTTTCAGAGAATATGAATGATAAAACATTTTTCTTTCACTCATGGTTACTGTTTGGCTAAAGCCATTTATTATCAGTCAATGACAACAAACTACCCAAATGACCCTGATCAAAACTTTACACACCCAGTTCTTAATACTGTGTATTGCCCCTTTTAACATCAATGACAGCTTAAAGTTATTTGTGGAATTTGGGGATGAGGCTTTCTATCTTCTCAGATGTAAAGCTGCCCATTCCTCTTGGCAAAAAGCCTCCATTACCTGTAATTTTTTGGGCTGTCTTGCATGAGCTGCACATTTGAGCTCTCCCCAGAGGGGCTCAATGATATTGAGGTCAGGAGACTGAGATGGCCACTCCAGAACCTTCACTTTATTCTGCTGTAGCCAATGACAGGTCGGCTTGGCCTTGTGTTTTGGATCATTGTCAAGTTGGAAAGTCCAAGTACGTCCCATGCGCAGCTTCCTGGCTGATGAATGCAAATGTTCCTCCAGTATTTTTTGATAGCATACTGCATTCATCTTGCCAACAATTTTGACCAAATTTCCTGTGCCTTTGTAGCTCACACATCCACAAAAAATCAGCGATCCACCTCCGTGTTTCACAGTAGGAATGGTGTACCTTTCATCATAGGCCTTGTTGACTCCTCTCCAATTGAATGAAGCGTTTATGGTTGTGGCCAAAAAGCTAAATTTTGGTCTCATCACTCCAAATGACTTTGTGCCAGAAGGTTTGAGGCCTGTCTTGGATATCTTTTTACATCCCTTTCCTGTTTTATACAGTTCAACTACCTTTACACCGCAGATCATTTTACAATTCTTTTGCTTTCCCCATGACTCAGAATCCAGAAACGTCAGTGCAGCACTGGATGAAGGATGCAAGGGTCTGTCAGGAGTCCAGAAACTCATTGACCTTTTATACACACACACACTAATTACAAGCAAATAGATCACAGGTGAGTATGGTTACCTTTAACCACTTGCCTACAGGGCACTTACACCCCCTTCCTGCCCAGGCCATTTTTCAGCTTTCAGCACTGTCGCACTTTGAATGACAATTGCGTGGTCATGCTACACTGTACGCAGATGACATTTTTATAATTTTCTTCACACAAATAGAGCTTTCTTTTGGTGGTATTATTTAATCACTGCTGGGTTTATTATTTTTACTTAAAAAATAAAAAATAAAAAGACCAAAAATTTTGAAAAACATTTTTTTTTTAACTTTGTTTCTGTCAGTAAATTTTGTAAATAAAGTCATTTTTCTCCTTCACTGATGGTCACTAATGAGGCGGCACTTATGGGAACTGATTAGGTTGCACTGATGAGGAGGAACTAATATGCCTCACTTATGGGCACTGATAGGTGGCACTGATGGGTAGCACGGGTGGGCACTGATGGGCATTGATGGGTGGCACTGATGGGCAGCACTGATGGGCGGCACCGTCATTTGACGGTGGATGGGCGGCAACTAGTTAATAGTCATTCAAATCCCTTCGTGTCAACTAGTGTGCACGTTATCAGGCCAAAATCACCATGGTATGTAAACTTTTGATCAGGGTCATTTGGGTAGTTTCTGTTGTCATTATGATTTAAAAAGAGTAAGCACAGTTGATTGATAATAAATGGCTTCATGAGTGAAAGAAATGTTTTTGTGTTGTCATTCATATTCTCTGAAAAATGGCCAGGGTGTGTAAACTTATGAGCACAACTGTATGTGTGTGTGTGTGTGTGTGTGTGTGTGTATATGTGTATATTGTAAATATTTTATTATATGTTTTCATGTGACAGCACTGAAGAAATGACACTTCTTTCAGACAGTGAGAGCGATAACACCAAATTTAACACACCTGTTCCCCATTCATACCTGAGACCTTGTAACACTAACAAGTCACATGACACCGGGGAGGGAAAATGGCAAATTGGGCCTAATTTGGACATTTTCACTTAGGGGTGTACTCACTTTTGTTGCCAGCGGTTTAGACGTGTGTGGCTGTGTGTTGAGTTATTTTGAGAGGACAGCAAATTGACACTGTTATACAAGCTGTACACTCACTACTTTACATTGTAGCAAAGTGTCATTTCTTCAGTGTTGTCACATGAAAAGATAGAATAAAATATTTACAAAAATGTGAGGGGTGTACTCTCTTTAGTGAGATTGTGTGTGTGTGTGTGTGTATGTATATGTGTGTATATATATATATATATATATATATATATATATATATATATATATATATATATATATATATATATATATATATATATATATATATATATATATGTAATTTTTTTTATTGTTTTTATTTTTTCTTTGTAATCTTTGAAAAATTAAAACTAATGCAGCTACCTCTTCTAAGGATTAATTATCATTTTTGCTTTTGGGTTTAGCTATTCTTTACTGGCCAAAGACTGATTGGGCAAACAAGGATACACAGGAGAAACCACTAAATAGATCAGGTATAAAAGCATCTATGACACACACAATCGCTCTTAAACAGTTGCCAGAATAAATTGCAGAACTGGTACTTCCTGGTGCAGTCCACAAGAGACTTTCATCTATGTGAGTTGACTGTGTAGAAAGTCCATCCACACCAGAGATGCAGTCTGCCTGGAGTTTGTATGTTCTGTATTGGTTTTCTCCAGGTTTTCCAGTACCTTCCCACAACCCAAAAAAACATGCTAGTAATGTATTCAGCCTCCAACTGTAATGTATGTATCTTAATGGAGGATGTGGTAGGACATTAGAGTGTGGTTGCATATGAATTACTACAGCATATGTAGCAACCCTATGAAAGAGTAAAATAACATAGACCGTTGTTTCTAAGTTTTTGGTTCGTATTGTCCTCCAACACATCCTAAATTCTGGACTTTCAGTTTGAAGCAGAACTGGTTAGAAAGCAACAGCTTTTGGAAGCATGCTGGTTCTTCACCGGTGATTCTGGAATTAGGTAAAACTTACCAGCTTGTAAGCCGTCTGAGGCTGGTTAAAGCCCCGTACACACAGTCCGAATATCGGCCGCAATCAGCTGCAAAAGTAGAAACCGCCTGACATTCAGCCTGTGTGTACAGCTGCTTGGCCGACAGAAGCCGATCTCAGGACTGGCTTCTGTCAAATGAGCATGCTCGAAAACTAGCAGCCGATCAGCGCTTGCTACCAATGGCTGTTAGCGCTGGGGGGGGTTCCCCCAGTCAGAACACAATAGCTCAGTGGGGGAGATCGCTGTACTAACATTGCGTAGAGAGTACAGCGACCTCTCAGTTTTTTTTCATTCAGCAAAAAATACTTGAGGTGTATACTAGGCTTTAGACACAATCTTGACTTATACTTGTCTATTAAAGGTGCTGATCATTCAGGTGATATGTATAATTATATAAGTATTATCCTACTAATCCTTTTTTCCCTTTTTTTTTTTTGTGTGTTTTTCTGACTCTTGTGGCCCCCTTATCCTCCTGTCCATTGCTGCTATTTTACTACTTTTATCCTTTTTTAAAAAAACTTTTTTTATGTCTATATCCTGTTTTTACTAATTCCCTTCCATCCATCATCCCTTTTTTTTTCTTTGTCACCTTTGTCTCTTTACTCTTCCTCTTTCATTCTTCCTCCTCCATTCATCCTCCTCATTTTACTCCCCCCTCCTCTTCTCTTTTACTCTTCCTCCCTCCTCTTCTCTTTACTCTTCCCCCCTCCTCTTCTCTTTACTCTTCCCCCCTCCTCTTCTCTTTACTCTTCCCCCCTCCTCTTCTCTTTACTCTTCCCCCCTCCTCTTCTCTTTACTCTTCCTCTCTCCTTTGGTCCTCTCTTCTTTTATTCTTTTTCTCATCTTCTGTCCTCTTCTATTTACTCTACTCTTCCATCCCCTTCCATCATCCCATTTTTTTTTTTATTTCTTTATCTGTCACATTCCTCTCTTTACTCTACTCTCCCTCTTCTGTCATCCTGGGTTTTTGGTTCTTATCTTCATCTGTCTTCTTTTTTATTCTTGTCTGTCACATCCCTGCTCGTGTGTCTGTTTGTGTCTGTCTCCCCCCCCTCGCGCGTGCTTTCTCTCTCTCTCTCTCTCTCTCTCTCTCTCTCTCTCTCTCTCTCTCCCCCTCTTTCACGCGCTCTCTCTCCCCTCTCTCTTTTCACCTCTCTCTTCTCTCTCTCTCTCTCTCCCCTCTCTCTTTCACCTCTCCCCCTCTCTTCTCTCTCTCTCTCTCTCTCCCCCTCTCGCGCTCCCCCTCTCGCTCTCTCGCTCTCTCTCATCTCCACCCTCTCTCTCTCTCCACCCTTTCTCTCCCTCTCTCTCTCTCCACCCTTTCTCTCCCTCTCTCTCTCCTCCCTTTCTCTCCCTCTCTCTCTCCACCCTTTCTCTCCCTCTCTCTCTCCACCCTTTCTCTCCCTCTCTCTCTCCTCTCTTTCCCCCTCTCTCTCCAATCTCCCACCTCCCTCTCTCTCTCATCCCCTCTCTCTCTCATCCCCCCTCTCTCTCATCCCCCCCCTCTCTCTCTCTCTCATCCCCCCTCTCTCTCCACGCCCTCTCTCTCTCCCTCTCTCCCCCCCTCTCTCTCTCTCTCTCTCTCTCTCTCTCTCTCTCTCTCTCTCTCTCTCTCTCATCCTCCCCCCCTCTCTCTCTCTCATCCTCCCCCCTCTCTCTCTCTCTCATCCTCCCCCCCCTCTCTTTCTCTCTCATCCTCCCCCCTCTCTCTCTCTCTCTCTCTCTCTCTCTCATCCCCCCTCTCTCTCCCCTCCCTCTCTCTCTCCCCTCCCTCTCCAATCTGCCACCTCTCTCCCCCCTCCTCCCCCCCTCTCTCTCTCTCTCTCTCTCTCTCTCTCTCTTTCTCTCACCCCCCACTCTCTCTTTCTCTCTCCCCCCCCCTCTCTCTCACCCCCCCTCTCTCTCACCCCCCTCTCTCTCTTTCTCTCTCTCCCCCCCTCTCTCTCACCCCCCCTCTCTCTCTCACCCCCCTCTCTCTCTTTCTCTCTCTTCCCCCCCTCTCTCTCTCTCACCCCCCCCTCTCTCTCTCTCTCTCTCTCTCTCTCTCACCCCCCTCACTCTCTTTCTCTCTCCCTCTCCCCCCTCTCTCTCTTCCCCCCCCCTCTCTCTCTTTCCCCCCCCCTCTCTCTCTTTCCCCCCCTCTCTCCCTCTCTCTCTCCTCCCCCTCTTGCTCTCGTGCTCTCTCCCCACCCTCTCTCTCTCCCCCTCTCTCTCTCTCTTCACCCCCCTCTCTCCCTCTCTCTCTCCCCCCCTCTCTCTCTCCCCCTCTTGCTCTCGCGCTCTCTCCCCCCTCTCTCTCTCCCCCCTCTCGCTCCCCTCTCGCTCTCTCTCATATCAGTGTTTTGATGTAGGTCACACCTCACAGATCACAGGTATCTGTCACTCCGCAGGTACGCTCTACACAACTTCCACTGATAAAACCATGAAGGTGAGTGAGCAACATAGTAGGCACATGTAATGTGGATTTCTTTTTTTCAGAATGATGAACAATGCAGTGTGTGTGTGTGTGTGTGTGTGTGTGTGTGTGTGTAAATCGTTTAAAATGTTTTGAGCTGGCTATACACTGTATGAATTCCGGCCAATTCCTGATGAACTGCACAAAATTATCTTTGTTGGTGGTGCTGCTGTTCCTCCCCTGCCTGCCATCTTTCGAACGAAGAAGCCAGGCGAAAAATTGTGTAATGAAATTGGAACTAAAGAATTTTTTTCCCCCTAAAAATAAATTACAAATCCAATAACCAGGTCATTTTAAGGGGGGCCTCCAGTGAAGTGAACTTGTAAGAAAAATTTGAATTTTGTAGACCCTCTGTGTATGCCTGTATACGTGATTTTTTTTTTTTTGTTTGATACCCCAAAAATTCCCTGGTTAGCGGCCTTCTGATTTAGAATATGGGATGTGGTGTTTGTTCACTGATCTTGGGACACAAGGTATTTGATATACCTTTTTGATATTTCTTTATTTGGTAAGTCATTGTGTTTGAATGTAATGTATCTTCTGGAGTTCTGTTTTAAAGTAAATTTGGCCTCGCCTATAAAATTTCTAAAGTAACAGCATTGCTGAAGAGCAGCACCTAGTTTTGCCCAATAATACCTTTTACAGTAACAGTTGGATAGCATAATTTCTTCCGGAAACCTGCTTGTAATCCAAAGCACTTGTATATCGAAGCAAATTTCCCCATAAGAAATAATGGAAACTCAGATGATTAGTTCCACAACCATTTATTCATAGGTCTTTCAGCCTTTAGTCCATATAAAAAAAATTGTAGCAATGCAATTGTGTAACCATAAAATGTCCATCCACAAATGGAAGCCTCCACAGGGGGATTAGAAGCAAAATCCAGCAGGAGCTACAGAGTATAAAAGAGAAGAGAGAGGCGCCTCTAAGTGTAGCAATATGGTTACATTTAATGAAGGTACAACATTTAGCAACTCACATGGTTGATGATTAAAACAGGCACATCTAAGTATGGAGGCATCCGGGGTAAAGCTGTCCACATAGACCATCCTCCACACTGCTGGCTCTCACCACCGTCGGTCTGCAATCATGACCGGGAAGACTACCCTGAAAGCTAGGCTTGAAGTGCTTGTGAAGCACAGAGTGGAAGGGATGACTTTGATGGCGGTGTGGAGGACGGTCTATGTGGACAGCTTTACCCCGGATGCCTGCATACTTAGATGTGCCTCATTTAATCATCAACCATGTTACTTGCTAAATGTTGTACCTTCATTAAATGTAACCTTATTGCTACACTTAGAGGCGCCTCTCTTCTCTTTTATACTCAATTGTGACATGACGTTATTTGTATATCAAGACATCGCTTGTATATCAAGTCAAAATTTATTAAAAAAATTTTGCTTGTCTTGCAAAACGCTCTCAAACCAAGGTTTTACTGTATTTTTTTAAACAGATCCCTGTGTCTCCTAAAACCCCTTGGATCTTAGGACCAAGTTCTGCATTGAGTCTTTACTCCTGCCCAAACTCATGGTTAAAGAAATGTTGTCACATCATAAAAAAGACTGTTATTACTTATCTGTCCTGCCACCTGTGCCTTGCATCTCCAGTCTTTTGATGAGCTTTACCGTCTAAAGTACATGTCCTGTAGTGGCGTAGGGACCGACCGCTAGAACTACAGTGCGCAGTGGGGGACCAGACAACCAGCACACCTTGAAGTGTGATGGGTGCAGAATTTTCTGTGGACTGAATAGCTGTTCCGTAGTTGAAGATTGAAGGCATGGCAGCTGAACACATAACTATTATTAGTCTTTGACACTTTTTTTTTTTTTTCATTTTTAGGCTGACAAAGGGTTGCTTTAAGCCATACCTTTTTTACTCAACTTTCAAATGACAGAGCATCTACTGGCCAGAAGTTTTGGCAAGCAACAGTTGAATGACAAAGAAGGCCTAAGACCCATTCGCACTGCCCACAGGCCAAACACTCCTTTTTAGTGTGTGGGAAGCTGTCTGTTTTTGGCTAAATTGAGGCCCAGTGGTGGGGGTGGGGGGCAGTTGCAGCAGCATTTTAGTGCATGACATCGTAAAAAAAAAAAAAAATTCTGCTTTATTTAAAGTGCCCAAAATGACATTTAATTCATGTCACTGCTCGGCATGGTGCATTGCACTGCTGTACGGTGACATGCATGCCTTCCTTTTGGAGCTGTGATAAAATGCAGCATGTCTGCATGTTATTGCAGCTCACTGCACTACACCTGCAGGCTGCTTTGCAGTGAGAAGGGGGGCACATAGAAAACAATTGGTTTTTATGTGCCCTAGCGGTGACTGGTGTTCTTCCAGTGTGGAAAAGTATCACTCGTGTGAACGAGCCCTTAATCACAGCTTGGCCAGAGGTTGGTTCCCCTTGTACCATACTGAACCTGTGACAGACATCAGTCTAAAAACTAATGCCGCGTAAACACGGTCTGATTTTCCGACAACAAATGTTCGATGGGAGCTTGTTGTCGGAAATTCCGACCGCCTGTAGGCTCCATCGGACATTTTCCGTCGGAATTTCCGACAAACAAAATTTGAGATCTGGATCTCAAAATTTATTGAATTTCAAAACAAAATCCGTTGTCGGAAATTCCGATTGTGTGTACACAATTCCGACGCACAAAATTCCACGCATGCTCGGAATCAAGCAGAAGAGCCGCACTGGCTATTGAACTTCATTTTTCTCGGCTCGTCGTACATGTTGTACATCACCGCGTTCTTGGCGATCGGAATTTCCGACAACATTTGTGTGACCGTGTGTATGCAAGACAAGTTTGAGCCAACATCCGTTGGAAAAAAAACATGGATTTTGTTGTCAGAATGTGCGATCGTGTGTACGCGGCTTAACAGAGTTATTGGAAGACATCACAAGAAGCTGCTTTTGAGGTTTCTAGTTCCTTAAAAATGTTTCTCTTTTAAAGTGGACCGTCAGTCATTTTTTAAAATCGTTATCTATTAAATCTTCCGCCCCCTGTTTTTTTAACTTTGGATAGTAAAACATTTTTTTCTGCCAGTAAATACCTTATACAGCCCACTTCCTGTTTCTTGTCTGGTCATTAGCCTAGGCCTATGACATCATGCACAGCTCTTTCTCTTACTCTCCTGAGAGTTTGCCAGGAAGGGAGGGGGATGAGTCATAAGAGGGCCAATGAGAGCTGCAGAAGCTGGAGGTGTGTGTCTGTGTACAGGAAGTGAACAGGCAGCAGCTTCAGCTGCCCACAGTTAAAATGGATGCAGCCAGTCTCAGCAGAGGGAGATTTCTGCAGTATATTTGGAAAATGCAGAATCACAGTATATATAAAATAATATGCAAAGTGTTTGGAGAGAAGCTTGAGAATGGCAAAGATGTTTTTATTACAAATTGTGTGAGCAGACTGCAGTTCCTCTTTAAGAACTACCTGGACCAGCTTTTGCCATCAACATTGTGCTTTCTACTTCCAGGTCCACATTCCTACTGACCCTCCACGCACACTGTGCACACTGGGACTGAACAACGTGGTCAATGGGGTAAGTCTGTTGTTTCAAAAGGAAAATTTAGAGAGCTACTTATTTATATGTATTGTTGTAATGTTTGTATATTAATTAATCTGCGCTAACCCCACCACCCTAGTATGTGATACTTAAAGCGGAAGTAAAACCATCCATAAAACAGCTACCTTTCCGGCACGTGCCGGAAATGTAACACTCCCATTGGTTGGGCTCTCAACCAAACTGTCAAACCATCCAATGGCCGGTGTCATAACTGATCACATGTGCAGCATCATGGCAGTTCTAGACTAAACAGAGGCCAAGATGGCGGCTTCCTTGGCTGAAAACGATAGGAGGGTTTACTTCCACTTTAAACAAAGTAAGCAAAAAAAACGTGATAAGATAATAGAAATTAAAAAATAAAAATTGAATAAATAAATAAAATTAGAGTAAATGCTGCTATCTTCTGACAAAATGAAATAATTAAGACAAATTATATAGACACAAAGAACATTGCGCAAAATAATACACCCAAATATGGGAATAAAGATGCCACTCATACTACATTAATCTCTAATGTGAAAAAATTCCAGAACATTAAAAATTAAATTGGTCTATGATGAAAGGATAATCCTCCCAAAAAAAACAAAAACAAATATATTCCACACAAATGTTTATGTTAGACGTATCAAAAGAGTGTCCAAAATGCAACAAACTGACAAAGTGTAAAGAAACAAGGAGATCTGATGATGCCGCCCCGCACACTGCACAATGGTCCTGTATTTCAACTCTGGAAAGTGAAGGTATAATCAAATGGATGTCCTCTTACCGAAACTGAAGGACCCCAGATGATGAGGGTCAAACTCGCCTGGTGGCGGCCACACACTGCAACAATCCCTCACCTGATCGGCTCCAGGGATTCGATTAGCGTCTCTCTCTCATCAGGAACGCCACATTGAAACGATCACTCCATGCATTCAGATGACTCCAGCAATTTAGTTGTAATACTTCCACCTGGTCTGCTGGGCAGGGATGGTGGCTCTCTCCCAGAATGGATACCCAGATAATCTAAAGACTTTTCCTTCTGTTCCCTTCACAGGCTCCTCCTGTGGATATTTTAAATTAATTGATTTAAAAAAAGAAGAAGAAGAAGAACTTCACAGTGCAGTAAAGTCTTGATATTTATTCAAAGCAAATTTTTTCACATGCCTATCGCAGAAATATACACACAGCTTTAGGTTCTCAAGCTATCAGCTGGTGCGTGGTGACGTCACAGAGTTCTGTATGTGTGTGTATATTTCTGCCATGTGCTTGTGAAAAAAATCTGCTTTGAATAAATATCAAGACTTTACTGCACTGTGAAGTTCTTCTTCTTTTTTTTTAAACCAATTAATTTAAAATATCCACCGGAGGAGCGACAAAGTACCCCATGATTAGTGGGTCCTACGCTATCTATAGAATGGGAGATTCTGCTTCTCCGAACCATGGGAGCCATACACTAAGCCTCGATTCACACAGGGGCAACACGACTTCAGCGCGACTTTGCAAGGCGACTTCAGCGCGACTTTGCAAGGCGACTTCAACGCGACTTTGCAAGGCGACTTGAGCGCGACTTTAAGCAGCTTACAACGCGACTTAAAGTCGCCTCCAGGACAGGCGACTTTGGCTGTGGCCAATCACAGAATAATCAGCTCTCTGGGAGGGAGGGGTTTGCCTGGGTAAACTAATTTCTTTTCCTGTAAAGTAGCTTCAATACAGATGGAGATCCGACTTGGAGGCGACTTCCATTAAATTCTATGGGTACAGGTCGCCTAGAAGTCGGATTGAAGTAGTACCAGGAACCTTTTCTGAATTCAGAGCGACTTCAGTAGTGTAAATTAAGATGCTCTCATTGACTATAATGCAAATCTCAAAGTAAAGCGACTCGGGGCGACTTGAGGGCTTACAAGTCGGATCCCAAGTCTTTGTAGTGTGAACCGACCCTAAAGGTCTCCACCCATGACACAGGTGGACGCTAATGAGAGGCACTGTATAGGGAGTGGGGTGCTCCAGCCCAAAAGGATCTTGTTTGGATTCTGACCAAATCCTTTTGGGCTGGAGCACCCCACTCCCTCATTAAGTACCTCTCATTAGTGTCCACCTGTGTCATGGGTGGAGACCTTTAGTTCTCCCATATAGAGGAGTTTATGGCTCCCATTGTTCAGTGAAGCAGCAGTCTACAGATAGCGTAGATGCCACTGATCATGGAGTACTTTGTCGCAGTAAGTGGGCTTAAGCACCATATAGTAATATGATGTGACCAAATCCCCATATTTTTTGATAATGTTTTTTGAAAATGTCTAGGTGTTTTAAATATCCTTGCAGCAGGAGGTAAATGTCTTTTTTGCATGTGTGCGCTGTAATATTTTGTTCTTCTCACTCGATTGACATTCCATATTGGATATGCTACTTTGGAAACCATTAACATATTGGATTGTCATCTTGTTTGTCAATGTCTGCGACTAGCAGCTCTACATGAGAATCTGGCAGGTCCTAAATGTTGGCTAAGCTCAAAATGCTGCTGAAGTATGGCCACCCTGTAGTGTCTGCCAGGACATGTGATAATCTTCAAGTCAGTCCCTGCATTTTTGTGGGGCCCCTGGATTGCAGACCCAGGCTGTATACTCAGCCTCCACTTCTGTCTTTGACCATAACCCAAGCCCCACCTTCGCTGCCTAACAATTCCAATGCCAGATCCTCAGTAGCCAGTAACGTTGAATGCTGGGGATGGAGTTAGTGCCATCTTTGTCTCTAGCGGTGTTGCTAGCTGAGCCAGTTTTTAGGACATGACAGGTTCACTTTTGAAGTGAAAGGCTCAATTAGTCTTTTGGCCTGTTGCTATCAACCCGGTTGGATCTGACCACCAGACATTATTAAAAGGGAGAAAAAGTAAAGCCTCAGCATTGCGTTGCATGGCAAAGCAGGAGGCTGAGCCTGCAATGAGCAGATGTGTCTGCTACAATATTTAAGGAGTCCATTTATAAAAAAAAAATGATTGGAAGAATGTGACAAGAATTTGCCTATGCTTGATGAATTTAGACTTTATTATGCATAATGCCTAACACCAGGTTTTGTGTTAGTTTTAATAGCTCATTTGGGTCAAAAGGGCCCAAACAAATTATTTTTATTGCTAAGAAATGCAGCTACTGTCAGCACTGCTCCATCAGCAGAAGAAAGTCCCTGTACCGCTGCCAGGACACAGCCCTGTATACTGTATGTAGCTGATGTTACATACAGCTTTATACAGTGCGGACAGCAGACACGTCTTAGCAATGGAAACAATTTGTTTGGGCCTGCTTGACCTAAATTAACTATTTAAAGTAATACTGCTGTTAAGCTTAGTACAGTGATTTCCTATGATTGTCAGCTCCATCTTGTGGCTATAATGTGGTATTTTTCCTGAAATGCCTCAATCAAAAAAAATACCCCGTTGTGGCCACTGGATGGAGCTGACGATCGCTGTATTAAGCAAAATGTGACCATACCTTTGTAAGGATGGGCGAACACCTGTCAAATTCATCCAACAATTTTTTTTTTTTTTTTTAAATACAGTGCCTTGAAAAGGTATTCATACCCCTTGAGATTTTCCACTTGTTGTCATGTTTTAACCAAAAACCTTAATGTATTTTATTGGGATTTTTTGTGATAGACCAACACAAAGTGGCACATAATTGTGAAGTGGAAGGAAAATGGTAAATGTTTTTTTAAATTTTTTACAAATAAATATGTGAAAAGTGTGGGGTACATTTGTATTCAGCCCCCCTTA
This sequence comes from Lithobates clamitans, assembly GCA_037952925.1. Taxonomy (NCBI): domain Eukaryota; kingdom Metazoa; phylum Chordata; class Amphibia; order Anura; family Ranidae; genus Lithobates; species Lithobates clamitans. The sequence goes on from JBBGZY010000832.1 coordinate 1,480,650, forward strand.
GTCAATACTTTGTAGAACCACCTTTCACTGAAAATACAGCTGCAAGTCTTTTGGGGGATGTCTCTACCAGCTTTGCACATCTAGAGTGACATTTTTGTCCATTTTTCATTGCAAAATAGCCCAAGCTCTGTCAGATTGGATGGAGAGCGCCTTTGAACAGCAATTTTCAAGTCGTGCCACAGATTCTCAATTGGATTTAGGTCTGGACTTTGACTGGGCCATTCTAACACATGAACTTCTCCACAACTTTATCCCTGACCTGTCTGGTGTATTCCTTGGCCTATATGATGCTGTTTGTTCACTAAGGTTCTCTAACAAACCTCAATTGGTTCTACTAGATTTTAGTTAGGTGTATCAGAGTAAAGGGGGCTGAATACAAATGCACACCACACTTTTCAGATATTTATTTGTAAAAAAAGTTTGAAAACCATTTATCATTCTCCTTCCACTTCCACGTTTTTGGTTGTAACATGACAAAATGTGGAAAATTTCAAGGGGTATAAATACTTTTTCAAGGCAATGTAAACCCCTTAAAGCGGATTTCCACTCATTTGTACCTTTATTAAAACAGACACTCACCTGTCCCACAGTCAAGTAATGCGGTCGACCGAAGCCTCGCTCCTCTCCCCCTCCTCTCCGCAGCGCTGTCATTGCAAGTGTGGGCACCTGTGACCGCTTGTGGCTTCACAGCCGGGTGCACATGCGCGAGTCGTGTTGCCTGGCAATCTTCCGGTACCTGTGACGTGTCCCAGAAGATTGCAGAGAGGGAGGGGCCCCCTAGAGGGAGATGAGGAGTCGCCAAGGCGACAGAAGGAGGAAGTGGGACAGGAAGTACCTGTCAAAACTATCCCTCCCCCAACAAAAAAAAAATTACAAGTCATATGGCATGTAAGGGGGGGGGGGGGGCGAGGAGTGATTAAAGTTCCACTTTTGGGTGGAACTCCGCTTTTAAGTCTTCGTTTTTAACCAATACATGAAAGTTGGTAAAAAGTCTTAAAGGAGTTGTAAAGGCAGAAGGCTTTTTATCTTAATGCATTACGATAAAAGGCCTTCTGTTTTCAGCAGCCCCCCTAATGCTTACCTGAGCCCCATCTCTGTCCAGCGATGTTCACGAGTCCCTTGGCCATCGTGAACTCTCCTCCTGATTGGCTGAGACACAGCAGCGGCGCCATTGGCTCCCACAGCTGTCAATCAAAGTCAGTTAGCCAATCAGGAGAGAGAGCATGAATGGACACACAGAGCTGTAGCTCGGCTCGGGTGCCCCCATAGAAAGCTGCTTGCTGTGTGGGAGCACTCCACAGGAGGGAGGGGCCAGGAGCAGCAAAGAGGGACCCAAGAAGAGGAGGATCCGGGCTGCTCTGTGCAAGTCCACTGCACATAGGAGGTAAGTATAAAATGTTAGTTATTTTAAAAAAACAATGAGACTTTACCATCACTTTAATATCCAAATATTGTTTTGCAACTTTGACCTGTTAATAATACTGTACATATCACTTCCACTACTTAGTGTATCCAGGTAAATTTATACTTTGTTTTTGTTCAGGACATTTTGTGCTTTCATTTGATGGTAAATGGTAATGGATATCTCCTGATCCGTCCTTTTTTTTATTTTTTATTTTTTATTTTTTATTTTTTTTTTTAACTTTTTTGTGTTTTACTAATAATAATAATAAAAAATAATAATAATTAAAAAAAAGAATAATTTTAAAAAATGTAGCTGTATATTTCTTGCTATTATTATAATCTTCCACCAAAGAACAACCCAAACTACATTCTCCTGCTCTTGATGATTGCTTATTTGTTGTTTATACACGTAGTAGGGCCCAGAAACAATAACCCTAAGGGCAGGCATGCCTGGAGGGAGTCCATTCCTCCTTTAAAGGCACAGGGACACAGTAGAAGCCCAGCAAAAGCACAATGACGGCTGAAAGAGTTCAGTGTGCCCCCATGCCAAATCCAAGCAAGCTATACAAAATAGGCAGCCAGCCCAATTTTTTAAAGTGAGGTACACATGGAAGGGCAGTGCACATCACAAACAAAAGAATTCCCAGCACACTTACCAGCTAGCCTGCAAAAAAAAACAAAAAACAAATTGACCCTGTCTAACGATTCACGTTTAAAACAGAGGGTTAAGTTGCACACAATTTCAAATCTGTGTGGATGCCACTCTGCCTTACCAAGGCTCCTCTGCAAAGTGCAATCCTAATTCTTATATTTTGGTATTCTCGAAGTTGGAGCATATATAGCAATGGATAAATTAAGGGCAGGCACATCTGAAGGGAGTCCCTTCCTCCTTAAGGGTGCAGAGACACATTGGAAGCCCAGCAAAAGCACAATAGGATCTGAAGGCATCCACTGTGTCCTCACACCAAATACAGAGAGCAAGCTATACTAAAATGGAAGCCACCCCAATTTATAACTAGCTTATAATGTAAGTACAGAGACTGATCACTGTGATAGCCTCTAGCTATCACCATGATCACCTGACCGGGAACTGGGCCTCCCAGTTCCTGATCGTTTAGCATGAGATCAGTGACAATTCGGTTTTTATACTGGGAGCGTGTTGTGCAGCGCATTCTCCGCATAAACACAGTTGCACATATATGCAGACCCAGGGAAAAAGACCCACTATAGTGAGGCCGCATATATGCATATGCTCAGTGGTAAGGGGTTAATCAGATGAAGACTTAGTTGATCAGATAATGACTAGTGTCACTTGAACTAAGCAGAAGGAATTGTGTCAGTGAAGTAGAATAAGGCATATCTGGACAAAATATATACTTTGATCTCTTTTGAAAGTTTTTTTTTGTTTTGTTTTCTTTTACCAAGACATTGGCTGGTAGGAATCTTGCAGGTGCCCCCTGGATCCTGGACGCTTCTAGAGGACTTTCAGACTGGACATCCCCCATTGACACAAGCCTCCTTGTCTGTATGGGACCGATTAAATGCCTCAGGCCAAAATGCTCCCCAAACATCTCCAATATGCTCCCCAAACGTCTCCTTTGGCGCCCTTAGAAGTCTTTACCTTTTCCGTTCCCACCTGGAGAGTACCTGGGGTTCTCTAGCTCCTGGGGCTCTGACGGGAAAGTTGCATGTGCCAAATTTGCTCCACAGGGTACTTTGTCCTACGGGACTATTCCCTTTGCATCGCCAAATAGCAGACTTTCCTAATGAATTACAGCCCCGACTACGCCCTCTCAATACGCTTACCACCTTTGAATATTTGTGTTGATCACCCAGAATTCAAACGCCTACTGTCACAAATGTGTAAGCTTGTGCTTAGCACACAATCTACATCTGTCCCCTATTACATCAGAGAATGGGAGAGAGAGCTTGGACAGGATTTCACCCCATCACAGATTCAAAGGATGATCAGACTAACACACACCACCTCCATTAGTTTCCGTGTCCAAGAAACATTGTATAACTTTCTTCCTAGATAGCACAGGACCCCATCCCGCTTGGCTCAGATGTTTCTGACGGCGGACGCTCGTTGTTGGAGGGGGTGCAACCAACGGGGCACATTTCTCCTGTTCATTTTCTTTTTCATGGGGCTCCTTCATCAGTTAAATTGTATAAAAAGAGTGTCACTCCAAACTTACTAAACGCAGCCAAATCCCTGAACCCCAGCTTCTGGAAACAATCATCGTGCCCCTTATTATTGGACTGGAAAAGGGAGGTAGATTGGATATGGAGGTGGAATAGAGGATACACAGTCAAAGACCAACAAGAGAAATTCAAAGATACTTGGTCAGGTTGGATTTATCACTCTTCGAAGATCCATACAAACTAAATGTAATCCCCATACAATGTCTTAAGACATGTTTGCAATTGCTGCACGGCCCCCTGTAGACATATTCGACACTAGTTGGTTAGATTTGATGTTAGTTTTCTTTCCATCGCCCCTCTCTCTAGGGTTTCATTCTCCTTTTCCCACTACCCCTTTTCTCCTCTACGATAATGATGCCTCGTCTGAGTTGCATCTGAACATTTTTTAAACACTGTACAACAAGACAAAAACAGAATTGCGCATGAGAGGGTACCGAAACACACTGATAAAACAACTAAAAGTCTATAAAGTCCAGGAAATATACATATGCAGCATTAGTGGCAGCCCCCTTGGGAGCGAAGCAGTCTCTGGAAGAACAATGGGAGAAAAACAAGGTGCGCCAAAAACTAAGTGCAGCAGAAGATGCAGCAAATGGTATATTTAATTAAAATCGGCCAAATGGCTACTCAAACTTATATAAAGATCAGTAGGCAAATAACAGTATAATACTGTGGTCACTCAGCGGGTCCCCGGTGGATGGTGGTGTGTAGATGTTAACACAAGAGGAGAGGAGAGTTCCATGCCGGTTCCGAGATGACGAGACGGCTGTCCGGCAGGTTGTTCCTCTCCTCTTGTGTTAACATCTACACACCACCATCCACCAGGGACCCACTGAGTGATTAATGACATGACATTCTGTAAAGACTATGCAGTGTTTCCTAAATATATCAAGGTGTCCCCCACATATAAAGATATAATAACTTTCCGCGGACCTCTCAAAAATCCTGTGATGGAAGTAGAAGCCCTGACATGTATGGCCAGTGGTTCCACTGCTAGGGCAAACAGGGGCGACGATGGGCACTCCTGCCGTGTGCTACTATGCAATGAAAAGGACTCTGATAACGCCCCATTTATCCTAAGTTTAGACGCCAGAGCTGCATATAAGAGTTTAATTCAGTCAATAAAAACCGGGCCTAGACCAAAACGTGAAAGCACCTCCCACAAATAAGGCCATTCCACACTATCGAACGCCTGTGCGGCATCCAATAAAAAAAAATAGCTCCATTATCTACCTTTTATTTGCATAGTTAAGAACAGTCGACGTAGATTTTGTGCAGTAGATCTGGTCGGGATAAATCCCGATTTGATCTCTATTAATTTAATTTATGAATAATTTTAGCCAATCTATTTGCCAAAACTCGGGTTAGAGGCTTAACATCAAATGTGAGTAGAGAGATGGGCTCATAAGAACCAGGTGACATAGCCTCCTTCCCGGGTTTCAATAAGACTACAATAATTGCTCGTTCATAGAGGAGGGTAATCTGCCGTTTTGTAGAGCCTCGTTGTACACCTTCAGGAGCATCCGCACCAGCTGAGGAGCATATTTCTTGTATACCTCAGCCGGGAGACCGTCCGACCCAGGCGCCCTCCCGCAGTGTGTCTGTGCCAGGGCTTTTAGATTTTCCTCCTCAAAGTCTGGCTGTGAAGGTTGTACCTTAGAGGAATAAACATCTATATAGAAGGCATAGAAAACTTGAAGTATTTCTGGAGTGGTGTAATAGGAGACCTCTTGGGCAGTAGCGGCCCGTGCATGGAGGGCACGTTGGTCGCCGGCCCCCTATCCATGCCCCCGGCCCCTTTCAGGACGCCGGGTGCATGGATTCCTATGGCGGGGGTGTGTTTTTTTTATTTTGTTTTTTTGTTTGTTTTTTTTTTAAGCGTGTGATTAGAGCCAGAGGCTCTAATAGGCTTTGGAAAAGGGTGGGCTCGGGGGCGCAGGGAATGCTCCCCGATCCCACCCAATTGTGTGACCATAGCGAATTAATTTTCGCTATTTTCACACTAAAGTTCCTCCCCGACAATCAGGAGGCAGGTCAGTGAGACCTGTTTCCAGATTGGTCAAAGCGCCAAGTGATCCTATTTGGATGCCGAGCATTTAACGGAAGAGGAGACAGAGCGGAGGAAGCATGAGGAGCAGACACCTCCGCCGCCCCTGCTGCCCAAACTGGAGGAGACACAGGAGGAGAGGACACCACAGCCCGGTAAGTGCCAGACCTCCTACAGGGGGTGTGTGCTGTCAGTGCCACAATCCCCATGCCATGGTCTGTGCTGTCAGTGCTATATACCTTATCTGTAATGCTGACCTAATATACCCTATGTGTAATGCTAACCTAATATACCCTATGTGTAATGCTGACCTATATACCCTAATCTGTGAGGCTGACCTATATACTCTGTCCTGTGATGCTGAGCTGTATACTCCTGACACTATAGGTAGAAGCACGTGGAATACAGGGGACAGAGTGGGTGGATTCTATAAGGGGTGAGGCTTATTAAAAGTGGGAGGGGTCAAAAAGGAAGGGCGGGGTCTGGTGCCCCTCCATCCTTAAACTTCACCAGTCGCCACTGCCCCTGGGGGTCTGTAATAGCTTGTATATATGAGCCAGTCTGTTGCGTTTTAGTAAGCAAAGCCTGTAAATGACCAGTGTTCTCTCCCTCCTCGAAATATTGCTGTTTTAGGAAGAAACGTTTATTCTCAGCTAGCTGTAACGCTAATTGCTGTGAAAGGGATTGGGACGCTAATAGGGCTAAAAACAACTAATCGATTAATCGATTACTATTTTCATAATCGATTAATCGGCCAGTAACATAATGGAGTTAAAAAAAAACTAAAATGGGCCCTTTATAATACAAAAAGAGGAAATAATCGCTACTGCAAATATTACTTTCACAGTTCTACACTGAAAAAAAAAACCCTTACAGTAGTGATTATCTGCTTTTTTTTGTACTATAAAGGGCTAATTTTAGTTTTTTTCACCCCATTACGTTACTAAACGTCTTAGACCTGGTTCACATCTATGTGTTTTTTGGTGCTTTTTGCAGAAGCGCACTACAGTTCATTCACATGGTTTCCTATGGGACACATTCAAGCGAAACGGTGCTTTTTTTGGTTCAATATACTTCAATAGAGAAGCTGCAGAAAAGCATTTAATGCGTTTTTGCAGCAATATGTGTTTTTTAATCTGCCCAACAACAAATTGGCCAAAAAAATGCAAATCGCAGCAAAATCACGTGCACAAAAATCAAAACGCACTGCAGAAACAGATGAAAAGCAAACTGCATAGGTTTGTACTGAGCCATATGCTGGCCACACCGATCAATTTTCAGACGAGAATATTCAGACGAAAAATCTTTGTACATTCACTGAATGAAAGAACGAACGTTCTTAAAATTAAATTTTTTTTTTTGAAGGAAGACTTTGTTTTTAATAGAAACATTTGATCACCGAGTCTGATATTTACCAGATTCACCCCTTAATAGTATATACAGTATATCTCCTCTAATAGTTTATACAGTATATCTCTCCTCTAATAGTATATACAGTATATCTCCTCTAATAGTTTATACAGTATATCTCTCCTCTAATAGTATATACAGTATATCTCCTCTAATAGTATATACAGTATATCTCCTCTAATAGTTTATACAGTATATCTCTCCTCTAATAGTATATACAGTATATCTCTCCTCTAATAGTATATACAGTATATCTCTTCTGTCTGTTCTCAGAGTGGATTCGATATTTTGCTCCCTAACCATATAGTTGGTTATTTATATTTTACTACTGCATAGAGATATTTAAGAATAAATTACCTTTTTTTAACTGTACACATTAAATTATACACCACACTTTTTTTTTTTAAGGTTATTAACCGAATAATTGATTAATCGAAACAATAATCGGCCAACTAATTGATTATGAAAATAATCGTTAGTTGCAGCCCTAGACGCTAACCATGCCCTTCTTGTATCATCTGAGGGATAGGCAATATAATTGGCCTCTGTTCTTTGCAGCTCTGATAATACAAAATTTTTCCCAAGACTTTGTTTTAGTTTTGATAAAATGAATGCATTTTATGAACTGTCCTCTCATATACACCTTGGAGGCATCCCACACCACTTCCAGCTCTGCCATAACTTACCACATTATGTTCAAAGAATTCATTTAACAAATCTACAATCGGATCTGGGTCTGGGAATAAAGAGAGACAAAAAGGATTAAGCTTCCAGCATATCTGTCTAGGATAATCAGAGATAATCATTTTAAAGACTCAGACACAGGTTTTCATATGCTGCTTGACAGAAAGTGCTCAATCTTGTAGTCTGCCATGTCCCAGAAAACCGCACATGACTTACCGTAGTTCTTTAGCAGGAGTGAAAATGAGGATTCTGTTATGAGCTTGCACCATTGGATTGACTTAATATTTTTTGCCATTCCACATTTTTTCTTTCACTTCTGTACAGGGCTGTCTTTAAGGCAGGGCAAAAAGCGGCAGCTGCCTTGGGCCCTGTCATTGTTGTGGGGCCCAAAGCAGCTGCCTCATACTTGCCAACTATCCCAGTTTAACCACCTGACAACTGGGCACTTAAACCCCCTTCGTGACCAGACCAATTTTCAGCTTTCAGCGCTCTCACACTTTGAATGACAATTACTCAGTCATGCAATACTGTACCCAAATGAATTTTTTGTCCTTTTTTTCATACAAATAGAGCTTTCTTTTGGTGGTATTTGATCACCTCTGGGTTTTTTATTTTTTGCGCTATAAATGAAAAAAGACCGCAAATTTTGAAAAAAAACGCATTTTTCTTAGTTTCTGTGATAAAATTTTTAAAATTAGTAATTTTTCTTCATAAATTTTGGCCACAATTTATACTGCTACATATCTTTGGTAAAAATAACCCAAATTAGTGGATATTATTTGGTCTTTCTGAAAGTTAGAGAGTCTACAAGCTGTGGTGCAAATCATAAAAATTGATCACATCTGATGCACTGACGGCCTATCTCATTTCTTGTGACCCGAACAAGTCAGGAAAGTACAAATACCCCCCAAATGACCCCTTTTTTGAAAGTAGACATTCCAAGGTATTTAGTAAGATGCATGGTGAGGTTTTTGATGTTGTCATTTTTTCCCACAATTCTTTGCAAAATGAAGATTTTTTTTTTTTTTTTTTCCCCCCACAAAATTGTCATTGTAATAGGTTATTTCTCTCACATGGCATGTATATACCACAAATGACACCCCAAAATACATTCTGCTACTCCTCCTGAGTATTACGATACCACATGTGTGGGACTTTTTCACAGCCTGGCCACATAGAGAGGCCCAACATGCAGGGAGCACCATCAGGTGTTCTAGGAGCATAAATTACACATCTAATTTGTTGACTACCTATTACACTTTTGAAGGCCCTGGAGCACCAGGACAATGACACGTGACACTGACGTGGCACTGATGACAAATGGCACTGATACGTGGCACTGATGTGGCACTGATGACAGATGGCACTGATACGTGGCACTGACGTGGCACTGATGACAGATGGCACTAATACATGGCACTGATGACAGATGGCACTAATACGTGGCACTGACAGATGGCACTAATACGTGGCACTGACAGATGGCACTAATATGTGGCACTGATGACACATGGCACTAATATGTGGCACTGATGACAAATGGCACTGATATGTGGCACTGATGACATGTGGCACTGATGAAAGATGGCACTAATACATGGCACTGATGACAGATGGCACTAATACGTGGCACTGATGACAGATGGCACTAATACGTGGCACTGATGACAGATGGCACTAATACATGGCACTGATGACACTGATGACAGGTGGCACTGATACGTGGCACTGATGACACTGATGACAGGTGGCACTAATACGTGGCACTGATGACACGTGACACTGATGACAGATGGCACGTGACACTGACAGGTGGCACTGATGACAGATGGCACTGATGACAGATGGCACTATGTGGCACTGATGACAGATGGCACTATGTGGCACTGATGACAGATGGCACTATGTGGCACTGATGACAGATGGCACTTATACGTGGCAGTGGGGGCAGATGGCAGGGGCAGATGACAGGGCAGATGGCAGGGGCAGATGGCAGGGGCAGATGACAGGGCAGATGACAGGGGCAGATGACAGGGGCAGATGGCAGGGGCAGATGACAGGGCAGATGACAGGGCAGATGGCAGGGACTGTTAACAGCGGGACACCTTTTTTTTTTTTTTTTACACTCACCGCCGCAGCGGTTCCGCTCTCCCTCCTCACACGCTGTCTCTGTGTGAGGAGGGAGAGCCGGCGATGAGAGAGGATCTCATATGTTTACATATGAGATCCTCTCTCATTGGCACCGCCGATCGCACCGTAAACGGCCGCTGTCATTGGCCGTTTACGGTGATCTGTGACTGGCTGTGTCCGAGGGACACGGCCAGCACAAAACTTCCGCGATGCGCGCTCGCGGGAGCGCGCAATGCGGAAGTAAACAGGAGGACGTCCACGGACGCCCTCCCGGCAATTTGAGTCCGCGCTGTAGCCGTCTTTCGGCTATAGCGCGGACGCCTAGTGGTTAAATTCCCTTGTCTCATGAAGTTTTAGTCCCTTGCTGTGTCCTGATATCTCAGTGTGAAGTGCTGCTACTTATGCTGCCCAGCTCTGCCCTATTGTTGTGTACAGATGACTCACCTGCAGACCCTGTGTTTACATGTAAATAACTGGCATTCATATGTAAATAGCTGCATCCGATATAGATATCGCGGCATAGATATGTAAATAAAGGTGGCATTCATATGTATATCATGCCCCCTGCAGTGAATAGATGTGCTGTAACCTCTAGCAACCAATCGGTGAGTAGTATTATTGTACAGTAATCTCTAGCAACCAATCAACAAGCAGAAATCATTTGCTGTAACATCTAGCAACTAATCAGTGAGCCGTAATGTGTGCTGTAACCTCTAGCAACCATTCAGTAAGCAGAAATGATACACTTTAACCACCGTAATCGCTGCCTGATCTGATACAGTAAACAGATTTTAAGTCTAGCTGCTATTTATTGTATGTCTCAGAGCAGGTGGAGAGCGAAATTGTATGGGGGTGGGGCAAAGAAAATGTTTGCCCAGGGTCCAATCAATATTAAAGACGGCCCCGCTTCTGTAACCCATTCTCATTGTCTTCTTCTTTTCTATCACAGGTCAGTGCGGCTGGAGGCACTGTGGCTGCGGCTTCTGGAGAGCAAACTGTGGAGATCTGGAGGTTTCCAGAATAAAATTTTTTGCCTCCACTCGTTCTTGTGTCTCGTGATTGTACTATATATACTATAGTTGGGTGTGTGGTCAATGCAAAAGAGACAAGTTTGTTACCATTTAGAGATGAGCTTAGCATGCCATGATATGCCTTTTAGGCTCTGTTTCCACTAGTGCGACTTTTCATGCGACTTGGGACTGAAAAGTCGCATGACAAATTGTATCCCATGATTTCCAATGAGTACCGTTCATATCTGTGCGACTTCAAGTCGCAGCGACTTCAAAGTAGTCCCTGCACTACTTTGGTCCCACTTTGATGCGACTTGAGGTCCATAGATACAGGCATTGCTTCAAATCGCGGTAAAAAGTCGCGGTAAAAAACTGCGGCAAAATCGCGCGACTTTGGAGACGCAATAGTGGAAACATAGCCTTAATCTGATGGATACAATTTAGACCATTATAACCACCAGTAAGTAATTTGTTTTTTAATGTCTTCCCACAGTCCTCTGCATTGCAGAAATCATGCCAGTGTAAACCAAAAGACCGATAACAACTTGGTAAAAAATAATGTTCTTTAGCAGGAAACATACATTTCCACATAAATAATTATGCTACCAAAATCAGTGTGTGCTATAAATTGCCTCCAGCATTGCTCCTGATTCTTCTTGCTGGAGGCTGCCATTTTGCTGAAGCCCAGAACCCCTGAGCAGCAGTATATCTTTAGACTGTCAGCAGATTGACCTCTAGTGGCTCTGATTTTCGGCACAATGCCAAAAATAGAGAGCAACTGAGCATGTGCAGAGCAGTGTGAGACTGTGTATTACTAGATTTCGGCACTTATTTTTGATGTTTTACATAGCTATACCTGCAAAAGGGGCCAGCCTGAAGTGATCGAGGAGGACTTAATTTTCTAATTAAAATTCCACTTTACCACTTTAGCCTCGGAAAGATTTACCCCCTTAATAACCAGGCCATTTGTGCGTTATTTTAGCAGAAAATTGCAGTGGCGTGCGACGCTGTACCCAATTTAAATTTATGTCCTCTGCGGTTTTTATTTTTTGCGCTATAAACAAAAAAAGACCGACAATTTTGGAAAAAAAAACAATAGTTTTTACTTTTTGCTATAATAAATATCCAATTAAAAAAAAAAATGTAAAAAAACAAATGTATTCATCAGTTTGCAGCCTCTCTTCTCGACAATCAGCAGGTGCCAGTGGACATCCATTGGCTGGCACCCACTGATCGGCTTCTGCTGTGACTAATAGCAAAAGCGGTGCACCCGGGCCCCCACCCAGAAGTGCAGAATCGCGTATATATAAACATGATTCTGCACAGAACTGCCACCCTGTAGCAGCAAATCTGTTATTACTAAGGGATGTGCTGGATTTTATTTCCTGCTTTGCAAGGAAACAAAATCCACCACATCCCTACTGTCAGGACAGAGCTTTGCCTTGTTTACATACCCAGAGCTCTGTTCTGTGTCTCTCCTCGCCGATCAGCGGGTGCCGGCAGACATTCATAGGCCGGCACTTGCTGCTCGGCATCTGCAATGAGTAGTCACAGCAAAAGTGGCACGCCGGTGGTGCACGTGCCTGCCCCATATATATATATATATATTGTTGACTAACCACAATCGCCTCATTTAAAGTCCCGGGGCGATTCCCTGTATTCTAGAAAGTGTCAGATTGTGTGCCGCAATATCGCAGACCCGCTATAAGTCACTGACTGCTGCCATTACTAGTATAAAATAAATAAAAATACCAGTATACAGTGGGGGCGGAAAGTATTCAGACCCCCTTAAATTTTTCACTCTTTGTTATATTGCAGCCATTTGCTAAAATCCTTTAAGTTAATTTTTTTTCCTCAATGTACACACAGCACCCCATATTGACAGAAAAACACAGAATTATTGACATTTTTGCAGATTTATTAAAAAAAAAACTGAAATATCACATGGTCCTAAGTATCAGACCCTTTGCTGTGACACTCATATATTTAACTCAGGTGCTGTCCATTTCTTCTGATCATCCTTGGGATGGTTCTACACCTTCATTTGAGTCCAGCTGTGTTTGATTATACTGATTGGTCTTGATTAGGAAAGCCACACACCTGTCTATATAAGACCTTACAGCTCACAGTGCATGTCAGAGCAAATGAGAATCATGAGGTCAAAGGAACTGCCTGAAGAGCTCAGAGACAGAATTGTGGCAAGGCACAGATCTGGCCAAGGTTACAAAAAAAATTCTGCTGCACTTAAGGTTCCTAAGAGCACAGTGGCCTCCATAATCCTTAAATGGAAGACGTTTTATACAACCAGAACCCTTCCTAGAGCTGGCCGTCCGGCCAAACTGAGCTATTGGGGAGAAAAGCCTTGGTGAGAGAGGTAAAGAAGAACCCAAAGATCACTGTGGCTGAGCTCCAGAGATGCAGTCGGGATTTGGGAGAAGGTTGTAGAAAGTCAACCATCACTGCAGCCCTCCACCAGTCGGGGCTTTATGGCAGAGTGGCCCGACGGAAGCCTCTCCTCAGTGCAAGACACATGAAAGCCCGCATGGAGTTTGCTAAAAAAAACACCTGAAGGACTCCAAGATGGTGAGAAATAAGATCCTCTGGTCTGATGAGACCAAGATAGAACATTTTGGCCTTAACTCTAAGTGGTATGTGTGGAGAAAACCAGGCACTGTTCATCACCTGTCCAGTACTGTCCCAACAGTGAAGCATGGTGGTGGCAGCATCATGCTGTGGGGGTGTTTTTCAGCTGCAGGGACAGTACAACTGGTTGCAATCGAGGGAAAGATGAATGCGGCCAAGTACAGGGATATCCTGGACGAAAACCTTCTCCAGACTGCTCAGGACCTCAGACTAGGCTGAACGTTTACCTTCCAACAAGACAATGACCCTAAGCACACAGCTAAAATAACGAAGGAGTGGCTTCACAACAACTCTGTGACTGTTCTTGAATGGCCCAGCCAGAGCCCTGACTTAAACCCAATTGAGCATCTCTGGAGAGACCTAAAAATGGCTGTCCACCAATGTTTACCATCCAACCTGACAGAACTGGAGAGGATCTGCAAGGAGGAATGGCAGAGGACCCCCAAATCCAGGTGTGAAAAACTTGTTGCATCTTTCCCAAAAAGACTCATGGCTGTATTAGATCAAAAGGGTGCTTCTACTAAATATTGAGCAAAGGGTCTGAATACTTAGAACCATGTGATATTTCAGTTTTTATTTTTTAATAAATCTGCAAAAATGTCAAGAATTCTGTGTTTTTCTGTCAATATGGGGTGCTGTGTGTACATTAATGAGGGAAAAAATGAACTTAAATGATTTTAGCCAATGGCTGCAATATAACAAAGAGTGAAAAATGTAAGGGGGTCTGAATACTTTCCGTCCCCAATGTGTGTGTGTGTGTGTGTGTGTGTATATATATATATATATATATATATATATATATATATCTATATCTATCTATATCTATATCTATATATATCTATATATATATATATATATATATATATATATATATAGATATATAGATATATATATATATATATATACACACACACCATAGTTTGTAGACACTATGGGGGTTATTTACGAAAGGCAAATCCACTTTGCACTACAAGTGCAAAGTGCACTTGGAAGTGCAGTCGCTGTAAATCTGAGGGGTAGATCTGAAATGAGTGGAAGCTCTGCTGATTTTATTATCCAATCATGTGGAAGCAAAAATGCTGTTTTTTTATTCTCCTTGCATGACCCCCTCCGATCTACAGCAACTGCACTTCCAAGTGCACTTTTAGTGCAATTTCAAGTGCACTTTGCACTTGTAGTGCAAAGTGGATTTGTCTTTCGTAAATAACCCCCTATAACTTTTGCACAAACCAATCAACATACATCTTAGCCTAAAGTTTATATAGTATTTTTTTTTTTTTTTTTTACATTTTTTTTTATTGGATATGTTTTATAGCAGAAAGTAAAAATGATTGTTTTTTTTTTGTTTTTTGTTTTTTTGCAAAATTGTCGGCCTTTTTTGTTTATAGCGCAAAAAATGAAAAGCCCAGCAGTGTTTACCACCAAAAGAAAGCTCTGCTTGTGGGGGAAAAAAATTACATGATTTTCATTTGTGTACAATCATGACCGCGCAAATGTCGGTTAAAATAACGCAGTGGCAAAAAATGGCCTGGTCATGGGGGGGGGGGGGGGGGTAAATCTTCCGGAGGTCAAGTGGCTAAACATGGTTAGACGCGTTTACACGTTTTGGTATGAGGCATTTTTTCTGCCAAAACACTGCTGCTCCTGAAGTGGGGTTTATTTTATTTTTTTTACCTTTAAACACCTATAGGTGCATAGATATATAGGCTAACAATGAGGGGCGTTGGGAGGCAGAAAAAAAAAAAAGGCAAACCGCCTGTAGATGTAGCATTTAAAACGCCCAACTTGCATGAGATCCTAATCTGTCTTTTAAAGCTATTCTAATCCAATGAGCAGGCAGATGGCACAAGAAGCTTTAAAGCTGCAGTAATGGATAGCGATGTTGGGTTGCTGGTTATGACATTTGGCATGGATGTGTACATTTTAATAGACTAGCTGAGCAGAATGACATTCATTTCAGCTTTGTGTTTTCATGGTTTTCACTAAAGTTTTTTACTTTCCTGTTTTTAACCCATTCCTGCACAGACATGTGCCTGTACTAACTCAGGTCTGAAGATTATAACCACTTCAGCTCTAGTACCTGTGAACCCCTTTTGGACCCGAGCAATTTTTACATTTCCGTTGTGGACCTGTTTATTTGGCAATAACTTTGCCACTATTTTATTTATTTTTTTCTAACTTTGTCATTATTTAACCCCTTCATGACAAAAGTAAAACAAATTTTTAAGGCTGAACACAGCTTTGTAACTTTGACATGTGTTCGTAAAATTGTACATACACTATATTGTCAAAAATATTGGGACGCCTGCCTTTACACATACATGAACTTTAATGGCCTCCCAGTCTTATTCCGTAGGGTTCCATATTGAGTTGGTCCACCCTTTGCAGCTATAACAGCTCCAACTCTTCTGGGAAGGCTGTCCACAAGGTTTAGGAGTGTGTCTATGGGAATGTTTGACCATTCTTCCAGAAGCGCATTTGTGAGGTCAGGCACTGATGTTGGAAGAGAAGACCTGGCTTGCAGTCTCCACTTTAAAGCCCCATACACACTATCAGATTTTCTGCTCAATTTTTTCCTTCAGATTTACCAAAACCATAAAATATGAGGTCAAACCTTAGGAGTTTCCATTTGTATGCAATCAGGCAGCCTTGCACTACATGGTTTTGGTGAATCTTAAGACAAAAATCAGCAGAAAATCTGATAGTGTATATGGGGAGTCATTTATCCCAAAGGTGTTCTATTGGGTTTAGGTCAGGGCTCTGTGCAGGCCAGTCAAGTTCCTCCACCCCAAACTCACTCATCCATGTCTTTATGGACCTTGTTTTGTGCACTGGTCCAAATCATTTGAGGGGGGGTTATGGTGGGGGGTTGTTTTTCAGGGGTTGGGCTTGGCCCCTTAGTTCCAGTGAAGTGAACTCATAAGGCGTCAGTCTACCAAGACATTTTGGACAATTTCATGCTCCCAACTTTGTGGGAACAATTTAGGGAAAGGCCCCTTCCTGTTCCAACATGACTGCACAAAAGTGACCAAACAAGGTCCATTAAAATTCATGTGCATGTAAAGGCAGGTGTCCCACTACTTTTGGTAATATAGTGTAACTATATTATCAACATTTAAAAAATCCCATAAATAAAATTCTCAGGCAGAGAGCTCAGGCACTATTTGCCCACACGTAATTAAATGTCATAACATGTTTGTCCACATATTCATTATGCAACAAGTGATGCATTTTGAGTCTTCCTCTTCCTCAGGGGTAACGTATGGAAGAGCCCTGGGGCCATCATAAAAAAAAAAATACAGAATTATGAGTTTGAAAAAAAAAATTATTTTTTTTTTTTTTTTACAGAATTCTGAGTTTGAAAGTCAGAATTCTGAGTTTGAAAGTCAGAATTTTGAGATTCAAAGTTAGAATTCTGAGTTTCAAAGTCAGAATTCTGAGTTTCAGAGTCAGAATTCTGAGTTTCAAAATCAGAATTCGGCTCTTCCATAGTAATGTGTTGGACCTTAATGTGGAAGAAAAAACAAACTAGTTTATCAATGAGTAAAATGACATGCCAGTATGTGTTGCTGCTGCATGTTAGCCAACAAGCCTTATAACAGTGATGAAGGGATGTGGAATATCCAGCCTGCAGAAATCTACTAAAAACCAGCCAATGTGTGAACTCCCATAATGGCCTGGACGGGGAAGGCATCAGTTGGTGCATGCAGAGATCCTCAGGACACAGGAGTAAAATACAACAGAAAAAATAATATAATAAAACTGTAAAATATTTCTCCAAAAGAATGATAAAAAAGATGTCACAAAACAACAAAATCTGCTTCAGCTGTGAAGGTTAGCGGATTCCTAATTTTTTTTTTTTTTGGTTCATTTTGTGGAATTTTTTTTATTATTATTATTATAGTATTGTATTTCTTTTTTGTACATCAGGGAACACAGAGCAGGTATAAATCATGATTACCTTGGGTTATGCACCACCTACAGGTGAATGGACACTGGCAGAAAAAACAGACAGGATGTTCCCCTATATAACCCCCCCCACACACACACACCACCATGGTAGAGATCAGGGTATTGGTCGTCTGGATCCATTCCTACAGCTGAGATGCTAAAGATGGATGGTACCGGAGCCCTGCTATGGTTGGAGTGGATATTTAAGCGGGGATTGTCTGTAATGTGAGCGGTCAGCGCTAGACCCTGCAGATATGGAACCCTGCGCCAGAGGCGTATCTAGTGAAAATGGCGCCTGTCAAAACATTTGAAACCCATCTTTCAGATAACCTTAACAAAAAAAACAGCTAACAAAACTACAAGCCAAGCTCTTTAATCTTTAACAAATTATGGATTGGCACTGATAGACAGCACTGATACTGATATGTGGCACTGATGGGCACTAATAGGTGACTGATGGCACTGCCAGGTGGCACTGATAGGTGACACTGGCACTGATAGGTGGCACTGATGAGCTGCACTGATAGGTGACACTGGCACTGATAGGTGGCACTGATGAGCTGCACTGATAGGTAACACTGGTACTGATAGGTGGCACTAGCACTGATGAGCTGCACTAATGAGCACTGGTAGTGATAGGCCTAGGAGGCACTCACAGCCCCCACCCTGTCCGCCCCCTTTTCCTTTCCAAACAGTTAACCCACTTCAGTCAGAGCCAGTACACTGAGCTGCACTTATCTGCCCGACTTCCCCAGCCCCATACAGAGGCAGAGCTTACTTGTTCTTGTACTTGTACAGCACTTCCTCCTCCTTCTTGCAGCGGCGCCACCCACGCTCCTTTCCCACCAGATTTTTGGGTCGGCCTCTGGGTGACATCATGACGCCTGGGACGTCAAGGGGAGGAGCGCACTCAGCCTCAGCGCACTAGTACAGAGGCTATGCAGTGCAGCGTTCTCTGCAAGGCAATTTATGTAGCGGCCGCCGCTACGGGCCAGCTCTTTGTCTTGGGACTATAATTTAGCTGTCTGGCGAGACTGCAAGGCAATGTAGCGGCTGGCGGCCAGCCGGCGATTGTGTGTAGAATCTATAAGCCGGCCCTGGGAAGAAGAGTCACTCACGAGCGCCCCCTTCATATGGCGCCCATGGTACTTGTCATAAATTTTTTATAAAGTGGAGCATGCCGTGGCAGTTTTCTATCTTGAAAAGAATTTAACTTGCACAGTTGATGATGTTCAGATCTTCAAAGACCTGGCTAACAAGAGATTGGAGATGCTGGTAAAAGCCTCTTTTTCTTTGGCTGGACCTTCTATGCAGCCGGCGGTGGCAGCCGTTGGAGTATATCAGAGTCTTAAGGATCGCATTAAGCGGTTGATTAAAAAGAGCCTGTCACATGCTGAAGGGGAGGGTTTAACGGAGTTACCCTAGGCTCTGTGTTTTGTGATAGATGTCTTAAAGGAATCTATTTAACAAATCTGTCAGTCCGCCCTGGTATCCATTCACATGTGCATGGCCCTGTGGTTGAAAAGCTGGTCTACAGAGTTGCCCTGCAAAAAGTTGTTAGCAGGATTTTCTTTTCATGGGGACTGCTTATTTATAGATGACTTGGATAAATATATCCAAAAGATTTCTGGAGGTAAGTGCTCTGCACAGAGTGGTCCCTTACCTCCTCTTCTGGAGTCCCCCCGCAGAGCGCTCTCCGTTCCTCCTCATCTGAGTGTGCCCCATAGCAAGTTCTGTGCTATGGGGGCACATGTGGGGGCTCGCTCCTCGCCCTGCACCCCACTCCCTCTTAATAAGATTTGATTGGCAGTAGTAGCCATTGGCTCTTGCTGCCATCAGAACCTCCAGTGAATACAGAACAAGAAGAATTGACCCACACAGCCTGACTCCGCCCTGCACCCCACTCAATAAGATTTGATTGGCAGCAGTAGCCATTGGCTCTTGCTGCCATCAGAACCTCCAGTGAATACAGGATGAGGAGAGAAGAGCTGCATCAGGCGGGTACGAATGGACTGGTAAATATTTAAGGGGGAACTGGGGGAGGTGCTATTGAAAGATTTTTTTTTATCTTGATGCAGAAAATGAATTAAGAAAAAAAAAAAAAAACCTTTTGACTTTAGAACCAATTTAATATATATACTTAATGATATTGGTGGGTATTTATTCATATACACTATTTGCACTTTATATACAGTTTTTGCTTGAGACACATAATGTGTGCAAGTATTACATTACTTATGTAATATTTGCACGAAGTGCTGTTTCATTGGGGTTTATATATTTATCAATCATTTGTGATATTTACACTGCTGCTAGTAATTTATCTCAGGCACTTAGTTTTGTTATCCAGAATTGATAGATAGAAATATACAGTATCTCACAAAAGTGAGTACACCCCTCACATTTTTGTAAATATTTTATTCTATCTTTTCATGTGACAACACTGAAGAAATGACAGTTTGCTACAATGTAAAGTAGTGAGTGTACAGCTTGTATAACAGTGTAAATTTTCTTTCCCCTCAAAATAACTCAACACACAGCCATTAATGTCTAAACCGCTTGCAACAAAAGTGAGTACACCCCTAAGTGAAAATGTCCAAATTGGGCCCAAAGTGTCAATATTTTGTGTGGCCACCATTATTTTCCAGCACTGCCTTAACCCTCTTGGGCATGGAGTTCACCAGAGCTTCACAGGTTGCCGCTGGAGTCCTCTTCCACTCCTCCATGATGACATCACATAGCCGGTTGATGTTAGAGACCTTGTTCTCTTCCACCTTCCGTTTGAGGATGCCCCACAGATGCTCAATAGGGTTTAGGTCTGAAGACATGCTTGGCTTCTTTAGCAAGGCAGTGGTTGTCTTGGAGGTGTGTTTGGGGTCATTATCATGCTGGAGTACTGCCCTGCAGCCCAGTCCACCATGCTTGGCTGTAGGCAAGACACACTTGTCTTTGTACTCCTCACCTGGTTGCCGCCACACACGCTTGACACCATTTGAACCAGATAAGTTTATCTTGGTCTCATCAGACCACAGGACATGGTTCCAGTAATCCATGTCCTTAGTCTGCTTGTCTTCAGCAAACTGTTTGCGGGCGTTCTTGTGCATCATCTTTAGAAGAGGCTTCCTTCTGGGACGACAGCCATGCAGACCAATTTGATGCAGTGTGCGGCGTATGGTCTGAGCACAGACAGGCTGACCCCCACCCCTTCAACCTCTGCAGCAATGCTGGCAGCATTCATACATCTATTTCCCAAAGACAACCTCTGGATATGACGCTGAGCACGTGCACTCAGCTTCTTTGGTTGACCATGGCAAGGCCTGTTCTGAGTGGAACCTGTCCTGTTAAACCGCTGTAGGGTCTTGGCCCCCGTGCTGCAGCTCAGTTTCAGGGTCTTGGCAATCTTCTTATAGCCTAGGCCATCTTTATGTAGAGCAACAATTCTTTTTTCAGATCCTCAGAGTTCTTTGCCATGAGGTGCCATGTTGAACTTCCAGTGACCAATATGAGAGAGTGAGAGCGATAACACCAAATTTAACACACCTGCTCCCCATTCACACCTGAGACCTTGTAGCACTAACGAGTCACATGACACCGAGGAGGGAAAATGGCTAATTGGGTCCAATTTGGACATTTTCACTTAGGGGTGTACTCACTTTTGTTGCCAGCGGATTAGACATTAATGGCTGTGTGTTGAGTTATTTTGAGGGGACAGCAAATTTACACTGTTATACAAGCTGTACACTCACTACTTTACATTGTAGCAAAGTGTCATTTCTTCAGTGTTGTCACATGAAAAGATAGAATAGAATATTTACAAAAATGTAAGGGGTGTACTCACTTTTGTGAGATGCTGTATATATCTATCTTAAAAACAAAAAAGTTCAATGTTTTGGAGGGTTAGGTGTATTTTCATTTACAAAATGTGCATTTTAATATGTGTGGGCAAAATGTTTATGAAATGGCAGCAAAAGGGTTAATGGGCCAATTATTTACAGCAGATTTAAGTTTGCTTTATGACTTAGATAAAGATTAGACCAGTTTTTGTACTGTTGGTGTAGAAAACCAGATACATCCTAAGGGCATTTCTCACAGTTCTTATTCTCATGCCTGTGCTTTCAAACTACAATGACCTGTAAGGAAAGTAGAAATGTCTTGAAGATTCTCGTTTTATTCAGGTTATGGTAAAGCTGACATTTTTTTTGCTCATTCCGAGTGGCTTCCTTTGTTCTAATGAATGTCATGAATGTACCCTACCATTTACACTGATCAGCCATAACTTTATGACCACTGAGAAGTAGTTAACCACTTTAGCCCCGAGCCTCGTTTTGAGATTTGGTGCTTACAAGTTAAAAATTTTTTTTTTTTGGTTTTTTTGCTAGGAAATTACTTGGAACCCCCAAACATTACATATATTTTTTTTTTTCTAACACCCTAGAGAATAAAATGGTGGTCATTGTAATACTTTCTGTCACACCGTATTTGCGCAGCAGTCATACAAGCGCACTTTTTTGGAAAAAATACACTTTTTTTGAATTAAGAAATAAGACAACAGTAAAGTTAGCCAATTTTTTTTTTATATTGTGAAAGATAATGTTACGCCGAGTAAATTGATACCAAATATGTCACGCTTCAAAATTGCGCCCGTTCGTGGAATGGCAACAAACTTTTACCCTTAAAAATCTTCATAGGCGATGTTTAACCACTTTAAGACCAGCCTCGTTTTGGATTTTAGGTGTTTACATGTTTAAAACAGGTTTTTCTGCTAGAAAATTACTTAGAACCCCCAAACATTATATATGGTTTTTCTTCTAACACCCTAGAGAATACAATGGCGGTCATTGCAATACTTTTTTTTGCACCGTATTTGCGCAGCGGTCTTATAAGCGCACTTTTTTTGGAAAAAATTCACTTTTTTGAATAAAAAAATAAAACAACAGTAAAGTTATCCCAATTTTTTTTTATATTGTGAAATATAATGTTACGCCGAGTAAATTGATACCCAACATGTCATGCTTGAAAATTGCGCCCGCTCGTGGAATGGCGTCAAACTTTTACCCTCAAAAATCTCCATAGGCGACGTTTAAAAAATTCTACAGGTTGCATATTTTGCGCTACAGAGGAGGTCTAGGGCTAGAATTATTGCTCTCGCTCTACCGGTCGCGGCGATACCTCACATGTGTGGTTTGACCACCATTTTCATATGCGGGCGCTACTCGCGCATGCGTTCGCTTCTGCGCGCGAGCTCGTCGGGACAGGGGGGTTTTAAAAATTTTTTTTTTTTTTTTTTATTATTTATTTTACAATATTTTATTTATTTTTACACTTTAAAAAAAAAAAAAAAATTGTGTCACTTTTATTTCTATTACAAGGAATGTAAACATCCCTTGTAATAGAAAAAAGCATGGCAGGACCTCTTAAATATGAGATCAGGGGTCAAAAAGACCTCAGATCTCATATTTACACTAAAATGAAATAAAAAAAAAAAAAAAGTCATTTGTAAAAATGACATTTGAAAAAATATGCCTTTAAGAGGCGTGGACGGAAGTGACGTTTTGACGTCGCTTCTGCCCAGCAGTGTCATGAAGACGAGTGAGCGCCATCTTGGGCTCACTTGTCTTCAGACACACCACGGGAGTGGACGCGATCGCCTCCGCCGCTACCGACGGCTCCGGTAAGCGGCGGAGGGCACCGGATCGCGGCGGGAGGGGGGGGGGGCCCTCTCCCGCCACCGATAAAAGTGATCTCGCTGCGAATCCGCCGCAGGGACCACTTTTATCTGAAAGCCGGCCGCCGCACGAAAACGGGGATACCGGGGTTATGGCAGCTAGCTGCTGCCATAACAACGATATCCCCGTTCAAACTTAGGACGTACATCGTCGTGCGGCGGTCGGGAAGTGGTTAAAAAAATTCTACAGGTTGCATACTTTGAGTTACAGGGAAGGTCTAGGGCTAGAATTATTGCTCTCGCTCTTAACGATCGCAGTGAGGCCTCACATGTGTGGTTTAAACACCATTTTCATATGCGGGCGCTACTCACATATGTGTTCGCTTCTGCACGCAAGCTCGGCGGGACGGGGCGCGTTAAAAAAAATTTTTCTCTTATTTATTTTTATTTTTATTTTTTATTTTTACGCTGTTCTTTTACAAAAAAAAATGTGTCACTTTTATTCCTATTACAAAGAATGTTAAACATCCCTTGTAATAGAAAATAAGCATGACAGGATCTCTTAAATATGAGATCTGGGGTCAAAAAGACCGCAGATTTCATATTTACATTAAAATGCAATAAAAAATAAATAAATGAAAAAAAGTTGTTTGAAAAAAAAAAATGTCCCTTTAAGAGCTATGGGTGGAAGTGACGTTTTGACGTCGCTTCTGCCATGCAATTGTATGGAGCCGAGCGGGGGCCATCTTCCCCTCATTCAGCTCCATACCACAGAGGGGACAGGATCTGATCGCCTCCACCGCTACCGACGGCTCTGGTAAGTGGCGGAGTGCACCGGAGCGGGGCGGGTGGCCCCTCTCCCGCCACTGATAAAAGTGATCTTGCGGCGAATCTCCTGCAGAGACCACTTTAATCTGAAAGCCGACCACCCACTGAAGAAGAGGATACCAGGGTTATGGCAGCTAGCTGCTGCCTTAACAACAATATTCCTCTTCAAACAGCCGACGTATAATGAGCAAGTGGTTAAGTGAATAACACTGATTATTATTATCTTTTTACAATGTCATCTGGAAGTGGTAGGAAATAATAGGTAGCAAGTAAAAATGTTGTCACGGAAGCTGATCTGTTGACAGCAGAAAAATGGGTATTGCAGTTTATGTATGGCACTACGTAGCTGGGGGGCGATCAGGGTGCCTGTGGTGCCCCGTGTCCACAGCTAAATGTGTCTACATTGGGCACATGAGCATCAGAACCGGACCACAGAGCAATGGAAGAAGGTGGCCTGATCGAAAGAATCACGTTTTCACAGGTGCGTGTTCCTCTCTTACCTGGGGAAGAGATTTACACACACCACCTACCTAAACATTACAAGTCAGTAGGGAGTAGTTACAGGTTGAGATCAGGCGGCAGTGTAGTCGAGGAACAAGCCAAGGGTTGATAATGAGTGGTAGCAAATATGGATAGCAGCAGGGAAGACAGGAGCGAGATACTGGCTGGAGATAGCTCAATATTCTGGCAAACTGGAAGTGCAGAGACATGGCTTAAATCAGGAAGTTCGTGGGAGGAGCAAAGAGTTCAAGGCTCAGCAGAAATCAAGGCACAAGGCGGGGTTGTCCAAAGAATCCGACAAGGTGCTGTCCAGCATCTCAGGTAGCTCAATGAGAAGATTTATTGCCAGACACAGCGGAGGTCCCAGGTTCAAGTCCAGATCCTGACATCATCACATTGTCATGAAATGATTGTCCAGAAGGATGATGAGGTTGTGAGAAAAGCCCTATCCTAAATTTTACATAATACAAATACCATGGTACCATGAAATCTCGGACTGCTGTTACCCGATTTACATGGCTGAAGATCTGATTTACTGTCAAATCACCAGGGTAAAGATGTTAAAATGGCATTATATGTGGTTGAGAGGTGGTGTTTTATCTCCCCCCCTGTTATTGATGCCCCCCCCCCTTATAAGTATTTAGCCTTAATGGCCACACCGCTGCTCCTGTCTGCAATAACTGTACACTAACGTTCTCCTTTCTTTTTTGTATTCATGTACAACTGTCTGGAGGCCCGCCCGACCACCACCTGAAGAACCAACGACAACCAAGTCATCTCTTGAGACAAATGTGTAATGAATAAGACTCTCCTGAACTTTCCTTCACCATGCTGAAAAGTGCTGTCTCGCGATTCTATCCAATCAGTGCAACCAATACACTGTATTACCAAGTTACTAGATATGCCGGGATCCCGCCATCAGTGTTGGAGTCCCGCTCTTCCAAGGCAGAGGGGTGATGAAACATTGCAGTACAGGCACTCATGGTTCGGATGTGAAGTATCAAAGGCACCAGGATTTCTTTGCTGTCTCAAGTCTACCTTGATGGGTTCCAGCGTGTTCAAGAAAGGGAGAGGAGGCCGCAGTGGTGGAGTGGGAAGGGTTGGGGCTTCTGGGCTTTTGTGGGGGGGTACAAAATCATTGACGGAGGACATAAGTTAAAGAATTATGTATGTATATGTTTTTACAGGACTTTACTTATTTTTTCCTGTCTTGCGGGAAATATTGAATGTCTTCAGGTGTTAATTGAATTACTGGTTTATAAAGAGCCTTTGCAGACGTGGAGGCTCCATCTCACCAGGGGCCGTTGACATGCTAATTTAGAACTGGTTGGTCTGGGGATCAAAGGGGGTTGTTTATTAACTCATAGACCTAGAGGCACCGGCAGTTTAAAACCTGATCATGAACATTTAGGAGACTTCAGGGGTAGCCAATCAGAATTTGAGGTAACTCTGAACCAATGAACATTTAGGAGGCTTCCGAAGTAGCCAGTCAGGATTCAATGCCACTTCTGAACCAATGAGGTGATCCTGAGTTTTGATTAGTAGGACTGGGTTATTCAAACAACATAAAAACCAAAGCCTGGGGATGCTAGTCCTCTTCGTCTCACAGTCTAGATCAGTGGTACTCAACCGGGGCGTCGGGACCTCCTGGGGGGTCGAATGATGATTTGCCAGGGGTCACCGAATCCTGGGCTGTTCCTAAAGTCTGCACCATTCTCCAAGCCTTTTTGCGGCCGCCCAGCAGGGCTATCCCTGGAGGCTGTGGCCGCCCAGCTGGGCTGTTCCTGGAGCCCGCAGCCACCCACTCAGCCTCTTCGCAGATGCCCATTCAGTTCATGGCATGGCTGGGGGGCAGAGACTAGAGGTCAGCTGACTGGTGAGGAATGTGAAGTGGGAGGGGCTGGAGGAGACCCTATCTCCTAATTTCGGCATAGGTGTCACTGCTACGAGACACCATAAATTCGGAGACACAGTGAAGCCGGAGACACAGTGAGTAACACTACCTGTGATTATAGTTGTCATTAAAAGGACTGAGGGAGCGCTAACTGTCTCCGTGGGTTAGGGGCGCAAATTACTTGTCTTACCTTGGGTGCTGACAACCCACGCTACGAAAATAATTTTACTGTTGGGGTCCCCACAACTTGGGAAATTTTATCAAGGGGTCACGGCACTAGAAGGTTGACAACCACTGGTCTAGATGAAAGATGGTCTCACGTAAGAATGTCTGTGTAATGTATTATATTACTTCTCTTTACTTTTTCCCTAACTTTTTCTATGGTAGGATTTTGTCTTAATATATTATCAATCTCTTGATAGCATGTGTATGACCATTATAGCAATATTTTGTATCATCAGTAACGTCTTTTTTTTTTTTTTTTTCATTCTTTTTATTTATTTCAGAAAAAGAAAGGTTACATAACAAAGCCTCTTGGCATTCCCCCGGCTCAAGGTGTATAAAACATTAGGCAAGGCATATCATACCTTACCTACTGGCCTAAACTAGTTAAACAAGTTAAATAACAACAAAACAACCCCATAGCTTGATGCTAAAAATAACAGGATAAGTGTAATGCTTAGCAATTTACATAGATATGGATATACAACAGGTATCACCCAAGAAAAAGTCTACAACAAGTGGGTGGCTATAAGCGTGTGGTTAGTCAGAATGCACCCCTGGGGGGGCAATCAGAGGAACCCTCGCCTCATATGTAAATCAAATCAGACCGATAGTATAGTCCTACAGGGTCTCCTTGTTCTACAGTTGTCGTTTCAGACAATATGTTCCAGACCTTTTGAAACTTTAGGGGACATTCTCTACTAGAGTATCTTTCTTTATATAAGGGTACTGCAAGGTTGACTAATGATTTCCAGGCATTCAGGGTAAGGGCAGACGTGGGAGCCCTCCATTTGAGTATGATGAGTTTCCTGGCATAGAAGAGATGCAATCCTAGTAGTGTACGAACTGCCCTTGAAGGGGCAAGAGCATCCACCAAGCCAAGCAGGCAAATCTCTATCTTGTGGGGTATAGGAATTGTGGTCAATTCAGTGATGAAGGTTGTAATTAATGACCAGTAATGCTGTACATCGGGGCATGACCAGATCATGTGTAAGAAACCCGCAGTCAGCTCGAGAGCGCCAACACTGCGACGTGCAGTCCGGGTATATTTTGTGAAGCCTGTATGGAGTGTAATAAAACTTGTGTAATATTTTAAACTGGATCAACTGTTCTCTAGAAGAGACCAGGTGTCCGAAGGGGGAGTCACAAATATCTTCCCAGTCCTCCCCATCCAACTCCTGCAGCTCCGATACTCAGAAGTCACAAAGTCTCTCCAAACCGTGATGTACGGCAGGCTGCAGAGCCTTGTAAATTGTGGATAATGGTTTAATTAATGTCTCTTGGCGTAGAAGCGACTCCGTGTTTGACTGGTAAAGGGTCAGGGGAGAGCCCCCGAACTGTGCCCTGTAGGCGTGGAGGAACCGGAAGAAGTACACATTGGGTAAGTCGAATCTAGCTTTAAGTTGGTCAAATGTCAGCAGTGCACCATTCTCACAAATATGATGTAAATATCAAATCCCCTGTGACGCCCATATTACCAGGTCCGGGATGGAAAAGAATTCAGGTAAAGAAGGATTAATCCATAGCGGAGTATGTGGGGAACGCACCTGGGAATCAGCCACCCGAGGGCCGGCCGCCCCAGACCATGCTCTAAGCACTGTTTTTTCATTGAGATAGTGAGGGGATGTGGAGCCCTAGTACCCCGAAATTAAATATTCCGCAGTGCTTCGAATGACCGAACAACGGCAGCCTCCAAAGCAACTGCTGCATTGGTGGCATCCGACATGAGCCAGTTGTGAGCATGGGTAAGCATCGCCACAATAAAATAAAGGAAGATATTAGGGCAGGCCAGGCCCCCTGGGTCCAGGGTCTTTGGAGAATGGACAATCGGAAACGAGGGGGGGCCGAGCCCCACAAAAAACTGGATATGTGAGAATTTAGCCGCTTAAAAAGTGCCTTGGGTATCCACATTGGAGAATGGGGCACTACATACAGAAGAGGGGTTAGTAATTTCATTTTAATTAAATTGATCCTTCCAATCAATGTGAGGGGGAGGTTAGCCCACGCTTTCAACCTATTTTGAAAACTTTGTAGGAGAGGGAGAAGGTTAAGCTTGCAGAAGTCCTGTACTCTGGGGAAAATATGGATGCCAAGATATTTTATAATCTCAGCCCATTGAAGTGGAAGTGACGGATCTGCTAACTGTGTAGCACCTGGATCCACTGGCATTATCTGGGACTTGTCCCATTTAACTCTTAGTCCTGACATGTCAGCGAAGTGTGAAAGGAGCTCCAACGCTGCCCGGAGGTAGGGCCCTGGATCCCGGAGGAAAAGGATATCATCAGCATAAAGTGCTATCTTTTCCTCCAGGGATCTGACCCGCACCCCCCCCCGACAGCATCCGAGGACCGTAGTGCAACAGCCAGGGTCTCGACCATCGGGGAGAAAAGGGCGGGGGGGGGGAAAGGGCGTCGACTTCCCTGGCATGAAGCCAGTTTGATCCATATTTACTAAGAATGGGAGGATCCCCATCAGCCTGGTGGCTAGCACTTTTGTTAGTATCTTTAAATCATAATTTAGAAGGGATATGGGTCGATATGCTGAACAGTATGAGGCATCCTTCCCTGGCTTTTGTATCAGTACTATGTGAGCTTGCGACATTGAGTCAGGTAGGCTTCCTGCTTCTAAACTAAGGGCATATCATTTTTGGAGACGTGGGGCTAAGTCAGCTATGTACATTTTGTACCAGTCTCCCGGGAGCCCATCAGGGCCCGGTGTCTTGTTAGGAGGAAGTGAGCGAATTGCCGTTTCAATCTCGGTCACTGAGATCTCCGCCTCTAGGGAGGCAACGTCCTCCTCTGTCAAGGTTGCCAGAGTCAGTTCACGGAGATACAAGAGGTGGGCAGGGGATATCTGCAAGGTGGCAGAGCTAAACAACGAGGCGTAAAAATCTTTGAATTCATTAAGGATGTCAGACGGGTTTGAAGTGACCCCCCCGCAGCAGTATGTATTGTGGGTATAACGGTTTGGAATTTGGGGTCAGCCACCAGACTGGCTAGAAGCCTCCTGTTCTTGTCCCCAGACTCAAAGATTCTGGCCCTGAGCGACATCATTGTTTTAAACTTGTATCATTTATGTTATAGTTACTTACCTCGGATTAATACAAGTTTCTATTCTGTACAATAGTAAGTTTAAATAAATTAACTTTTCGCACAGGTATCATTTGTTCTTAATTGCATGGGTTGATTCATATAGATAAAAGGTTTTAATCACTTATGTTAGGTATCATTAACCATATAAATGAGGTAGGTAAACATAGCCTTGTTACACCTCATTAATGCCCACCAGTTCAGCCTATCAGTGCCCATCAGTGCTGCCTCATCAGCACACATCAGTGAAGGCGAAAAATTACTTAGTTACAAAATTTACTGACAGAAAAAAAGTAAAAAGCATTTTTTTTTCAACATTTTTTGGTCCTTTTTTTTTTTCTGTAAAAAATAAAAAACCCAGCAGTGGTTAAATACCACCAAAAGAAAGCTCTATTTGTGTGAAGAAAATGATAAAAAATCTGTTTGGGAAAAAAAAAAATTTGTTTAGGTACAGTGTAGCACCATCGCGAAATTGTCATTCAAAGTGTGACAGCGCTCAAAGCTGAAAAATGGCTTGGGCAGGAAGGGGGTGTAAGTGCCTTGTAGGCAAGTGGTTAAAGGTAACACTCTTCTTAGTAATCCTGGTGGGAGGGGCCCCCAGCGGGCGGGGGGCACGATTGGGCCCCCCCCCGGTGCCTGCGGCAGTTGGCATAATTGCAGGAGCGATCCGTGCTGAGGGGGAGGCCACCGATTCATGGCCACCCCCTTGCGATCGCTCCTGACGAATGAGTAGCTTCCTCTGCTTCTGAAATGTAAACAGAAGCAGAGGAAGTGATGTCATCTCTCCTCGTGCAGCCTTTTCGTTCCGGCGCCCGAGGAGTGAAGACAATGTGAGTTTGCATCAACACTAGACTAACACTAGTACACATAGGCACATAAATCGCCCTCCGATCACCCCCCCCCCCCCCCCCCTCACCCCATGTCACAGTGACACCAATAGCAGTTTTCATTTTCTTACTGATCACTGCATTAGTATAATTTTGTGACTGTTATAAGTGTTAGGTTTTAACTCCTTGATCACCCCCCAGTTAACCCTTTCACCCCCTGTCGCCAGTGTCACTAATCGATAATTTTTCTGATTGCCGTATAAGTGTCACAGGTGACGCTAGTTAGCCTGTTAGTTATTTAGGTTCACCGTCAGCTTTTTATAGCGTCAGGTACCTTCATATACTACCTAAAAAGTTTTAACCCCCTGATTGCCCCCTAGTTAACCCTTTCACCAGTGATCACCGTTTAAGTGTTACGGGTGACGCTGGTTAGTTAGTTTGTTTTTTATACCGTTTATTACCCAATAAAGGTTTAACCCCCTGATCGCCCGGCGGGTGATAGTTAGGTTTTAGTGTCAGATAGGGTCTGCGTCACCCCAGGCAGCGCCAGATTAGTGCCAGTACCGCTAACACCCTCGCTCCCTTTAGTTACATAGTAGGTGAGGTTGAAAAAAGACACAAGTCCATCAAGTCCAACCTATGTGTGTGATTATGTGTCAGTGTCACTATACTTGTGGTATAGTAGTATATAGTAGTGGTATAGTATCTGAATAGAACACTATCTAAACAGATCCATACTAGCGTCCCCAGCAGTTTAGGGTTCCCAAAAACGCAGTGTTAGCGGGATCAGCCCAGATACCTGCTAGCACCTACATTTAGCCCCTCCGCCCAGCCCACCCAAGTGCAGTATCGATCGATCACTGTCACTTACAAAACACTGAACACATAACTGCAGCATTCAGGCCTGATCCCTGCGATCGCTAATAGTTTTTTTGGTAGCAATTAATACAGTTGCTGACAGCCTAGGAGCTTTTTTTCCTGTGGGTCTCACTAGTGTACCAGTAAATTTAGAGCCCAAAATCGCAAATCGTAGGTACACTAGTGAAGAGGCCTACACGTTTCTGAGCATGACATACGATCCTCTAGACAACAGCGACTCCATGACAGAAAGCTCTGACGATGGAGTTGTGGTCCCTGCCAAGGTCAGGCATACCAGACCTCAATCTTCTTCTGCTGTTGTTGAGGTGCAAGAACCGCAGGGCTCTCATATGGAGCAGAGAAGTACTAGTGCCACTCATCCTTCTGGTGAACTGGCAAGCACCAGTGGCCTAGTACACCCTGGTCATACATCCAGCACTGCAGTATCACGTGGTGACGTGGCGAGTCCCATAAGTGCAGTTCAAGCTGGCGAGGTGTCAAACACAAGTAGTGTCCTGATGCCACCAAGAAGACAAAGACAGGCCCGTTGTGCCCATAGTGTCCTTCCTGCAGAATTCGCCAATCCTAATTGGAAACCCACCACTTCTGCAGCACCCGTACTTCCCCCATTCACTGGCCAACCCGGAATTCAGGTGGAAACAGTTGATTTTATGTCACTTGATTTTTTTTCGCTGTTTTTCACGGAAGATCTTTATAGATCTATTGTGGACCAAAGCAATTTGTATGCTGGTCAATTCATCGCCGCTAATCCCCAGTCCTCCCTTGCCAGAGATTGGAAACCAATTACGAATTTAAGACCTTTCTGGGCTTATCCCTCGACGTGGGCATAACTAAAAAGAGTAAAGAGTGAGTTGCAGTCATATTGGTCCACTGACCCAATTCACCATATGCCTGTGTTCTCTGCCTCCATGGCCAGGGCACGATATGAGCAGATCTTGCGGTAATGCACTTTAACAACACTGAACTCTGTCGTCCTCGTGGAGACCCTGCATACGATCGGCTCTACAAAATTCGGCCCCTCGTAAACCACTTCAACGAACGTTTTGCAGCCTTGTTTACTCCCCATCAAGTTGTCTACGTTAATGAGTCCCTGATTACATTTTCTGGCCGCTTGTCTTTCAAACAGTATCTTCCCAGCAAGTGTGCCAGATACGGGGTCAAGATGTATAAGCTCTGTGACAGGGCCACAGGCTCAGTGTTGCCAACCGCCCGTTAATTTACGGGCAGCCCGTAAATTTCACCCCATTTTCGGGGCGCCCGTGAATGACCATTACGGGCAGCCGCTGCCCGTAAAAAAGATGGCTGCGGGCCGGCCATGCAAGTGCGCATGCGCCGTTCCGAAGCCTGCAGGACTCGAGAAAGATCGTACAAGCTCCGCTGGGCGGCGCATGCGCAGTAACGTAATGTCACCACCTGGCGCCATTTTTAAATGGAAGCCGCCACTCGTTCTTCTCAGCGGTTCAGCGGGGGGAGCGGAGCGGTGCAGAGAGGAGCCATGTGACGGGCCACAGGAGGACATTACTGGGGGGGTGAAGCCAGCCCGGTAGAGGAGATGAAAAGAACACAGTCACAGTGAGTGACAGAAGGCGGACTGTCACTGACTGATGTGGAGTGAGACAGTTATAGTAATATGAAGGGGGACAGTGCAGGAAACTACCATGTCCACAGCCTCTGACCATCTCCTGCCCGCAGCCTCTGACCATCTCCTGCCCGCAGCCTCTGACCATCTCCTGTCCGCAGCCTCTGACCATCTCCTGTCCGCAGCTTCTGACCATCTCCTGCCCGCAGCCTCTGACCATCTCCTATCCGCAGCCTCTGACCATCTCCTGCCCGCAGCCTCTGACCATCTCCTGTCCGCAGCCTCTGACCATCTCCTGTCCGCAGCCTCTGTCCATCTCCTGCCCGCAGCCTCTGACCATCTCCTGTCCGCAGCCTCTGACCATCTCCTGCCCGCAGCCTCTGACCATCTCCTGCCCGCAGCCTCTGACCATCTCCTGTTCCTGTATCCTGTCCGCAGCCTCTGACCATTGCCTACATCATGTCTGCAGTCTCTGAGGGGGAGTCGGGAGAGGAGTCATGAGTGGGAGCGCCGCCGGGATCATGGGGGTCACGGGAGAAGTCAGACGTGTGGGGACTGTGGAGAGGAGACCATAGGAAAACCAGAGCCGCTAAGCTGGAGCCATCTGACTGAGCCCTGCACAATGCACCTGAGAGGAGGTCAGTGACAGCGCCGCCAGGCCAGTTTGGGGGGGTTGCTGATGTAAGGGGAGTGAATACAATAAAGTAAGGGGCACTGATATAAGGGTTCCCCCCTATAATAGTAACTCCCCTTACCTTAGTGTATTCACTCTGCGGAAGGTGGTCTCTAGTCACCAGCGTGCCCCCCACATCAGAGTTCCTGGCATTCCCCTTTATATCAGAATCTGCAGGATTGCCCCTTACAGTGAAAGGGTAATGCTGCAGACCCTGATGTAAGTGGGAACTCTGAGGTAAAGGGAATGCAGTTGACTCTGATATAAGGTGGTCTCTGGTCACCAGAGCCCCCCTCTACATCAGCGTTCCCCCTTGGATCATGATCTGCAGCGTTCCCCTTTACATAAGAGTTCCCTTTCACTTTAAGGGGGATCCGTGCAGACTCTGACGTAAGGGGGGAACCCAGTGAAATATGGATATATGGAGAAATATGTTTTTTGACTCGTTTAACTTAAACACATTGCTGATAGCACTAGCTATGTGTTTTTAGTTCAAATATTTATACTTTCACTGTTTAGCACTGAAAACAGTAATTTTAGGTACTTTTTTGCAGTATCAGTAAAAAATGCGGCTCTGCCAGTAATTTTCATGATTTTTGTCAGGGAAAAAAATTGGTGCCATTTGTAAATTTTGGCATCCTGCCAGTAAATTTCACTTCAGGGGGTTGGCAATGCTGCATAGGCTATACATGTAGTTTTATGGTTTACGAGGGAAAAGATAGTCACGTAGAGCTGCCGAACTGCCTAGATTACATAGGGAGCGCTGGCAAGATTGTGTGGGAATTGGTGTCACCCTTATTCGGAAAGTGGTACCATATGTATGTGGACAATTGTTAGACGAGCGTGTCACTTTTTAGTCACTTGTTTGATCATTAGATTGGCACATGTAGCACAGTGCGACCTAATCGCCAGGGCTTACCCCAGAGGCTTGTAGATTCCTGTCTTAGGCTAGGGGAGAGAGCCTGCTTCAAGTGTAATAATTTGCTCTCTGTCAAGTGGAGGGATAATAAGAATGTTTTTGTTCTGTCCTCCCTTCATGCAGACACGACGGTCCAAATTCCTACGGCGACTGGTGTTGTGGAGAAACCCCTCTATGTTCACGAATATAACCAAACAGGGGCGTAACTACCACCATAGCGACCCATGCGGGCGCTATGGGGCCCGCAGCCAAGTGGGGCCCAGTGAGGATGAGAGGACCGCCGGCACAGTCTCCCAGCCAGGGGAAGAGAGAGGAGAGGAAGAGGCAAGCTGTGACCTGTGCCCAATGCAGCGTGACCTGTGCCCAATACAGCGTTGCCTGTGCCCAATACAGCCTGGTCTGCCTGTGCCCCATACTGCCTCACCTGTGCAGAGGAAGAGGCAAGCCACCCGGATCAGCAGAGAGCTGAATTGCCCGATGTAATAGCTTTCATTAGAACTTCCAGTGTTCCCGGTGTTCACGTCACATAGCTCCACCTCTTGGCCCGGCGCCTTTGATAGACAGAACGCCATTAAAATGCGGGACGTGTGACGTCATCAAAGGCGCCAGTCCAAGAGGTGGGGCTATGTGACGATGAGCCCCGGAAAGACGGGGAATTCAAATGAAAGCTATTACAGCGGGCAATCCCACTCTCTGCTGATCCAGGTGGCTTGCCTCTTCCTCTGCACAGGTGAGGCTGTATGGGGCACAGGCAGACCAGGCTGTATTGGGCACAGGTCACGCTGCATTGGGCACAGGTCACGCAGTATGGGGCACAGGTCACGCTGTATGGGGCACAGGTCACGCTGCATTGGGCACAGGTCACGCTGCATTGGGCACAGGTCACGTTTTATGGGGGAAAAGGTCACGCTGCATTGGGCACAGGTCACGTTGTATGGGGCACAGGTCACGCTGCATTGGGCACAGGTCACGCTGTATGGGGCACAGGTCATGCTGCATTGGGCACAGGTCATGCTGCATTGTGCACAGGTCACGCTGCATTGGGCACAGGTCACGCTATATGTGGCACAGGTCACGCTGCATTGACACTAGGGCAGCTGTGGGGGGAAATTCAAATGAAAGCTATTACAGCGGGCAATCCCGCTCTCTGCTGATCCGGGTGGCTTGCCTCTTCCTCTGCACAGGTGAGGCTGTATGGGGCACAGGCA
The DNA here is from genome assembly GCA_037952925.1 of Lithobates clamitans. NCBI lineage: Eukaryota > Metazoa > Chordata > Amphibia > Anura > Ranidae > Lithobates > Lithobates clamitans. Next base: position 1,516,418 of record JBBGZY010000832.1, read on the forward strand.
GACCAGGCTGTATTGGGCACAGGCAATGCTGTATTGGGCACAGGTCACGCTGCATTGGGCACAGGTCATGCTGCATGGGGCACAGGTCACGCTGTATGGGGCACAGGTCACGCTGCATGGGGCACAGGTCACACTGTATGGGGCACAGGTCACGCTGTATGGGGCACAGGTCACGCTGCATTGGGCACAGGTCACGCTGCATTGGGCACAGGTCACACTGCATTGGGCACAGGTCACGTATGGGGCACAGGTCACACTGCATTGGGCACAGGTCACGCTGTATGGGGCACAGGTCATGCTGCATTGGGCACAGGTCATGCTGCATTGGGCACAGGTCACGCTGCATGGGGCACAGGTCACGCTGCATGGGGCACAGGTCACGCTGCATGGGGCACAGGTCACGCTGCATGGGGCACAGGTCACGCTGTATGGGGCACAGGTCACGCTGCATTGGGCACAGGTCACGCTGCATTGTGCACAGGTCACGCTGCATTGGGCACAGGTCACGCTGCATTGTACGCCATTCAGCTGCAGCGCGGATTTATTTATCTTGACAGCAACAGCGTTTGCTCCCACGATACATATAGCCGTGACTCCAGCACTGTAGGAGGTGATTTCACCACCACAGTTAAAAAAAAGAGCATATATGCCGAAGCATGGGGGCAGCAGGGGTGAAGGAGCGATTTGCTCCTAACTTTTGGGGCGGATGCCCCCATGCTTCTGCATTTATTTTTTTAGGCCATTCAGCTGCAGAACTGATTTATTTATCTTGACAGCAACAGCGTTTGCTCCCACGATACATAAAGCCGTGACTCCAGTGCTGTAGGAGGTGATTTCACCACCACAGTTAAAAAAAAAAATGGCGCAGGTATGCCCATCATTAGAAGTGAGTGGATGAAGGGAGGTATTCTAATGGTGGGCATACCCACGATCAATCTCTTATTTTCGTTCAGCCCACAGGCTGCATGACAAAAAAAGATTACAATATATGCCCAACAAGGACCAGCAATGTACTGGTATGTTGTTAGACTTTGAGTGGTTATACCGGAATGATGCCTGCGGGTTTAGGTATCATCTTGGTATCATTCTTTTCAGCCAGCGGTCGGCTTTCATGTAAAAGCAATTCTAGTAGCTAATTAGCCTCTAGACTACTTTTACAAGCAGTGGGAGTGTATGTCTCCCCCCCCCCACCGTCTTCCATGGTTTTCTCTGGCTCTCCTGTCCCAACAGAGAACTTGAGAATGCACCTGGTGGTTCCGCCAGCTGACCATAGAGCTGGTCAGAGACCAGAACGGTTCCAATCATCTCTATGGCCTAAGAAACCAGAAACTACGAGCATTTCATGACTTAGATTTCGCCGGATGTAAACAGCGCCATTGGGAAATTGAGAAAGCATTTTATCACACCGATCTTGGTGTGGTCAGATGCTTTGAGGGCAGAGGAGAGATCTAGTGTCTAATAGACCCCATTTTTTCAAATAAGAGTACCTGTCACTACCTATTGCTATCATAGGGATATTTACATTCCCTGAGATAACAATAAAAAAGAAAAAAAAATGAAAGGAACAGTTTAAAAATTAAATAAAAAAGCAAAATAATAAAAAAAAAAGCACCACTGTCCCCCCCCCGCTCTAACGCAAAGGCGAACGCAAGCGTTGGTCGGGCGTCATATGTAAACAGCAATTGCACCATGCATGTGAGGTATCACCGCAAAGGTCAGATCGAGGGCAGTAATTTTAGCAGTAGATCTCCTCTGTAAATCTAAAGTGGTAACCTGTAAAGGCTTTTAAAGGCTTTTAAAAATGTATGCAGTTTGTCACCGTTGCACGTTCATGCGTAATTTTAAAGCATGTCATGTTTAGTATCCATGTACTCGGCTTAAGATCATCTTTTTTATTTCACCAAAACATTTGGGCAATATAGTGTGTTTTAGTGCATTCAAATTAAAAAAAGTGTGTTTTTCCCCCCAAAAAATGCGTTTCAAAAATCACTGCACAAATACTGTGTGAAAAAACATGAAACACCGACTATTTTAATCTGTAGGGCCTTTGCTTTAAAACAATATATAATGTTTGTGGGTTCAAAGTAATTTTCTTGCAAAAAAAAAATATTTTTTCATGTAAACAAAAAGTGTCAGAAAGGGCTTTGTTTTCAAGTGGTTAGAAGAGTGGGTGATGTGTGACATAAGCTTCTAAATGTTGTACATAAAAAGTCAGGACAGTTCAACCCCCCCCCCCAATGACCCCATTTTGGAAAGTAGACACCCCAAGCTGTTTGCTGAGAGGCATGTCGAGTCCATGGAATATTTTATATTTTGACACAAGTTGCAGGAAAAAGACACTTTTTTTTTTTTTTTCCTTGCGCAAAGTTGTCACTAAATGATATATTGCTCAAACATGCCATGGGAATATGTGGAATTACACCTCAAAATACATTCTGTTGCTTCTCCTGAGCACAGGGATACCACATGTGTGGGACTTTTTGGACTCCTAGCCGCGTATGGGACCCCGAAAACCAATCACCGCCTTCAGGCTTTTAAATTTTTGATTTCACTCTTCACTGCCTATCACAGTTTCGGAGGCCATGGAATGCCCAAGTGGCACAAATCCCCCCAAATGACCTCATTTTGGAAAGTAGAAACACCAAGCTATTTGCTGGGAGGTATGGTGAGTATTTTACAAACCTTGCTTTTTGTCACAAAGTTTTGAAAATTGAAAAAAAGAAAAAAAAAATTTTTTTCTTTCCTTTCTTCATTTTCAAGAACAAATGAGAGCTGCAAAATACTCACCATGCCTCTCAGCAAATAGCTTGGGGTGTCTACTTTCCAAAATGGGGTTCTGGTGAATCAGGCAAAGCAGCAGGCAGAAGAGAAGTCCAAAAAACAAGCCAGAGTCAGGGTATCAAGCAGACAGGGTTAGTAAGAGCAAGCAAGGTCAAAGATCAGAGGTCAGCACGGATAACAGGTTTCAGGACACACAGAAGCTGCAGACCAAACAGCAAGGAGTCTTTGGTGCACTCACTTTAAATAGCCCCTTTGGCGCCAACGTTGGTGACAGGCGCACGTGTGTGCGCAGGTGCACGTGCATGCGCACTGACATGTCGTTAATGTGCACGTCTGCTGTGCAATTCCTGCTGCACGGCCATACCTTTATTGACAGAGAGTAGTAATGCAGCGCGCTAAGTGCGCCACGGTGAGTGTTTGCCATTCTGCATTGGGAGGGCCTGAAAGGGGCATTGTTAAATAGAACAAAAGCATTCTTGTGCCCGTAAAATATGATTAAATTAATAAAACAAATGTCACTGTAAAAATATGAAATAGCCTACCTTAAAAGCAGACTGTGTCAGTCAGTAGGGCAGTGGACAGTGTCAGTAAAGCAGAGGATGGTATCAGTAGGGCAGTGGATGGTGTCAGGAAGGACAGTGGATGGTGTCAGTAGGGCAGTGAATGGTGTCAGTAGAGCAGTGGATGGTGTCAGTAGAGCAGTGGATGGTGTCAGTAGAGCAGTGGACAGTGTAAGCAAAGCAGAGGACGGTGTCAGTAGGGCAGTGGATGGTGTCTGTAGAGCAGTGGATGGCGTCAGTAGGGCAGAGGACGGCGTCAGTAGAGCAGTGGATGGCGTCAGTAGAGCAGTGGATGGTGTCAGTAGGGCAGAGGATGGTGTCAGTAGGGCAGTGGATAGTGTCAGTAGGGCAGAGGATGGTGTCAGTAGGGCAGTGGATGGTGTCAGTAGGGCAGAGGATGGTGTCAGTAGGGCAGAGGATGGTGTCAGTAGGGCAGAGGATGGTGTCAGTAGAATAGTGGACGGCGTCAGTAGAGCAGTGGACGGCGTCAGTAGAGCAGTGGACGGCGTCAGTAGAGCAGTGGATGGCGTCAGTAGAGCAGTGGACGGCGTCAGTAGAGCAGTGGATGGCGTCAGTAGGGCAGTGTATGGTGTCAGTAGACCACCGGTGTCAGTAGTTTTTCTATTTATTGATTTTTTTACAAATTTATTGTTTTTTACATTTTTTAAGTCTTGTTGGGGGGGCTTTGGTGAAATAGAAGGGGTCTAAACAAACCCCTGATATCTCACTTTTGAGACAGAGAAAGGGACTGAGGGCGGATTCTCCAGTCCCTTTTTCTGCAGCTTTCTCTGAAGCATAATAAACCTAGTAAATTGGAAGAAATGTACTGTGTACACCCAACTTTACCTTATTTCCTTAATCTCTGTGACTGGTCCCCTGCAGTTTCTGTGAAAGTTGTGATAGGCTGTGGTTACACTCCAGCATCATTGTACCATAAAGGGTTAATGTTCATGTATGGTATGCCATGCGATGATGCTGAGTATTTGGGTGGAAGAGGAGAGCACTGCAGCTGGCTGGAGCATGGAAGCATATAAGTGAAAGTGGTAATTTCCCCCAAGCACTGCAAGGGTGGATTTTTTCCCTTTCCTGGAGTTGGGCTGTATTCTAGCACCATGTCTCTTGCTGTTTATGCTCAAATGTTTGACTATGTTAGAATATACTGGGACTTTTCAGGTTCTACAGTTTGGAAGGCAGAACAGGTTGGGACTCACAGAGGGAGAATATACAGTCTGGCATCTGTTATCTTCAGGCTGCTCAGGGGTGAGCTTTGATGTCTGCTGGGCAGGAAGCAGTGATCGGTGCTCCACCCACCTGTAGGAGGAGCTGCATTCCCGATCCAGCCTGAGAGGAGCTGCCTCCCCCTTGTCTGGGCCACCCGCGGCTCCCTCCTTCATGCAATCAGTGGCAGGCAGTGTGGGCACACTGTACTGAGTAGCTAGGCTAGGCTGAGTCCCCAGCTGAAGTTCGGATTCCCCTGCACTCAGCATTAGTGCAGGGTGGGCTCACACTGCGCAGCTAATTGTGAGACAGCGGGGGAGGAGAGACACACATCATCCACTGAGCTGTGCAGAATTGTCACTCTCGGTGCAGTCCGATCTGAATGATGTGTCCGGGTCTAGGGCAGATGAAAACCCAAACACATCATTAAAAAACCGGACTGTCCGGGAGAAACCCGTACGGGTGGCAACCCTAGTCCCTGACCAGACCGCAAGCCATAGCAGACTCCTCTCCTCCTCTGTCACTTTTGTTCACAGGGGAGTCCCCAGGCTCAGACTCAACCCCGCTTTTCTGGGATGACTCCAGGCCCGCTCCGGCCTTCTGGGATGTCTGTGGCTGCAATGTGCAGAGTCCTAAATGCAGGTCAACTTGGCAGTATCGCGGATCCTGCTGGCTGGATGCAAGCCGAGTAAGCGGTGCATCACAATGGCCACACCGGATCTAGGCACTGACCACTGCGGTCAGCACTCTAGGCACAGCCGCTCCATACTCTCGATCATCCCCAGGGCGAATCCCCCCCAATGGTCCAACCGGACACCAGTGTCGACCAGCGTCCGTTCCTGCAAATCAGGCAACTAGGTCAGCACGGGTAGCATGCGTCCGCTCTCCACCATCATGCTCCTTATGGTGTCTGCTTCTAGCAGGGAATGCTGGGTCTCCTCTAGGACTTGACGCCGCCCCCTCGCTTCCAGACATGCTGGCGTCTGAAGAACTCATAGGCAGACCCCTCCTTGAGCACACTGTTGTAACCCCTTGATGGCAAAACTGAAAGTTGCAGGCATGCTGTAACTAGCAGGACTTGTCAAGGCATGTCGCCTGGCACCGACTGTGCCCAAACACCTAAAGGCAGATGGCCACTGACCTCCCCGGTGGTTGCCGGTAGCAACATTGAAGTCTGTAACCCATGCCTCACTGTAGGGAACACTTTTAGCACAGTCCCCACCCACAGGCTTACCCCGATCACCCTGGGCAACAGTAGACAGTTCCAGGCACACTTTACTCTTTGAAGCAGGAATTTGGAGCTAAGGTTCAGAATGTCCAGCAATAGCAGATTGCTGGACATATTTGTAATCTGCATTAGGACGTCCAGCCATAGCAGAACGCTGGGCGTGTTTGTAATCCATGGGCACGGTCACCCACCGTAGTTGCCACAGGTAATGGCACATGGTAAACAGTTCCTGATTTGTAGAATTAGAACAAGTGTCCACCCCAGCTGCGGTTGGAGCAACTGGGCAAGCAAACAGCAATAGACTGATTTGAAGACAACTTTCACTGGTTGCTATGGGCAACGACACTTGTTAATATAGCACTGAATGGCAGGCAGAACACATAGGTCCTTTCCCAGGTCTTTTTCCTTCCTCAACTGTTAGTTGAACAAAGCACAGTTAACCCGACTCGATAAATCTCGTTTGCAAGGGGCAAGGGCTGGCAGGTTAGCTGTGAACAGGTGATCCGGACGAGCCCCAAAATGTAGCCATGCCCCCGTAGGGGTTGCTTAATGTAATGGTTCACCTGTCACCCCACCCAGTCAGACATCCATTTCTCAGTCACTCAGAGTCATAGAACAGTCCATATGTCAGGGAAATGGCCGTGTTGTGGGCAATTCCGCCAGTAACCGTCATGGTGGCAGGCGAGTCTAGTGAGCACGCCCTAATCTTGCAGGCACACCCCCCCGGCCTATTTAAACCTGCCACTGACACTTGCAGTTTGCTGGATTATCAAACAGCTCCTTTGTTCCTGTGCCTTGTATACTCTGAAGACCCCTGCTTGACCTCTGCTCGGCTTGACCTGTGTTCCTGTTTATCTCCTCGCTCTGACCCCGGCTTGGCTGACTACTCTCCGATCTTCTGCCCTCTGTGTATGACCCAGCTTGTTCCTGTACCTCTCTAGGACTGTCTTTTGGTATCTGACCCTGGCCTGGCTGCGGACCCTGTTCCTGGTTTACCCTGCTGTTACCGTTCAAGACTTCTCTCCACACGGCTGCCACTACGCACTCTAGCTACTTACAGCCAACCAGCCAGCTTGCAGTATCCCTGGCAACCCGTGCACCTCTGTGCATCGCATTCCCTGTACCCAAATCCAGGGACGCGCTGCACTCAGCCGCAAGGGGCGCCCTCTCAGCAACCCCGCCTCACACTACAGACTTGACACCATAGCTTTGTTTTATTTTTAGTCAAGGGATTAAACTTGGATGGGAAACTGGGAATTATGTGATGCTCAGAAATATTCAGTACAAACTTGCTTGGGACTTATATGTACATTCTGGTATATACACTCCAACCTTCTCTCTAGCACAAACACTAGCTGCACACCGTTTCTCCTCCAGCACTTCACTTGCTGCAGATTATTACTCCACCAGCACTTCCCTTGCTGCAGACTGTTACTCCTCCAGACTAGCTAGCACTGCATGGGTAGGTCTGACACTGCTTCAGCCAGGCCTCAATGAACTGCCTTTTGCAGACAGAGACCATGGGCCCCTGTGGTGTAGAAATAGTTCAGATGCTAGCTATCCTCTATTCAGCTACCACTCCCAGATAGCTCTCTTCAGGTCCTGCCAGCCTGCCTGGCTGCAATTATCTCTTTCCACTACCAGTCCCACAGTCCTCTCTTCTGGTTCTGCATCCATCTTAAACTGCAATCTCTCAGTTCTCTTAGGCGTGCCTTCCCAGTCCTCCCGACTGTGCTTACTCACCAGCCCTCTGGACTGCAACCAGTAGTCCTCCCTGGAGATTCTTAGAAGTGTTCTCTCCTGCTGTCCTCTACTTGCTCTCTCATGTGCCTCTCCTTCCAGGATCTCGCCACTCCTCCTGGATGCACCCAAGCCCCAACCAGTGCCATCTTAAGAGCATTATAGGCCCCCGGGCAATACAGTGCACTGGGACTCTGTCTACACAATCACGCACGATTGCCCATCAAATGCAGCTTTACTGTGTCTGTGAATGCAGTATCACTGTGGCGATCAAATGCAGCCTCACTGTGTCCATGAATGCAGCCACACTGTGCCCACCATTGCAGCCTCACTGTGCCCGTGAATGCAGCCTCACTGTGCCCACCATTGCAGCCTCACTGTGCCCATGAATGCAGCCTCACTGTGCCCACCATTGCAGCCTCACAGTGCCCATGAATGCAGCCTCACTGTTCCCACCATTGCAGCTTCACTGTGCCCACCATTGCACCCTCACTGTGTCCACCATTACAGCCTCACTATGCCCATGAATGCAGTCTCACTGTGCCCACAATTGCACCCTCACTGTGCCTATGAATGCAGCATCACTGTGCCAATTAAAACAGACTCACCATCGCCTGGCAACACACACACAGCGGGCATCTCCTCCTGTGTATCACAGAGCTGGCTGGGTCTGTGTTCGGCGGCCACACTTTAACAAGGTCCCGCCCCCCTAGAACGGCTCGTGTGATAGGCGGAACCAGGGGCATTGCTAGGTGTGAAAAAGACCAGGGGCTTCAGCCCGAAGTCCAAGACCGGCGGCGGCGGCAGCGAGGGGGTGTCAGGCTCACTTGCTGGTTGCTGCCTGGCTCACCAGTGCCCATCCATGCTGACCACTAAATTGACCTACCAGACCCCTACGCTACTGATCCCCCCTGACACATACACTGATACCCCCTGACACCTACACTGACCCCCATGACAACTACATTGACCCCCCTGACACCTACACTGATCCCCCCGTGACACATACACTGATCCTTCTCCTGACACATACACTGATCCCCCCTGACACATACACTGATCCCTCTCCTGACACATATACTGATCCCTCTCCTGACACATACACTGATCCTACTCCTGACACATACACTGATCCCCCTTGACACATACACTGATCCCTCTCCTGACACATACACTGATCCCTCTCCCGACACATACACTGATCCCTCTCCCGACACATACACTGATCCCTCTCCCGACACATACACTGATCCCTCTCCCGACACATACACTGATCCCTCTCCCGACACATACACTGATCCCTCTCCCGACACATACACTGATCCCTCTCCCGACACATACACTGATCCCTCTCCCGACACATACACTGATCCCCACTGACACATACACTGATCCCCACTGACACATACACTGATCCCCCTCCTGACACATACACTGATCCCTCTCCCGACACATACACTGATCCCTCTCCCGACACATACACTGATCCCTCTCCCAACACATACACTGATCCCTCTCCCGACACATACACTGATCCCTCTCCCGACACATACACAGATCCCTCTCCCGACACATACACTGATCCCTCTCCCGACACATACACTGATCCCTCTCCCGACACATACACTGATCCTCACTGACACATACACTGATCCCCACTGACACATACACTGATCCCCCTCCTGACACATACACTGATCCCTCTCCCGACACATACACTGATCCCTCTCCCGACACATACACTGATCCCTCTCCCGACACATACACTGATCCCTCTCCCGACACATACACTGATCCCTCTCCCGACACATACACAGATCCCTCTCCCGACACATACACTGATCCCTCTCCCGACACATACACTGATCCCTCTCCCGACACATACACTGATCCTCACTGACACATACACTGATCCCCACTGACACATACACTGATCCCCCTCCTGACACATACACTGATCCTCCTCCCGACACATACACTGATCTCTCTCCTTACACATACACTGATCCCTCTCCTGACACATAAACTGATCCCCCTGACACATACACCGATCCACCCTGACACATACACCGATCCCTCTCCTGACACATACACTGATCCCTCTCCTGACACATACACTGATCCCTCTCCTGACACATACACTGATCCCTCTCCTGACACATACACTGATCCCCCTCCTGACACATACACTGATCCCCCTCCTGACACATATACTGATCCCCCTCCTGACACATACACTGTTCCCTCTCCTGACACATAGGCATGTGCAATTCGTTTTGTTCCAAATTCGTTTTTTAATGAATTTCGACAAATTAGTTAATTCGGGAATATCCGAATTAACGAAAACCTGTTTAACAAGTGAATTAATAATAATAAATAACAATAATAATAATAACAACGTTTTATTATTATTATTTATTAATAATTTGTTCCGTTCTATTTGTTTAGATGCAGCATTCATTTTGGATAATACATAACTTTGGATAAATTCGTATTTGTTACGTTCACTGACAGTCAAATTTGAAAGGAAATTACAATACCTATAATTTAATAGTTAGTTACTATTTCAGATTTTTGAATTTTCAGGTTTTTGGATTTTCAAACTTCGAATTTACACATTTCCGAATTTTCTAATTTACAAATGTACGATTTTACGAATTTACGAATGTACGAATTTACGAATGTACAAGTGTAAAAATGTACGAATGTTCGAATTTACGAATGTACGAATGAACGAATTTACGAATCGCGATCATAACGAATGACCCAAAAACTAAAAAAAATAATAAACTAATGAAACGAAAATGAAAATGAACAAATTTTTTGGCTGTGCACATGTCTACTGACACATACACTGATCCCTCCTGACACATACACTGATCCCTCCTGACACATACACTGTTTCCTCTCCTGACACATACACTGTTTCCTCTCCTGACACATACACTGATCCCTCTCCTGACACATACACTGATCCCTCTCCTGACACATACACTGTTTCCTCTCCTGACACATACACTGATCCTCCTCCTGACACATACACTGATCCCTCTCCTGACACATACACCGATCCCCTCTGTCACATACACTGATACACCCTGACACATACACTGATCCCTCTCCTGACACATACACTGATCCCCCTCCTGACAAATACACTGATCCCCCTCCTGACTCATACACTGATCCCTCTCCTGACACATACACTGATCCCCTCTGTCACATACACTGATTCGCCCTGACACATACGCTGATCCCTCTCCTGACACATACACTGATCCCTCTCCTGACAAATACACTGATCCCCCTCCTGACAAATACACTGATCCCTCTCCTGACAAATACACTGATCCCTCTCCTGACAAATACACTGATCCCTCTCCTGACACATACACTGATCCCCCCTGACATTTACACTAATCCCCCCTGACACATACACTGATCCCCCTTCTGATGCATACACTGATCCCTCTCCTGATGCATACACTGATCCCTCTCCGGACACATACACTGATCCCTCTCCCGGCACATACACTGATCCATCTCCCGACACATACACTGATCCCTCTCCTGACACACACACTGATCCCCCTCCTGACACATACACTGATCCCCCTCCTGACACATACACTGATCCCCCTCCCGACACATACACTGATCCCTCTCCCGACACATACACTGATCCCTCTCCCGACACATACACTGATCCCCCTGACACATACACTGATCCCTCTCCCGACACATACACTGATCCCTCTCCCGACACATACACTGATCCCTCTCCCGACACATACACTGATCCCTCTCCTGACACACACACTGATCCCCCTCCTGACACATACACTGATCCCCCTCCCGACACATACACTGATCCCTCTCCCGACACATACACTGATCCCCCTGACACATACACTGATCCCTCTCCTGACACACACACTGATCCCCCTCCTGACACATACACTGATCCCTCTCCTGACACATACACTGATCCCTCTCCTGACACATACACTGTTTCCTCTCCTGACACATACACTGATCCCTCTCCCGACACATACACTGATCCCTCTCCCGACACATACACTGATCCCTCTCCCGACACATACACTGATCCCTCTCCCGACACATACACTGATCCCCCCTGTCACATACACTGATCCACCCTGACACATACACTGATCCCTCTCCTGACACATACACTGATCCCCCCTGACACATACACTGATCCCTCCCCTGACACATACACTGATCCACCCTGACACATACACTGATCCCTCTCCTGACACATACACTGATCCCCCCTGACACATACACTGATCCCTCCCCTGACACATACACTGATCCCCTGACACATACACTGATCCCCCCTGACACATACACTGATCCCTCTCCTGACACATACACGGATCCCTCTCCTGACACATACACTGATCCCCCCTGACACATACATACCTCCCAACTTTTGAACTGCAGAATGAGGAACACTTTAAGGAAGTGAGTGAGCTGTGGCGCTAAGCACGCCATGCAAAATGTGGGTCTGGCCAAACACCTATCAGTGGGAGGAGCTTAAGGGTGAAGGGCTCGTTGTGTACAAACTGCAGGGTTGAAGAGTGTGCTATGTACAGAGTGCAGGGTTGAGGAGTGTGCTGTGTACAAAGTGTAGGGTTAGAGGGGTGTGGCTGTGGCACTGTTAAAAAGACAGCGAGAAGGCTGACATTATAATTGTTAGAGGGACACAGGCTATGTACTATACAGTAACAGTAAATCACAGAGCCAGATGGCTTTCACACTGGAGCAGTGCGCTGGCAGGACAGTAAAAAAAGTCCTGCTAGCAGCATCTTTGGAGTGTATACACCGCTCCTTCACTGCTCCTGCCCATTGAAATCAATGGTGCAGCGCGGCTATACCGCCAGCATAGTGCTGCTGCAGCAGCGCTTTGTGGTGGTTTTAACCCTTTCTTGCCCGCTAGCAGGGGGGTAAAAGAGCCCCGCTAGTGGCTGAATAGCGCTGCGAAATTGGCGGTAAAGTGCTGCTAATAATAGCGGTGTTTTACCGCAGACGCCGCCCCCGCCCCAGTGTGAAAGGGGTCTTAGTGAATGCAGCTAGCAGGAGCCAGAAGGAGAGCTCAGTGAGTGAAATCACAGTGCAGCTCTAAAGGGCTCTGCAATCACTTGTGCTGCCGAAGGGACTGGCGGTGTTATAGGAAGCACAGCCCGATGTGCTCTAGACTGATTACCATGTGACCCCCCCCCCCCTCTTCTCACATGTAAACTCTGCCTCCACGGAACCTGTCTAGCCTTTGTCCCAGCCCCGCTCTTACATTTTCAACTTGTAGCCAGGAATCAGGGGGCGGAGCTGGGATCGAGAGAGCCGCTCTGATCAGAGGTAGCTTCCTCGACAGTGCGCACCTGCAAAGCGCGTCATCAGTTGCCAGGACGCCAGCGGTCCTGGCAACCAGTGTCTGGACAGAAGTTTGGAGCTGTCAAATCTAAGCATTGATGTCGGGGATGGGCGGGCCCAGGGTCACCCCCCCCCCCCCAGACTGGGGAGTTCCCCGTGTGCCCCGACAGCCTCCACACTCTCTCACTCCAGCTCTTCCACCCAACAACTCCTCCCCAGCTGGTCTGACCCCAGGTATTTAAGGAGGCCTGCCAATCCAGGTTGGGGATTGGTCAGAGCTCCCTAAAACTCCCCAGGCAGCTCTACCTCTCCTCTCCTCCTCTCCTTCCAGAACTTTCTAGCAAGCTCTAGAAAAAAGAGGGAGGTGTTAGTGATGCTGCCTATGAGTCACCAGCTGCTACCCTGAGCTACTCTCAGCCAGAATGAAAACAAACAGGCCTAGCAATCAGCTAGGCCTGCCTAAATTTACCTACTCTGCTAGAAAAATCCTCAATCTAGCACCTACCTAACTAAAGGTCGCTACACTTGTTTTACATAAATATTTTTGATGTGGTTAAGAATGCCTGTAAAGTCCCAAATATTTTTAAATCCTTTGTAGCATATCTGGCTTAAAGCGGTTGTATAGTCTATTTTTTAATTTTTACCTACAGGTAAGCCTATAATAAGGCTTACCTGTAGGTAAAAAAAAATCTCCTAAACCTGTACGGTTTAGGAGTTATTCCCCTTGCTATGAGCCGCTGACTGCAGCGGCGCATGCGCACAGGGGATTCTCGGCTGAAGGCCTGGCAGATGCCGGACCTTGCCGGGAAAAAAATCTCCTGCGCGCATGCGCGGGAGTGATGTCATCGTGGCTCCAGGCACTCACAGCGCTGGAGCCGTGATACCCGGAAGACACGCCGAGGCAACATGTCAGCTACCTCGGCGTGGACCAGGTAAGATACCGACGCCTCGTTCTAAGGTAAGTATTTCATAATGAGCTAGTATGGGGTGCATACTAGCTCATTATGCCTTTTGCCTTACAGGGGTAAAAAAAAAAAGTGTCAGCGGGTATACAACCGCTTTAAAGGATGTTGGCATGCTCTATACCTGTGTGTGTAGGTGAAGGGAAGCAGTGACAAATCATTAAATCTGCTACACCTGAAAAACCTGTATACCAGAATTAAAAAGTGATTGATAATGTGAAGATGTGCTAACTCTGTGTAAGGAGTGGGAAAACCCACAGTGATATATAAAAAAATCTAAATATATATATATAACAATGCACAAATTATGTTGCCTAATGTGAACACACTGAAAAAAATAAAAACAAGTGAGTGGTCTAGATTGACATGTGACACATGAGAATCTGCAAATGATCTAAAGACTGTGTATGCACAATAAATAGGTATAAACAATGCAATTAATCAAAAACATGTGCTGTATATGGTCTGAGAATTCGCAAGAGAGTAAACCTATATGAACAGTCTCTCTCAGGTTCAAAAGAGTCAATATGAAAGCAAAATCTGAATTAGGAACAAATCCAATTGTTTTATGAGTCCCAAATCAAACAGATGCCGATCCCAAGTTGTATGGACACTTTAGTATGAAGGCACCACCGTGCTCAAAAGTGATACAAATTGGCTGCTTACCAGACCCACATAGGTCACAAGCATGTGCGTTGATTCCTCTGTCTGCCAAATCTCGGAGGTTCACAATGGATAACAGCTCCCAGCAGACCCTGATTGGTAAGCATGGATGCTCATCTGCGGCTGATGAAATGGATTCCTCTATACCTTCCTGCGAGGGCTCAAGTGGATCTCCGGTACACAGCTCATGATGAATGGTAAAAAATTGGAGGAAGACTAAAAGTGCATTATCTTTTGATAAAATTTCAATTTATTTAAAATTCACTTTTAAAAATGTTACAGCAAAATGGATGGCATGGTCGCCTGCAATGCGGTCCGTGCTCGCTGACATTACAACTGGCTCCCTCCAACGCGTTTCCCCTAAGGAGGCGTCAACTGGGATTGGAGATCAGTTTGCAACCATCACATTTAAATACCGGAAAAATGGAACTCAAGATGACATAAAAGAAAATGGAACTCAAGATGACATACAGAGGAACCCCATGGCTCAGAAATAAAACCTCTTCCTCTTATGCCACTGATTGTCAATGTTCCAAAAACAGGTACTAAACAATTTCCGAAAGAGAAAACAGTTTGGAAAGTGACTTCTATTCTATATACCTATCACTTTGTACACTATTAAAGATTGTTAAGCACATGGTGTATTTACAATTCATAAATATGGCCCGTTCACACTTTGGTAATGCACACTTTAGCATATTGCATATTACATGTGTTGGGGTGCTGTGGGGCCATTCATTAATAATGGCACCCCAATTCACCTTCCTGACACACCTGTGCTGCACTGCACTACAATGCACAGTAACATGCAACTTTGAGTTACCAAAAATGCTGCAGGAGCGATCTTTGGTCTGTTGTGGTGCATTGGGCAGCCCATTCAAATGAAAGGGCTGCATTAACGCAACGTGCGTTAAACCCACCGCAACTGCCCTGAGCGGTGTGAATAAGCCCAGCTATAGGGATCAATGTTAGTGTATGAAACAACTCTCTCTCTCTAATGGAGCTTGCACAGTTTCACCCCTGCTGCCTTCTTACAACAGAATGGTTGGCCGAATTCATGTACACAGGCAGCTTGAGGAGTGAGGACACATCTTTTCAAGCTAATTCATTCTTATTTCTTAACTCCTAGCCGCAGGGCGAGGTGGAGAATTTCAAAATTGATAGACAATGAGAGGGAGGAGAAAATGTAATTGAGAAATTCAAGTGACCTATATCATTCAGACTGAATGTTCTCAGGGATCACACGCCTTTCAACCTGGGGGGAGGTAAGTGTACGTCTAAGGAGCAATATGTTATATGCATGACTCTTACCCCCTGAAATTTAAAATGGTCTATTAGGGTAGGGAGCTAATTATAAACCATGTGTTGATTGCCTATCTTGTTCTGTATGGATGGTTAAATTATACATTATGACTGCTTGAAATGCCTAATTTTTCTGATTGCCATATAAAGAGGACTGTTCTTTAGCACACTGTGGAGGGTGTTCACACTAGGGGCCCATTCACAGTTTTGTGGTGTGTTAATACGCGTTGCATTAGAGTGACCCACTGAAATGAATAGGCTGCTTATGCATCATAACGACGGAAAGATCAGATGCAACCTATTTTATGCAATGCAGTACACCACAACATACTTCCTTGCACTTGCTGTATGTTGCAGGGCACTGCAACACAGATACATTGCCTAAGTGCAGTGATAGCGAACCTTGGCATCCCAGATGTTTTGGAACTACACTGCAGAGTGCATGAGCATCATGGGAAATGTAGTTCCAGAACATCTGAGGCGTTAAGGTTCGCCATCACTGCATTAGTGCATTGTGGTGTCACTCAAAATGCATGTAATGCAACAACTTACAGTGCCTTGAAAAGGTATTCATACCGCTTGAAATTTTCCACATTTTGTCATGTTACAACCAAAAACATAAATTTATTTTACTGGGATTTTATGTGATAGACCAACAAAAAGTGGCACGTAATTGTGAAGTGGAAGGAAAATGACAAATGGTTTTCCAAATTTTTTACAAATAAATATATGAAAAGTGTGGCGTGCATTTGTATTCAGCCTCTCTTAGTCAATAATTTGTAGAACCACCTTTCGATGCAATTACAGCTGCAAGTCTTTTTGGGTATGTCTCTACATCTAGAGAGTGAAATTTTTGCCCATTCTTCAGTGAAAAAAAGCTCAAGCTCTGTCAGATTGGATGGAGAGCGTCTGTGAACAGCAATTTTCAAGTCTTGCTACAGATTCTCAATTGGATTTAGGTCTGGACTTTGACTGGGCCATTCTAACCCATGTCCCAGTCTCAAGTCTTTTGCAGACTCTAACAGGTTTTCTTCTAATATTGCCCTGTATTTGGCTCCATCCATCTTCCCATCAATTCTGACCAGCTTTCCCGTCCCTGCTGAAGCAAAGCATCCCCACAATATGATGCTGCCACCACCATGTTTCACGGTGGGGATGATGTATTCAGGGTGATGTGCAGTGTTAGTTTTCTGCCACATGTAGCGTTTTGCTTTTTTAAGGCTAAAAAGTTCAATTTTGGTCTCATCTGACCAGAGCACCTTCTTCCACATGTTTGCTGTTTCCCCCACATGGCTTCTCGCAAACTGCAAATGGGACTTCTTATGGCTTTCTTTCAACAATGGCTTTCTTCTTGTCACTCTTCTATAAAGGTCAGATTTGTGGAGAGCATGACTAATAGTTGTCCACCTGAGCTGTGGATCTCTGCAGTTTCTCCAGAGTTACCATGGGCCTCTTGGCTGCTTCTCTGATTAATACTCCCCTTGCCCTGCCTGTCAGTTTACTTTCAATGATTTCTACTGAAAATTTTAAATGAGACAGAGAGAAAACACATATTAGTCATTTCGACAACCAGAGCCCTGGTACAAGCTTTCACAAACAGCAAAAAAGTAAACATTCTTCAAATTGCAAAGCCATATAAAGGAAGACTAAGTAATCTCAGACCGTATTCCACCAAAATAAGATTGGAGAAGAGAACCATATAGAATGTCTACGTCAGCCTTTTTCAACCAGGGTACCCGGGCACCATGG
Source organism: Lithobates clamitans (assembly GCA_037952925.1). Classification (NCBI taxonomy): domain Eukaryota; kingdom Metazoa; phylum Chordata; class Amphibia; order Anura; family Ranidae; genus Lithobates; species Lithobates clamitans. Next base: position 1,534,018 of record JBBGZY010000832.1, read on the forward strand.
GGTGCCTTGAGGCTTCAGGTGTGCCTTGGCAAAATGCCTAAAAATTGCCCAAACATGTATGCAAGCCAGCAGATGGATCAAGCCTGCCTTTTAGTTACACAAAGACACCGGTTTTTATTGTGCACCATTACAACCTTCTAGTCAACGGCATCCTAACAACCAGTGATGTCATCTGTGTTGATAAGAAGGGTGTTGATCACCTGAACGGCATCCTCTCCATCAACACTGGGGTCACATTAGCTGAGTGATGGAGAGAAACTGATGGAGAGGAGAAACAATGGAATACTACTCGGTACTAGTGTGCAAAAGTGTATTTGCTTTGTAAGAATAAATCACCTCTAATGTTGGGTGTCCTATGTGTGTCAATGCTGCCGCATTATGTAAAACTATTAGCATAGTTTTTTATATTTTAAAATGGGGTGCCTTGAGACTGTCCATAATTTTAAAGGGTGTCTTGACTGAAAAAAGGTTGAGAAACACTGGTCTATGTGACCATCTGAGAAGGCAATTACCGTATTTATCGGCATATAACACGCACAGGCGTATAACACGCACATTTATTTTAAGAGGGAAGTTTAAGGAAAAAAACTTAAATTTTAAATAAGGATCTTTGAAGCAAAATAAGGGTCAGTGCCCATCTGCAGCCTCACCAGTGCCATCAATGCAGTCTCATCAGTCCACATTAATGCAGCCTGATCGGTGCCCATCTGCAGCCCAGAGGGGACAAGGAGGGGGCGGGACGAGCGCCAACAGATTACATACAGTGAGAATCTCCTATGATAGACAGAACAGTGGTCCAATGGAGGCCCAGGAGACAGGAGTTCCAATTACAGAGGCCGCCAAGTAAACAGGAGATTCTCACTTTATGTAATCTGATGGTGCTCGTTCTGCCCCCCTCCCTGTCCCCTCCGAGGCAGCTAAAACTGAAGTATTGGCGTATAACACGCACGCACTATTTGCACCCGATTTTCATGGTGAAAAAGTGAGTGTTATACGCCAATAAATACAGTAGTCATGACAAGTCATCACATCATTGGAGATGCTACATAAATATACCAGAAACTCTAACTATGGCAAAACTAAAAGAGATAGCCTTTGCTACCAAGGGCCATGGAATAGATAATTGCAAACCCGGCCTGTCAGTTTAGATGGACAGCCATGTCTTGATAGGTTTGCAGTTGTGAGATATTCTTTCCATTTTTGGATGATGGATTGAACAGTGCTCTGTGAGATGTTCAAAGCTTGGGATATTTTTTTAAAACCTAACTCTGCTTTAAACTTCTCCACAGCTTTATCCCTGAACTGTCTGGTGTGTTCCTTGGCCCTCGTGATGCTGTTTGTTCACTAAGGTTCTCTAACAAACCTCTGAGGGCTTTACAGAAAAGCTATATTTATACTGAAATTATATTACACACAGGTGAACTCTATTTACTAGTCAGGTGACTTCTGGAGGCAATTGGTTCCACTAGATTTTAATGCACGCCACAGATATTAATTTGTAAAAAAAATTTAAATCCATTTATCAATTTCCTTCCACTTCAGAATGATGTGCCACTTTGTGTTGGTCTGCCACATAAAATCCAAATAACATACACTTAAGTTTATGGTTGTAACATGACAAAATGGGGAAAATTTCAAGGGGTATGAAAAGTTTTTGAAAGTACTGTATAAAACAGTGAATTTGACTTTCTCCAAAAATTATCTGGTGATGAATTGATCACTACCCCTTAAAATACATACACCTACTTAAGAAGATGAGGACCATGGGCTTCATATGATTGGTCTGAAGGTAACTGAAAAAGCAAAGTATGGATTAAAAAAATAAATACACAAGGGGCCCCCAAGGGATTAGGCTTTTCAGTACCTATCTACATAAGAAAGCAGCTGGCCATAATGGGATGATCTGTACCCACCCCAGCATCTGTTGGAGTCAGTGATACTATTATAGTTGGCTTCAGACACTAACCAGTATGGTGACTTTAAAGTATAGCCGAACTAAACTCAGAGATATAACAGTTTCCCAAAACAGTTACATGGCATGCTTGTGCTGTAATCAGTTGAGCTGCTTGTGGTTGTTTTGGGCTGTTCTTTGTCTCACTGGTTGCAGGTTTGACTGCTCCGCCCTGCCTTTCGAGGGTTCTGGAAAGTAGTGGGCTGGGAGAGTCAAATTAGAAGCCTGAATGCGGTTCCAGACAATTCTGGCATTAAGGTGCCCATATAGGCAGGTTTCCCTCTGAGAGTTAGTTAGTTAGCTTTGGGCTGCCCAAGTCAAGGAGAAGGGGTTAATGTTTTTACTGCCCTCTCCGGGCTAAGTTTGCAGGCTTTCTGGGTTTCCGGCCTCCATCCTGTGTATTATAAATGGGAGCTAGAGCTGCAGACAAGAGGGAGAAGAGGGAGAGGGAGAAAAAGAGGGCCACTGGGATTTGTTGTCCTCTTTAGGGAACAATGTCTCTACCCGTGCTGGTATGCTGGGGAAGCCACAGACACTGTTGGATAGTAGAAGGACTTTTGCCTGGCATTCTGTTTTCTTAAAGTTCCATCAGTAAAGTTGTTTCAATGGCTTTGAGCTTTGTCTGAAGTTATTCAAGGGGTGCATGTTGGGTTTTGGCGTATCCTAAAGAACCTGGGTCTGTAAAGCACTATGGGGTATGGGTAACATCACTGCAAGAGGTTAACTCGGCAAGGCAAGGAAGAGGTGGTAGTTGTCATAGGTAACCGAAGGAAAGAATACCTACAGCAATCATTAGTTAGGCGTGGTACCTGGTTAGCTAACAGGTCCTCCAGTAGCAAGTGGGGTCGATTTTCTGGTTCCCTCCCTAGCAGTTCATCTCCCCTGGTCACTGGGAGCAGATTAGCGTAACAGAGATCTAAGGCCTGGTCACGAGGTACAGGAAAGAAGGATTTAATGAGTACACATGAGCTATGTGCTTGGCAGGACCCAATTCTGTTACAGGGAGAGAAGTTAACAAAGGGTGCTGGACTGGTGGAGTGGGTGCAGGCTCAGAACGTCCCTCCTAATGTAAAACATCCAAGTACAATGTGTAGCAACATGAGACAAACCACCTTTCAGAGGAACTTTGCACTTCTACACTACACACAGTGAGGCTAATCTCGAAGTCTGGGAACTGCCTTAATGTTTGATTTTCCACATGACCGCAGTCCCCGCCTGGTCTCGGGCATAGACGAGCGAAGTATACCTCCGTGTGCATGGCGCAGTAGACCCCGCCCACAACTTGGTGTAGTCAGCAGGATACACCCACCACATACACCTGAAGACCACCACTAAAAAGACCATAGCTGTAGTTAGTTTTCTAGAACTTGTCCAGGCTTGCCCAGCAAGAGTCCAAGTGAAATAAGCATGTCTGCTTCTTGCCTCCTGCACAAGGTATCCCCACTGGATTGGCGGAGAAGTTGATAAGGGGTATATCAAGCAACTGATCCCAGAACGACGCTCAGGTCCTCCATGTGCGTGCTGCGAGTCACTATGGTGCCCGCCATCACCGATACCAAGGCTCGATACATGCCTGCTGTAGGGTTCGCCCATTGCCACACAGGCACCCGAGATGAATTGCGGGTCATATGCCCTAACTGCCAAAGGCACCTGGCTCTACTCCACCTGCAGCTTGCCGCCACCACTGTAAAGCCCACCTGTTGTAGAGGATGCTAGAGGTCAAGACACCTGGAGACCTCAGCTCTGACAGCCTTCCTGTGACTCCCGATGAGACCAGAACCATTACTTCGCAGGAACCCCCAGCTAAAATCCTTCATCTCACCTTGTGAAACTCTCCTGGCTGTTACTATTTACCTCCACTATCACAGGAGTGAGCTCTTTCTCTCCCCTGATGCAGTAGCTGTCAGCCCCGGTTCACACTGAGGCAGCACGACTTGCAGCGCGACTGCCTCAGGCGACCTGGACACGACAGGGGCGGCGACTTGCAAAACGACTTCTATATAGAAGTCTATGCAAGTCGCCTCAAGTCGCCCCCAAAGTAGTACAGGAACCTTTTTCTAAGTCGGAGCGACTTACGTCGCTCCGATTAGAACGGTTCCATTGTACAAAACGGGACGCTACTTGTCAGGCGGCTAAGTGTAACCTGACAAGTCGTCCTAGTGTAAACCGACCGTCAGTGTTTGAGAACTCTCCTGTGATTTAGGATGTGAATAGTAACAGCTGGGAGTATCCTAGCAACTCCCTAACAACAAGGCAGGATGGGATAATGCCATCTCTGGAATTTTTTCAGTCAGACTTCAGAAGGTATGTAAATGGCCTACAGCCCTACACGTATAGCAAGGGCATTATTCAACATTAGAGCTGCACCATTTGTTTTTATTTACCAACACCACCTAAATGTATAGGCAGATTTTTTGTAAAGGTGAATCAGACCTTTAAGTCAGCCAATAAATCTATCTTTATGGGCTCATTTAGGCCTCATTTTAACTTGCTTTGCTGTCCATGTTCAGATCATGCTTCAGACAGCAATAGACAGGCGGTGATAGAGTGTTGTATTGCCTCCGCTCTGCGTGATTTAACCCCCAATTTACCAGATAACTGCGCATGTTGTGTATACTTCCTGCCGTGGCATGTGTGCACCCCCTGACTGCCACCTCAACAAAAAAAGGAGGAGCGGTTGGAGAGTGGTAAAAATGTGGCTCAACCGCGGGGGTTTTACCGGACCTCAGTCGCTAGTTTAAATGAGAGCTTAAGCTCCATTCACACCTATGCAGATTACTTTTGAGTGTTTCTGCAGGGCTTTTTGCAGGGTTTTTTTACCACGGTTTGCATTTTTTAATGTTTTTTGGGGGGGAGGGAATTTGTTGTAGGGCAGATTAAAAAACGCAAATTGTAGTAAAAACGCACAGTGTGCAGTGAAATCAGAGGAAGCCATTTCAGTCCAGGGGGAGGAGCCGGTGCAACTGTGCAAGACTGAAGGTTAATCCATTTGTACGCTGTGGAAGTTGCTATCCATTGGTGCGCAGTTCCTGTCTCATCGGTCGCCCATTGGTGCGCTCTTGCCCCTTTGGTCATCTATTGGTGCGCAGCACTTATTTCCTGGAAGTGAGCTATGGAGGTTACTTCTGACTGATGCCAGCTGGTCACCTGGGAATCCCTAACAGTGTTCCTGCTGTTTCTAATAAGCCTGTTCTGACCCCCCTGAGAAGGGCGGTCGCAGGATTTCTGGTAAGCCTCCATTGTTTATTGTAAGGTGACGGGCAGCACAAGCGGAGAACATAGACCCTGGTTCCTGTATTGAAGTTTTTCCATTGGGATACCTTCACTTATGAACTTTGTTTGTCACATCATGCGTTTTATTAATGCACGCTATTTCTCTATCACATAAATTTATGTATGTTTTTTTTATCTGTTTTTTACCTGATTTTTTGAACTTGGTTTTTCTTACTGGATATTTTTAATTAAGATACACAGTCCACTTTAATGTAAATTTATATATTATGCTCACTTGGTAAAACCATTTGTTTTACTATCCCGCGCTGCACTTTTTTATATATATTTATCTTTCTGTGCCCTATATCAGGGTTATAGTGCTTAGCAGCAGGATATTCTTCACGGTTTTAATTTTCAGTAATTTATATTTTTTTTAATTTTTACACACCTAGCGCAATTTCTTTCCTTATATTTAGTAAAAATGCACCGCATGCTTTCCTGCAGCTTCTCCGTTGAAGTCTATTAAACCAAAAACATAAAAAAGCACAGATTTGTGTTTAAAAAAAGTCCCTGACCCTTTACAAAAACGCAGAGGCACAAAAATGCATTGATGTGAACGTGTTCCATAGGAACCCATGTTAACCACTTGCCACCCGCCATATAACAAAATGATGTCGGCAAAGTGGTTGCGATATCCTGACCAGACGTCATATGAAGTCTTTCAGGATATCAAGCTGCATCGCGGCGATCGTGGTTGCGGCGTGTCAGTCTGACACACCACAACTCCGATATAGGTAAAGAGTCTCTGACAGAGACTCTTTACCACGTGATCAGCCGTGTCCAATCACAGCTGATCACGATGTAAACAGGAAGAGCTGTTTATCGTCTTTTCCTCACTCGCGTCTGACAGACGCGAGTAGAGGAGAGCCGATTGGCTGTGCTCCTGACAGGGGGGGTCCGTGCTGATTGTTTATCAGCGCAGCCCCCCCCTCGGATGCCCGCCCAGGACTACCAGGATGCCACCAGGACCACCAGGGATGGCCACCACACTGGACCACCAGGGATGGCACCCTAGACCACCAGGGAAATGCCAATCAGTGCCAAAGAAAAATGCCTGCCAGTGCCACCAGTGATGCCTATCAGTTAAATCAATCAACGCCAGCCATCAGTGCCCATCAATGCCGCCTTTCAGTGCCCAACAGTGCGCTCTATCAGTGCCACCCATAAGTACCCATCAGTGCAGCCTTTAAGTGCCCATCAGTGCCACCTATGAGTGCCCATCAATGCCCATCAGTATTACCTCATCAGTGCCACCTCATCTGTGCCGCCTCATCGGTGCCGACTTGTCAGTGCCCATCAGTGAAGGAGAAAACTTACTTATTTACAAAATTTTATAACCAAAACAAAGAAAAACTTTTTTTTTTTCAAAATGTATTCGTTTAGCAAAAAAAAACTGCAGAGGTCATCAAATACCACCAAAAGATGCTCTATTTGTGGGAACAAAATGATAAAAATGTAGTTTGGGTACAGTGTAGCATGACCGCGCAATTGTCATTTCAAAAATGACAGCGCTGAAAACTGAAAATTGGCCTGGGCAGGAAGGTGTGAGAGTGCCTGGTATTGAAGTGTTTAAAAATAATGTCCTGCGTTTCTGCAAAAAGCATGAAAAAACGCATAGGTGTGAATGGAGGCTGGGTTCCAACCAGTGCAAATTGGATGTGGGTTAGCTGCATCCAATTCGCAATAGCAGGAGATTTTGTTTGGCTCTCTATGGAGTCGGTTCACACATCTCCAGAGCGGCTCCGGGGCGAATTTGCACAGGCGTCCTGTGCGTCTTTTGGCCTGTTTCAGGTCTGAATTCAGTCAAAAATTTGGGCTAAAATCGTACCTGAAACGGTGAATAGAGATGCACCGGACCCCTGCTGGGAGCCGCACGCGGCAATGTGAACCCAACCTCAGAAAACGATTTCCCACGTGTTGGTTTCCCATTGTATGTACTACGGTATCTCAGCTAGTAACGCTTTCTAGACGCATCTCAAACGCGTTGTAAACACCACAGAGTCATTTGTGAGGCATTTGTGGCGTGTTTGCAGTGCGTTTACATAGAGGCGTTTGGGAAGCGGTAACGGTGTTCTGCCGAGAAAGTTCCGCTCGGCGGATAAAGACGCCCCTCTACTGCGCAGGCGCTGCGCCTGCGCAGTAGGATCCGGCGGAAATAGCTGAAGGTGAATAGCTGAAAATCAGCTGTACACGGCGCCTGTAAGAGGGCCCCTCGCGGGCTCGCTTTGCTCACCGCGCTTCGGGCACGGCCTCGCTTCGCTCGGCTCTTTTAGATTCCCCCTCTAGGTCCACTTGGATGGTGGGGAAGGAACCTGGACCCAGGGCGCAGGCGCCGTGTACAGCTGATTGAAAAGTTTGAGCTTCGGCTATCTCCGGGGGCTGACAGTAGTTCGTACTGCGCAGGCGCTGCGCCTGCGCAGTACAGGGGGGAGCTTATCCGCCGAGGGAACATTCTCGGCAAGACACCGGCAGCCAAACAACAGATGACGGCTGATTTGTGGGGCGATGTGACGTCATCGCCCGCTGCTACGCACACCATTGTGATAGGTTGCTCGGATACCCATAAAAACATCTGCTTTTGGCGCCAATGTAAACTTGTCCTAAATATATGTGATTTCTTTCTGTTTTAATGGCCCTTTTCAACAACAAGAGGGAACACAATGCTAGTGAGGCTAACAATAAAAAAGACTGTGCGTGGGGAGCGCGCACGTCTCCTCAGCAGGCGCACTGGGGTTGTGAATAGACACTGGAGCGCGCCTACAGACACATCGCATCAAGAGGCGGCGTGTGGGGGCGTGGCATTTACGCAATCCGGAGTGGAGGGGGGAAATCCCCGCCCACACTAGAGTAGCTAGGCGGCTTTTCCAATAGGCAATGTGGAAAGAGAACGGTAGGCGGGGCGCTATCAGTTGAACTGTTTTAGCTTGTCGGGCTACCGTAGTAGAAGGCAGAAAGCCATGTGAGCCGGGTGCCGGTATGGAGGTGAGTTGTGTACATGGGGGACGTATAGAGGTCTATGGAGGGAGAGGAAGCGCCTGCTGTACATAGGAGGTATAGAGCTCTATAGGGAGATGTCAGTGTGGAAGGAGAGAGGCGGAAGGAGTTGTACATTGGAGGGGGGGTGTAGCTGTATAGGGGGAATGTCAGTAATTTTTTTTTTTTGGGGGGGGGGCGAGACATCTGCTGTACATGGAGGGGTATAGAGCCCCTTCTCCTCTATAGGATGGTGGGGGAGGGGGACAGGTAGCTCCTGTTATATTATGGTGGTGTTTCTGCAGTACATGAGGGGTTTAGGGCTCTATAGGTGATTGTCATTATGGGGGGAGAGGGGTTGTTCTAGAGCTCTATAGGGGATATCAGGAGGGGGGGTGTACAGCTCTATAGGGGATGTCAGTATTGGGAGGGGGTTGTTCTAGAGCTCTATAGGGGGTATCAGGAGGGGGGTGTAGAGCTCTATAGGGGATATTAGTATCGGAGGGGCGGTGTAGAGCTCTATAGGGGATATAGTATGGGGGAGAGGGGGTGTAGAGCTCTAGAGGGGATATCAGTATGTGGGGGGTATAGAGCTCTATAGGGGGTATCAGTATGGGGGGGGGGGGGGTTGGTTAGAGCTCTATAGGGGATATCAGTATGGGGGGGTTGTTCTAGAGCTCTATAAGGGAAATCAGGAGGGGGGGTGTAGAGCTCTATAGGGGATATCAGGAGGGGGGTGTAGAGCTCTATAGGAGATATTAGTATCGGAGGGGGGGGTGTAGAGCTCTATAGGGGATATCAGTATGTGCGGGGGTTAGAGCTCTATATGGGGATATCAGTATGTGCGGGGGTTAGAGCTCTATATGGGGATATCAGTATGTGCGGGGGTTAGAGCTCTATATGGGGATATCAGTATGGGGGGCGGGTAGAGCTCTATATGGGGATATCAGTATGGGGGGGCGGGTAGAGCTCTATATGGGGATATCAGTATGGGGGGGCGGGTAGAGCTCTATATGGGGATATCAGTATGGGGGGGCGGGTAGAGCTCTATATGGGGATATCAGTATGGGGGGGCGGGTAGAGCTCTATATGGGGATATCAGTATGGGGGGGCGGGTAGAGCTCTATATGGGGATATCAGTATGGGGGGGCGGGTAGAGCTCTATATGGGGATATCAGTATGGGGGGGCGGGTAGAGCTCTATATGGGGATATCAGTATGGGGGGGCGGGTAGAGCTCTATATGGGGATATCAGTATGGGGGGGCGGGTAGAGCTCTATATGGGGATATCAGTATGGGGGGGCGGGTAGAGCTCTATATGGGGATATCAGTATGGGGGGCGGGTAGAGCTCTATATGGGGATATCAGTATGGGGGGGCGGGTAGAGCTCTATATGGGGATATCAGTGTGGGGGGGCGGGTAGAGCTCAATAGGGGATATCAGTATGGGGGGGGGTATAGAGCTCTATAGGGGGATATGAGTATGGGAGGGGTATAGAGCTGTATGGGGGGATATCAGTATTGGGGGGTATATCGCTCTATAGGGGGATATCAGTATTGAAGGTATAGAGCTCTATAGGGGGATATCAGTATGGGGAGGGGTATAGAGATCTATAGGGGGATGTCAGTATGGGGGGGCGGGTAGAGCTCTATATGGGGATATCAGTATGGGGGGGGGGTGTAGAGCTCTATAGGGGATATTAGTATGGGTGTGTGTGTGTGTGTGTGTGTGGAGCTCAATAGGGGATATCAGTATGGGGGGGGTATAGAGCTCTATAGGGGGATATGAGTATGGGAGGGGTATAGAGCTCTATAGGGGGATATCAGTATGGGGGGATATCAGTATTGGGGGGTATATCGCTCTATAGGGGGATATCAGTATTGAAGGTATAGAGCTCTATAGGGGGATATCAGTATGGGGAGGGGTATAGAGATCTATAGGGGGATGTCAGTATGGGGGGTTATAGAGCTCTATAGGGGGATGTCAGTATGGGGGGGTTGTTATAGAGCTCTATAGGGGGATGTCAGTATGGGGGGGTTGTTATAGAGCTCTATGGGGGATGTCAGTATGGGGGGGTTGTTATAGAGCTCTATAGGGGGATGTCAGTATATGGGGTGTCAGTATTGGGGGGGTATAGAGCTCTATAGGGGATATCGGTATGGGATTATTATTAAACAAGATTTATGTAGCGCCAACAGTTTGTGCAGCGCTTTACAACATGAGGGCAGACAGTATACTTACAATACAAATCAATACAGGAGGAATCAGAGGGCCCTGCTCGTCGGGTTTTCAGGGATTGTCTAAAAGCTAATAGATTTGGAGATAAGCGGACAGATTGGGGAAGGACATTCCATAGGATTGGAGAGGCTTTGGAAAAGTCCTGGAGGTGACGAGGGAGCTAGAGAGCAGAAAGTTTTAAAAGGAATGAAGAGGACGAGTAAGTTGGTATTTAGAGACTAGGCTAGTGATGTAGCTGGGGCTAAATTGTTGATGGCTTTGTACATAGTTAGTATTTTGAATTTAATTCTTTGGCCAAGCGGAAGCCAGTGTAGGGATTGACAGAGAGGGGTTGCAGAGACAGAGCGATTGGTAAGGTGGATGAGTCTGGCAGCAGCATTCATGATGGATTGAAGAGGTGATAGACTATGTAGAGGTAAGCCAATGAGATGGGAGTTGCAGTAGTCAAGGTGAGAGATGACCAGGGAGAGAATAAGCTTTGTTGTGTCATTGGTTAGAAAGGGGTGTATTTTGGAGATGTTGCAGAGGTTGAGGCAGCAGGATTTGGACAGTAATTGGACGTGGTGCTTAAAGGAGAGTCGAGGACTACACCTAGAACCTTGGGATGTGGGGATGGGCTTTTAGTTGTGTTTAATTTTGACAGAGAGATCAGGGGAAGGGGCATTTGTGGGAGGAAAAATTATAAGTTCGGTTTTGGATAGATTGAGTTTGAGGAAGTGGTGTGACATCCAGACTGATATATCTAAAAGTAAATTAGTGATACGTGAGGAGACAGAGGGAGTGAGCTGAGGGGTGAAGAAATAGATTTGGGTGTCGTCAGCGTAGAGGTGGTATTGGAAGCCATGGGAGGCTATCAGCTGACCCAGGGAGGAGGAGTAGATTGAAAATAGGAGAAGTCCAAGAACAGAACCTTGGGGGACCCCAACCGAGAAAGGAAGAGGAGAGGAGGAAGTAGAGTTGTAAGAAACGCTAAAGGTGCGGTTGGATAAGTAGGAAGAGAACCAGCGAAGAGTACAGTCACGGAGACCAAAGGCATGGAGTTTTTTGAGGAGGGGGTGGTCAACCGTATCAAAGGCAGCAGAGAGGTGTAGGAGTACAGAATAGTGTCGATTGGCTTTGGCTGTTAGTAGATCGTTTGTTAGTTTTAGGAGAGCAGTTTCTGTGGAGTGTTGAGGACGAAATCCAGACTGAAGGGGATCAAGAAGGCTATTATCAGCGAGGTGGACGCTCAGTCGGTTGATGTTCGAGGAGTTTGGATAAGTAGGGGAGCAAGGAGATGGGGCGTTGTTAAGATTGGATGGGTCCAGTGATTGCTTTTTAAGTATGGGTCTGACAAGTGCATGTTTTAGAGAGTTGAGGGAGAGATTGAAGATGTGGGTTAGAGAGTGTAGCATAGTCAGAGGGTTTAGCAACCTAGTCTATAGTGGTGGGGTTAAGAGGGAAGTAATGATAGTACCTGTGGGCATGAAGTGTAAAGCATGGAGGGTATCGGAACAGTAGAGATCTCCTTGCGAATTGTATCAAATCTGTTTGAAATGATTGACGATGTCCAGGGCAGTGAGTGAGTTGGTGGGTGGAGGACGAAGTAGAGAGTTGAAGGTATAGAAGAGTTGACGGGATAAGGTGCTAATGAGAGTGATAAAATAGGTCTGCTTGGCAGTGAGGAGGCTGGAATTGTATGCAGAAGTCTTACGCTGCAGGCGCTCATGAGCACGACTATGTTTTTTCAGACTTCTAGTATCATCTCTTTGCCAAGGTTGAAGGGGTCGGGGCCTGATTCTGTGTAGTAAGGTGGGCCAGTGAGGCGTTGTAGACAGAAGTAGCTAGGTTGGTGCAGGATAGGGGTTAGATTTTGTCGTAGAGCAGTGGTTCTCAACTCCTGTCCTCGGGACCCACTAACAGGCCAGGTTTGCAGGATAACTGAAATACATCACAGGTGATATCATTTCTGCTCAGTGATTGCAGTATTCTAGGCCGCACCTCCCCAAGGTAATACTTAAATTCTGGCCTGTTAGTGGGTCCTGAGGACCGGAGTTGAGAACCACTGTCTTAGAGGTTGTTGATAGAGAAGGGTTGAGATGACGTAGGTTTCTGCGGGTAACTTTTAAGCAGTTGGAGGGAGAGGAGGTGGAGGAGAGGGAGAGAGTGAAAATAATAAGGTGGTGATCAGAGAGAGAGGGAATGGATAGTTAGAGAGGTTGCATGGAGTGCAAAGGTTTGAGAAGACAAGGTCAAGGGTATTGCCTTCAAAGTAGGAGCGTGTATCCACTGCTTCAGGTCAAAGGAGGATGTTAGGCTGAGAAGTTTGGAAGTGGCAGGAGTGTTAGTATTAATAGGGATGTTGAAGTCCCCGAGAATGATTGTGGGGATTTCAGAAGAAAGAAAGTAGGGTAGCCAGGCAGAGCAGTCATCAAGAAAGGTTGATACTGGTCCAGGGGGGCTGTAGATCACAGCTTTCCTTAGAGAAACTGGAGTGAAAAGACGAATGCAGTGTGTTCTGACACCTCCTCCCTTACGTCCACTGGATCTGGGAGAGTGAGTCCAGAGAAGACCACCATGGGATAGGGCAGCAGAAGATGCAGTGTCGGATTCGTGGAGCCAGGTTTCGGTAATGGCGAGTAGGTGAAATGAGTTGGCGATAAAGAGGTCATGGAGAGAAGTGAGTTTGTTGCAGACAGAGCAGGAGTTCCAAAGGGCACAAGAGAAAGGGAGTCTGGTCTTGGGAAGAATAGAAATGGGAACTAAATTGTGTTGATTGTGGCTGCTACCAGAGGGTGATGGGTGCATGGGGTACAGTTAAATGATGGAGGTTTGAGGATATATCTCCAGTAGGTTAGGAGAAGCAGGAGGGTGAGTGAGGTAATATGGGAGTGGGATTTAGATGAAGGGACATGGCCCAGGGTCTTGGAGATTTTTAGTGTGTGTAGATTTAGAATTAGCAGGAGTTGGTGGGTGCAGTAATAAGTAGAGGACAGAAGAGTACATGTTACAAGAAGAAAAAGCTGAAGGAGTAAACAAGGTCACCTGATGTCTGTATGGTGTCTTTCAAAGTATTTTCTTGTGTTCATTTGCTTTGTGCATTCCCTGAAGTGCAGAGTCAGAAGTGCTCCCACTTATAGAAAGAGCCCCAGTTGCAAATGTGCCCCCTGCAAATGCTTCCCCCAAAAGAAGCTTCTATTTATACTGATGTGGGTGGATTTCAATTAGCAATCAAGAGGTAATAAAGGTTGGCTGGTTAACAGGGCAAGATTCTTACTGCAGAAACAGACTAGCAAGAGGGCACTAAAGTTAACGGGTCATATTTCTTGGGTAAGACAAGGGCGATAATAAAGCATTGTAATGTGGACAGGTCTACAGACGGTTAAGCAAAAAAAAAACAACATACCAGCAATTATTAAAGACGCATAAGCAAAGCAGTGTTTCCGTTTTTGGGTGGAGATGGTTCAGTTAGCACATACCAGCAATTATAATAGAGCTCTATAGGGAATATCAATATGAGGGGGGTATAGAGCTCTATAGGGGGGGGGGGAGCAGACCTATAGGGGATGCCTGTATGGGGGGGGGGGGGGCCTGCTGTGATGCAGCTCAGTCCAGATTCTATTCAGTACAGTAGGTTCAGCACAATCAGTCCCATTTCCTCTATTCATCTTGTTCCTATGATCCTGTAGAATCCGGTGTGATGTACACATAGACACAGAGGAAATGTATATTATTGTCATAAAGATATGAAGAATCAAAATCCACAAAATGATAGAAAACACAGTTGGCTCTCTTTTGAAGTGGAGATTATTTCTCTTCATTCTCCTTTAGATCTAGCAGATTCTATGCAGCACAGGACCTGTCTGATTGCATACCATTGGAATGATTGTTTTACTTAGACCCTGACAATACATAGCTGGTAAATCTAGAGAGACTGTATAGTAAATTTCCATGTTTACAGGTTTTCCTATTCCGTGTTTGTGGTGTTATATTAAAGTGGAACTGCAGCCTCTCCCCACTCCTGTGTCAAATGCTAATTTATAATTCTGCTGACCCTTTTCTTCTTTACCATTGTAGCCACAGAACATTACTATGGCAGAAGGACTGCCCAGTGATGCGAAGGGGGCGGTACTGATGCCCAGCGATTCCCTACCTGAAGGCACGGCTCAGGTCAGAGGTTATGACTTCAATCGCGGAATCAACTATGAGGCTCTGCTTCAGAGTTACATGACCACTGGATTCCAGGCCCTGCACTATGGCCAGGCTGTACGGGAGGTCAACAACATGGTGAGGGGATAAAGGAAGGAAGTGGGTGGGTGGGCATTGTTTGGATGATGGGCAGAAATATCTGTAGGTTCTGCCTGTGAAGCTTTCAATATATTCCCTTTGCACACTTTTTCTGGACAAGACCTGGAATAAGGGGGTGCTCTAGCAACTGGCAGTAGGTTGATCAGTATCACCATAGATAAAAACATGTTTCCAGCACACTATGAATCCATTACCAATAGTACAAACATTTGTTTAACCACTTTAGCTCTGGAAGATTTTGCCCCCTTTAGGACCAGGTCGTTTTTTGCTATTCAGCACTGCGCTACTTTAACTTATAATTGCATGGTCATGCAACGCTGTACCCAAATTAAATGTATGTCATTTTTATTTCACACAAATGGAGCTTTCTTTTGGTGGTATTTGATCACCCCTGGGCTTCTTATTTCTTATTTATATAAACTAAAAAAGACTGAAATTTTGAAAGAAAAAAAATATTTTTTACTTTCTGCTAAAAAAACATTAAATGAAATAAAAGAACAAAAACAAATTTTCTTCATAAATTTAGACCAAAATGTATTCTACTACATGTCTTTGGTAAATAAAAATCCCAATAAGTGTATCGGCTTTTAGTTAAAGTTATAGCATCTACAAATGATGGTGTATGTATGACTAGTAATGGCGGTGACCAGTGACTTGTAGTGGGACTGTGATAATGCGGCGAGCAATCAGACACTAACTGACATTTTGTGGGAACTAACTGCCCCTAACATCTCCAGTGACACTAATAGTGCTAATAATATACTGTCACTGTACTAATGACCCTGGCTGGGAAGGGGTTAACATGTAGGAACAATCGAGGGGTTCATTGTGTGCCTAACAATGTGAAATATATGACGTTTTTACTACAGATTGATTTGTTTCGTCAGATTGGGCGACTCGTCAGACTTTGTACCGGAAGTGACATTCCGGCATGGCCATCTTGGTACACCAAGCACTTGGCTGCAACAAGGATACAGTCAGAAGGAGGCAAGCGGACATCTTTTTAGACCCACCGGAGTTTTGCATTGCACACTTATTTTTAACAGTAAACTAATCTTGTATAGTGAAATACAGTATTTTTAAATCCGTCTCACTGTTTTGATGCTGAATTTTCAAAGCAGCGGTGTTCTGTCAAATTAGCAAACAAAGCGATTGTTCCCTCTGTACAGAGCCCTGTGTTGATTGTCAACACAGGGTTCTGGGCTGTGATTCAACACAGCCAATTGGCAGGTTCCAAGCATAAATTATTGGCCGGGACCTGCTGACAAACTCCCGCTGTGTGAAATCACAGGGCTGCAGACGGGCAGGGCTGCCCACCTGAATCCCAGAAACAGGCAGCCTGTAGAAGCCACCCCATCGCAGTATTGTTTACTGCAATCAATTAAAGCAGTGTTCCTCAATAGTGGTGCCCCATGGGTTCCCCTGGGGTGTCCCAAGCATAGGACCCAATTTGCCCTGGATCAGCATCATGATGTACTAATGGTGCTGGTGGCCAACCCTCCCAACACCAAACAACCAGGGATGCTCTAGGGCAGTGGTTCTCAACCTGGTAGAATGATGATTTGCCAGGGGTCACCGAATCCTGGGCTGTTCCTGAGGCCCGCACCGTTCGCCCAGCAGGGCTGTTTCTGGAGCCCGTGGCCGCCCACTCAGCCTCTTCGAAGCCGCCTATTCAGTTCATGGCTGGGGGGCAGAGACTAGAGGTCAGTTAACTGGTGAGGAATGTGAAGTGGGAGGGACTGGAGGAGACCCTATCTCCTGATTTCGGCATAGGTGTTACTGCTATGAGACACCACAAAGTCTGAGACACAGTGGGTAACACTACCTGTGATTAAAGTTGCCGTTAAAAATCCCCACTACAGTTCTCAGATGAGCAGATGACCTTTATCAAGAGCAGCTAAGTTGGCTGATCAGAACTCCCCCCAGCATTGCCACTCATCCAACTCCCTGCCAGCACTGCCGCTCATCCCATTCCCCCCACCAAGGAGTAAGAGAAGGATTAAAAATAGAGAATACATGGGAGGGGGCGGAACGGAGAGAAAGAATAAGAGAACAAGAAAGGCGGCTAGAGAGAGTGATGGGGTGTGGGGGGGGGGGGAGGACAAGAAATTACAGAGATAAAAGGGAAAGAAAGGAGAACAAAGAGAGGTACATCCTAAAATGTACCATAAGGGGTTTTAATACTGTACGAGTGGTAAGGACTCTGGGAGCGCTAGATGTCCGTGGGTTAGGGGCGCAAATTACTCGTCTTGGGTACTGACAACCCACGCTCTAAAATTTTTACTATTAGGGGCCCCCACAACTTGGGGAAATTTTTATCAAGGGGTCACTAGAAAGGTTGAGAACCACTGCCCTAGGGCAAGATGCATGGTGCCGTTCATTGCTATGGTGTTGGCGCCTAGTCTGCCTGCTCCACTGCAATGCATGATGCTGTTCTAGGGCAGGCAGCGTGCAGGCCTGCCCCCAACATTCAGGAGAGGATAAAAGTCCACTTCCTGCCCTCTGTCATGCTGCTTGAGCTAAAAGGTAGGCCTCCGATGTGAAGAAAGGACTGTGTGATTGGGGGGCCTCTAATTTTAAAGGGGGACTTAATTTCATCCCGCAAGTGAAGGTTTTGTATCCTACTTTATACTGGCTTTTTTCAATTTATATAAGTTCTCAAAGCATCCATTCCCCTCTCATCTAGGCACTTCCAGTGACATTACATTTGGGGCATGGCTCAGTCTATTCCACCACTATATCTTGGGTGTAACAAATATTTAGGATTCCAGTAAGGTTGCCATGATGTAAATTGCTGTCTATTACAAGATCATTGTACATGGTTATATTATAATTCAGAGTCAAATTAATGTTGATGCCAATGTTTTTCCCTTTTTAGATAGAGACAAAGCTTTCATCCCCTGGAGGATGTGTTATCTTACTGGGATACACTTCCAATCTGATCAGCTCTGGTGTGCGAGAGATCATCCGGTATTTGGCAGAACACAGCATGGTGAGAAGTTAAAGTATACCTCTAGATTTTTTTTTTTTTTTAATGTTTTAGTGTGCTTTGGAAAGGTGAACTTAAGTGGACCTAGCATCGGATATTTTTTTTTCAGGATATAGAGGAACTGGCAGAAACGGGCAAACAACTGCCAATCAAAATTGCCTGTGGTCTCCTCACAGCTGATTCTTTCCCACTACTGCCTTATTCTGCAGGGCCTTCTTTACAAATTTACCATGTTGTAGTTTGATGACTGGGGAGGAGAAAAGGGAAGAAATTTTGGCTTCAGATATATTTTAAACAAGGCCCTTCCAAATGAGACTAAAATCATCATAGCTCCTCTATGATGAAAACATCTGGGCTTTGGAAAGTGCCTACACAGCCTTCTAATCCATACTGGAGGCGCTGGCAGAGAGAGCTGACAACAGCGCTGGAAATTCAGGAGCAGTGGTGTCAGCCCTCTGCTGGGAATGACCTAAAGTCTGAAATACAAACAGGATCAACAAGTAAACAGTGCAGATGGTAAATGTAGCTTTGGGGAAGCATGGAAAATTGCACATCTAATAACTGCACATAATGAATTTTGCATGGAGTTGCACTTTAATCTGTTTTTTTGTATTTCCTCTGTGCAGGTTGATATTATTGTAACAACAGCAGGTGGTATAGAGGAGGACTTGATAAAATGTCTTGCACCTACATATTTGGGAGACTTCAGCCTAAAGGGGGCAGATTTAAGGCCAAAGGGCATCAACAGGTACATTGACATTGTTTTTAATGGGGTCAGTGACTTTGTCATCCCTCACTCCAGTGATCCTTCTTCATCTGCTTCTTCATTCACCTGCTGCCCATTAAACTTTCTTTATACGTCTGTTATCAGTTGATGCATCTGCTAACCCTTTCTCTGCGCTTTTTTTTTTTTTTTTTTTTCTTTTCTGCAGGATTGGTAATCTTCTTGTTCCAAATAATAATTACTGTCTGTTTGAGGACTGGGTCACCCCAATACTGGACCAGATGGTGCTAGAACAAGACACTGAGGTGAGGGAATATGTGAGAACTACGTAATACATTTTATTTGTGTGCTATACACAAACCGCAATGATTTTCATTTCTCCCACTGCAGGGGACTAAGTGGACACCATCAAAGATGATTGCTCGTCTAGGAAAAGAAATTAATCACCCAGACTCTGTATATTACTGGGCGTATAAGGTAAGTACTCATGATCACACATACAGAAGGACCTATATGACATGGAGTCTGTCCTTGCCATCACAGGGTCTTAGACAGGAGGACCTGTATGACATGGCATCAATCCCTCCCCTCACACGGTGACAGAAGAGGAGCTATGAGGCCTGTCCCTCCCATCACAGGGTGACGCAGGAGGAGCTATGAGACACAGGTTCTGGCAGTCATTGTTTTTCCTCTCTCTCTCTCTCTTTGACAGAACAATATCCCTGTGTACAGTCCGGCACTGACAGATGGCTCTTTGGGTGATATGCTTTATTTCCACTCATACAAGAATGCTGGCTTAAAGCTGGACATTATAGAAGGTACACACATAGTCTTCTTTTAATAGACTAGAATATTCATAAATGTATGCTATAGTTTCTTTGCATTGTTATCTGCTCCATTGAGAAACATAATTATTCTAAGACAGCACCAGGAGTTTCAGTGTTTTTATGCTGAAAACATGCATCGCCATGGCTCCCCGCACCCCCTGTCCCCCAAATTTCTAACATTACTCTGGCTGTTCTGTGGTCTTTGTAGCTTAAACCTTTCACTAAGTATACGAGAAATTTTGGATGAAAATTTTTTTTTTTTCTTTTTAAGATTGCTGTTTTCAGGCTTTGGGTAGAAAAAGCTGATGAGGCAATTTTGTAGTGTGTGTATATATATATATATATATATATATATATATATATATATATATATATATATATATATATATATATATATATATATATATATATATATATATATGTATGTATGTGTGTGTGTATATATATATATATATATATATATATATGTATGTATGTATGTATGTATGTATGTATGTATGTATGTATGTATGTGTATATATATATGTATATGTGTGTATGTATGTGTGTGTGTGTGTGTTTTTTATATATATATATATATATATATATATATATATATATATATATATACTACAAAATTGCCTGAACAGCAATCTTTAAAAAAAAAAAGTAAATGTAACAATTTAGTTTTGTGTGTGTGTGTGTGTGTGTGTGTGTATATATATATATATATATATATATATATATATAATTTATCAAAACTAATTGTTACATTTTACTTTTTTTTTTTTCCCTGGCAAGGAGTCTCATAATACATGTTCATGGGAACGGCTGTTATGGTCCTCTGTAGAAACGCCAACCCTTTCCACAGATCTGGATCTTTCAGTTGCTATCTCCAATGTCTTATCCTTGTTCTGATCTATGTTTGTAACATTGCATGCATACTAATATACTCTGTATTTTCTGTTGCCATTCTGCGGGTTCCCCTTTTGATCTTGTGATTGTTCATTTTGATTCCTGTGAAAAACGCGCAAAAAGAGAGAACAGAAAATTGAATACTCGCCTTTCTGTAATTATTCTTTCCTGGTGCCTACCCATGGCAGCTTACTAATGGTTGGTTGCTCCGCCCCTGACCAACCCACAGGACCACTTAACTCTATATAAAAATAAACAAAGTCCACCCCCCTCAGGTATTCTTGTAACTAGTCCTAAGAACATTAAGGATTATCGAAGGGAGGGTATATGCTGCCATGGGTGCCTCCATGGCACCATACCAATGGTAAATAACACGCTTACAGGGAGGGTACTGCAATAAGAAATTTAATGAGATCTACAGAACAGATAGTTGCAAGGTCTTTTTCCCAAAATCTCGGGAAGTAAGAACCGATGGGCCTACACTATAGTGCGACATGAAAGTGTTGAAGGAAGACCAACTAGCCGCTCGGCAAATTGTCTCAGGGGAGACCCGCACCAAAGCTGCCCAAGGGGAGGCCATTCCCCACGTTGAGTGTGCATTGACTGCATCTGGGACTGGAAGACCACTAGCCCGATATAACCTTTTGGATTAGTCTCACGATCCAGCTAGCCAAGGTCGTCTTGGATGCTGACATTCCTTTTTTTGCGCCCTTTGGACTAATGAATAGATGTTGCTCTTTGCGGAACTGCTGTGTCAGCTCCAAATAGTGCTTCAAGGACCTGGCTACATCCAATTCGTGCAGCTTTAAAGGGGTTGGATCCTCTCCGAAGGCTGGAAGAACCCATTCCTGGTTGAGATGGT
Source organism: Lithobates clamitans (assembly GCA_037952925.1). Lineage (NCBI taxonomy): Eukaryota > Metazoa > Chordata > Amphibia > Anura > Ranidae > Lithobates > Lithobates clamitans. The sequence continues at coordinate 1,555,035 of JBBGZY010000832.1, forward strand.
AGACTGAAGGCACCTTGGGAATGAACTAGTGAATGGGCTGCAAAACCACCCTGTCTGGGGGCGAAAAAAGGTAATGTAGGGTTCATGCGTTCCTAGCGCTTGGATCTCCAACACTCTGCGACCTGATGTAATGGCGATCAGGAAGACAGCTTTCAAGGTAATATCTACCATAGTGCATTCTTTCGTGGGTGCAAAAGGTGGGTTTGTTAGGGCATTAAGTACAACGATTAAGTCCCATTTTGGGTATAGTGATTTCCTGGGAGGTCGCAATCTTAGGACTGCCTTTTTTAAGAAGCGCTCTACAAGAGGGTTCAATGCCCACTGTGTGTCCGTTGGGGCTGACACCTGGACTATTAGTGTGTTCAGGCCCAAAAGTCCATTCCATTCTGTAAAAATAGTAGCACATTCTGGACTCCGGGTTCCAGAGGATTGAAATGGTTGACCTCTGCCAGTTCAGTTAACTTTCTCCATACTCTGTAGTAGGTGGAGTTAGTGGATGATTTCCTTGCCTGTAATAATGTTTGGATAAAACTATGCGAACATCCTAATTTGCCCAACCTCTCCCGCTCAACTTCCAGGCCCTCAAGTCTAGGATCTCCAGATTTGGGTGAAAGAAATCGTCCTGAGACAGGAGGTTGTCCACGCATGGAAGGGGTAGTGGTTTGCACAGGGCCAGCTTGACTAGGAGTGTGAACCACGGTCTCTTCGGCCAGTATGGAATGACCGCCAGAATCATGACTTCTTCTGCCGTTAGGCGTTGGAGAAATCTCAGGGGTCAGTGGAAATGCATATCCCCTCTGAAAGTCCCATGGCTGGACTAGGGCATCTACCTTTGCTGACTTTGGAGATGGGAATCTTGTGAAAAGCAGAGGCATCTTTGCGTTGAGTGGGGAGGCAAAAAGGTCTATCTGGGGAGTGCCCCATTGCTGGCATATCCAGTGGAAGACCAGCAGGTTCAGAGACCATTCGTTGTTGCTGAATGATCTTGAAAGATCGGCCAATTGATTTTCGGGGCCTGGAATATAGAAGGCCCGTAGATTGACTAAATTCTTCTTGGCCCATGTTAGAATGGGGCCTACTCTCTCCCAACCCCCCCCCCCGGTTCTGAACATAGGCTACTCCCGGCCTGTTGTCTATCTGAAGCAGTATGGACTTGCCTCTGAGAAAAATGGCCAGATGCAATATTGCCATCCATGCTACCCTTAGCTCTAAGATTTTTGATACCACTTCTTCCAAATTGAATTGCCATCTCCTTTGTACTAACTGTTTTTTGTAGTGTGACCCCCCCCCCCCCCTCCCCCAACCCAACCAACTTGCGTCTGACGTAAGAATGGTACACAAGATGGGTCCAAGGGAGCAGTGAACCAGAAGGTTGGATGGTCTCGTCCACCACCAGAGGCTGGACTTCATTGTAAGAGTGATCAGTATCCTCCTGCCCCAGGTGATTCTTCCTCCACTGTACAAGGAAACCCAACTGGAATCCTTGTAAATGCCACCTGGCCCATTTTACTATTGGTATGAATGATGAAAGGGATCCTAGGAGACTCGGACAGTCTGATGCTGACATGGAACAGCTTGCCAATGTCCTGTTCACTTTCCCTATCAATATAGGGATCTTTTCTGATGGGAACGAAACTGCTTTCTCTGGGTGTTGAATAATGCTCCCAGATATGTCATTTTCTGCGTAGGTGTGAGCTGACTTTGAGTAATTGATCAGCCTCCTAAACTTTATCAATGTGTCCAGGACCATTCGTACATGCATTACCAGGATCTTTGTGCTGGGATAGAATCAGAATATTTCCAAAAAATGCAGAACCCGTATCCCTTTCTCCCGGAGGGGAGCTAAGATTGCCACTAGTATCTTGGTGCCGTTGAGATTCCAAAGGCAAGGCATTGAAACTGGAGATGCAAGTTGCCTATTTTGAACCGAAGAAACGGCTGGAACTGAAACTGGATAGGTATGTGAAGATATGTGTCTTGGAGGTCTATAGAGACCATCCAATTTCCTGGTTGTACCGATTAATATTACTGTGTTTAGGGACTCCATCTTGAAGTGCTCCACACGAATGTACCTGTTCAGCCTTTTCAGGTCCAGCACGGCCTCCAGCCCCTCGACTTCTGGGGAACTAAAAAGACTGGGGAATAGAACCCGGAGTGATTTTCTGAATCTGGAACTAGTACTACTGCCTGTTGGTAAAGAAGAATTTGAATATATTGAAGGGCCTCCTTCTCCCTGGAGGGCGGAATTTTGGTGGGCTGGAAGGAAAAGGGTGGAGGGCGGCTTCTGAACTTCCAGAAATGTCCTTGAAGGACCGTGGAGACTGCCCACTGATCCATGCAACTTTCCACCCAAACCTGGGCAAACGACCTGAGTCGAGCTCCTACTGGGCCAGTTTAAGTGGATAGGGAGTCAAAAAGACTTCTGGCTCTCAACCGTGGATGTTGAGGCCTTAGGTTTTCCCATGTTCAGAAAAGTGGCCTGTGAGCCTTTCCAGCCTCTTCTGTACTTCCTACCTGAACGGTATGCCCTGGAATCCTTTGCTCTCTGTTGGACAACTGGGTGTGCTGCAAATCTCTTCCTCCTATGCCCCCCCCCCCCCCCGGGACTCTGCTAATTGCTGTATCCATTTTATCGCCAAACAGAGATTTCCGAACATTTGGAATGCGACACCAAGATTGTTTCGACGTTGGGTCTGCCGACCATGGTTTTAGCCATAACGCTTTTCTGGCTGTGACTGAGTATAGCATAGCCCTGGAGGAACATTTTAGGACATCAATGGCCGCTTCTGCTATGAAATCTGAGGCCAACTTCAATTCATCCAGTGCCTTGATGATTTCATCTGAGCCTATGCCTTGTGTGAGGGCTGTCTCAATATTATCTGACCACACTCCGGTAGCCCCAGAAATCAAGGTCAGAGCCACCGCTGGTTTGCATGCTCCTCCTGCTGCTTGATAGGTTTTCTTCAGATCCGAGTCCATACTTTGGTCAAGGACATCCCTGAAGGAAACTGCGTCTTCTAATGGTAGCGTCGTGTTTTTGGCTAACCTCCATGATTGATGCGTCCACAGCTGGCAAGGAGTCGAAAAGCTGAGCATCTGCCTCCGCCAGTGGATATAGCTTCAGAATGCGATTTGTAGGCGATGAGCCTCTTGTCCACTTTCCGCTACTTATCCGTAACCACCTCCTTGATCTCCTCCATTAAGGGGAAGGCTAATAATTTCTTCTTTTAGGTGAGGAAAATATCAGTTTTTAGATGGAGGCTCCGGATCTGCTTCCCATTGAATCACGTCCTTAACTGAGACAATAAATGGTTCGACTAGAGCGAAGTCAAATGCTAAAGATATTTTTTTTTTTTTTTTTTTTTTTATCTTCTACTGCTTCTGTCTCGTCTTCAGAATTGGCTTCTGGTTCAGGTTGATAAGTGGGTATATCTACTACTCTTTCGCCTGTGGGTGGGGTTACATGGTCTTGGGATAAGGCTAACTCCTGGATTGAATCCTTTATTCAGATTCTTAATTGATTCCATGGAGTCCTGCTTGTCTTTCCTTGTCTCCTGTGGCTTCCAGGAGGCACTGACCACATACCAATTTTTTGGGGAGGGCTTGTTTTCCACACACCCAACATGCCTTATTTCCTGGATGTGCAGGCCTGCGCTGGGAATCGTGCCTACTTGAGATATGCTGGGGTGACCTCTGACCACTGCGGGAGGCATGAGTAGAGGATGACTGTGACTGACCAGAGCTTCTATGCCCCCCCACCCCGACCTTCTATCTGGAGAATTTCTGTGGGATGATTCGTGGTGTAGGCTACAGTGAAACAGAAACAAAGGTGTTTTAACCTGCCTGGGATGCTCTTTTGAAAAAAGAACTTACCTGACTGTTGCAGCCCTTACCTAGTGGTATGTTGAAGATCTTTTTGATGCGGCATCAGGCTACTAGGGGCAGCTGGGAATAAGGAAAAAATTAAAACCACTTTAATGTAGAAAGTGTGTTGTTGTTGTTTTTATGTAGTCCTGTGGGTTGGTCGGGGGTGGAGCAACCAACCATTGTTATGATTCTATGGAGGCACCAGGAAAAAACTGATATAGGTATCTCTCTATTATAATTTTTTTTTTTTTTTTTTTTTCCCATCCAGATATCCGCAAGCTGAATTCCTCAGTGGTCTTTGCGAAGAAGACAGGAATGCTTATTTTGGGAGGAGGACTAGTTAAACACCACATTTGCAATGCCAATCTCATGGTAAGAAGGTGGAGACCTCAAGTCACTGTGATCTCTCTGCCAGCAGCAGTTTGCGTGTATGTATATATGTGTGTAATATATATGTGTGTTATATATATATATATATATATATATATATATATATATATATATATATATATATATATATATATATATATATATATATATATATATTCTCATGACTCTTAAAGAACCCGGTGTTGTCTGTACCCCTGTGTGTTATGTACGGAGGTAGAGGATACCCGGTGCTATGTCTTCGGTGCCAGCTCTTCTATGAGCTGGTTCTATCCTCAATCACTGGGACAAGTGACATCTATGCATGAAACACTTTCTATAGGCAGCAAAAGACAATCCCTGATCTTTCAAGAAGTTCCTCAGCTTTTGCTGCCTCTGGTTTAGGGTGACAGGACCTTGAATAGCAATTCATGCAGCTTCTCTCTGTTTTGAGAAGCCTGGCAGTGCAATGTAAAATAAAGTTGCCCTCATTACTTCTAGCAGCGCTGAGAGCAGGAAGTGAGGCAGACATTTTAAAGTGATTTGTAAAGGGAAACTTTAAAAAAAAATAACAAACCTGTCATACTTACCTGCTCTGTGCAGTGGTTTTGCACACTGCCGTCCCGATCCTCCTTTTCTCCGGTCCCCTGCTGGCGGTCTGGGCCCCTCCCCAGAGTTCTAGTAATTTCTCTACACCCTAGTATAGTTCTACTTTTAACACCAGCTCCAAGGTGTACAAACATGTTAAATGTTATTTAGAGAAAAAAAAAAAAAAAAAAAAATCTACCTTCCCTACCCTCCCTCCTTCCCTCCTTCCTTCGCCATCAAACTTTTATAATGATGAACAAGCCTTGTACAAATCTTTTTTGCCACCCTTGCTCTTTTGCTGCAGCGGAACGGTGCAGATTATGCCGTGTTCATCAACACAGCTCAGGAATTTGATGGTTCGGACGCTGGTGCCAGACCCGATGAGGCAGTGTCATGGGGGAAGATTCGTATGGATGCCAACCCTGTCAAGGTTTGTGAATTTCTGTATTCCATCATAAAACCAAATTCCTGAAACTGGCACCACTCCGACCAAATAATTCTTCTTTACAGGTCTATGCAGATGCTACCCTGGTATTTCCTCTGTTGGTGGCCCAGACGTTTGCCCAGAGACACACAGATTTCACAAACAAGCAGAAAGACCAGGATCCATAAGATGGAGAAATGTACATCTCTAAGAATCCCTCCTGCCCATAAAGCATGCTGGTTTTCTGGGTGCTGCTACCTTTTACCCAGGTTTTACCTTTTTGTTTTTTTTAACCTGTTATCCTCAGTAGCAGCAGGGCTTCTGCAGCATGCATGTAAATATATAAATTTTATGTATCCATGTAGAAAATATGTATGTAAATAGATATGTATATATGCAGTTCTACAGTCAAGCAACTGAAACTTTAATTCCCAGCAAGCTCAGTGCCTGGGAATGCTTGGACTACTCGTCCATTAGTGGAAGTGTTGTTAAAATGGGAAAACTAGTTACAACTGTCATTACACCAAGTCAAGCAAAGTTTATGGCCACTAATTCAGCTCTTTAAAAATGTATAGGAAACCTATACTGGGATAATATAGAGAAGCCTTTCTCAACCTTGAAGGGTCCATAAATGTTTATGGCTTGGGGAACCCCAACTTAAATTGATTATATTTACAGCTCATGGTTCATTAGCAGTAGGAAATAGATATACTAAAATGATACAAAATCTGGAATACCTAACACCCAAGGTATTTTTAACATCTCCCTGCTCTAAAAATACAAAAGTATTTAAATGTCAAAGGAAATAAGGGCAGACACCCTTATTTCGATAAGCAGTGTAGTGTGCCTATACATTGGTGGTCAATGTTCTGTACGGTTACTGCAACTTATCTAAGATCAAAAAAAAAAATTAAAAAAAATAGTGCCATGCAGTTCTGCCAAGTGACATTGGCCCTAGCACTATGCAGGCACCATCATTTGGGAGGTCAGTCCACCAGTGCACACAAAACCCTGCTGACCTTCTCATAAGAATACTAGTTTCCCTGTTGTCTCTGGCTTCAGTAAATTGTGTCTAAAACCAGCAAGAAGCTAGTAAAGTCCTAACACCGAGATTTACACGTGTCCTGATTTGGAACTATAGTAGAATTGGGCCAGCGTGACAACTAGCATTCTCAGAGGGAGGGGTCTGCAGTGATATGCTCCCTATTTTCTCAGTATTGGTTTTCTTTAAGGGTACCTACTGCTTGACATTTGAGGCAGCTTAGCCACTCTGATAAAGGATGAGCGGTGTCATCATTTGGTTGGTATTTTCACAGTATAACAGCTGTTAAAGCTCTTGTACCTCTGCCCAGCCAATAGAAATTTTCTGCAGAATACATGCAGATTTCTCTTGACTGGTGGGCCCTCAAGAAGGGTCATCTTTGCTGGTGCTATTAGGTTAAGTAGGTGGTGTTTCCTCCTGTGCATACGGGTTAAATTTGATTTTGTGTTACAGTGAACCTGCACTGTGTCCATGCATGCATATACTTGCCTTTTTCTTCACTCCCACACTGGTAGCCAAAAAAAAATAAATACCCAGTTTTCTGGGTATAGTGGATAATGTGACCAATTTCCCTTCCTCTTATGCTACAGTGCTGCTACTTGGACCAGTGCTGTCACATGGGGCAGGAAGATGGATCTCGTCCTCTTGTGTAAGCTCTGACTGGAATCAATTTGGAGCTTACATAGAGCTGCTTCTTTGACTTGCTCCTGGTAGCAAACTTGGTGGTGGTGATCCAATGTATGGGTGCTCAACCTGTGGCCCTCCAGCTGTTGCAGCACTGCAAGGCTGGAAGATAGAAGCATGACGGGACTTGTAGTTCCGCAACAGCTGGAGGGCCACAGGTTGAGCACCCATGATCTAATGGAATGTACATTTTAGATTATACAGGGATCTGCTTTACACCTTGCATGGGCAAAGTATAAGTTTACATTAGGGTCACTTCTCCCTTGTTGCAACGTTTTACATAAAATAAATATAGCTAGAAATATATCTTTAACCACTTACAGCCTGGAAGATTTTCCCCCCTTAATGACCAGGCCACTTTTTTGCGATACGGCATTGCGTCCCTTTCAACTGACAATTGCAACGTTGTGCCCAAACAAAATTCTGCGGTGGTTATATTTTGCACTATAAACAAAAACAACAATTTTTTACTTTTTGCTATAACGAATATCCTCCCAAAAAAAATGTAAAAAAAATTACATTTCTTCATCAGTTTAGACCAATATGTATTCATATTTTTGTAGAAAAAAAAAAATTGCAATAAGCGTATATTGATTGGTTTTGCACGAAAGTTATATCGTCTACAAAATTTGGGGATATATTTATGGCATTTTTATTAATTTTATTTTTTCACTAGTAATGGGGTGATCACTGATTTTTAGCGGGATTGCGGTGGACAGATTTTTGGGACATTGACATTTATACACCGATTAGAGCTAAAAAATAGCCACTGATTACTGTATAAATGTCACTAGCAACCTATCACCATAAAAACATGAGGCTGCTAAAAGGACAAGTGCCAGGGCTGTCATTTATCTTTGCTACTTAATAAATGGGAACCCAGGAGACCTTTTAAAGTCCTACCCTTTGTATACAAAAATATAAATGCACCCAAAATATAAGTGTGTGGTGGGTTTTTTTTTTCCCTCCTTCATATGATCCTGGAAAGTTTTTTGCAAATGCAATCTGCTAACCTTTGGTGCAATGCTCTGGCTCCTACAGACTAATGTTGCAGCCTTTGGTTACAGTCCTGGAGGACTTTTCAATAAACAAGTGTTGTGACATCACGGCACTTGTGCTCCATTGAGAACTACAGTCCCTCTCCTTTGATGGCAAAGAATACCTGCAGTTTTTTTTCATACCCCCATATTCCTGCTAATGATACAGCTATGTTGGAGGAGCTTATTAACACCCTAAATATGGGTGGAACATGCTCACAAAGGTGAACTAAGGCTTTAAAGTCAAAGCAAAAAATGTCACCAGCACACCACGGATCTCCAGAGTGAGTCCAAAGCTTTAAACAGCAATACATTGTTACAGTAGATAGCAATGTTGTTTCGGGGCCACGCAGGACCCCTTCATCAGGTATGTGACATCTGAAACGTTGCTATCTGCTGTAACTATGGCTGAATAAAGCTTTGGACCCACTGTGGAGATCAGTGGTATGCTGGTGACATTTTTTTGCTTTGACACTGTTCTAGCTGTTCACTACAGCGCCCACTTTGATGCACAGCAATTTCTACAGGAATGTTTGAGTTAAACCTGTTCTAAGGCTTTAAAGGATATTTTCCCGCAGCTGCAGACTCTCCCCAGTGACAGTGGGCGGGCACCCGCTGTCACTGTTTGAAAATAACGTGGCCATGCGTGGGGTCTGCCTGCCCAGCCATGTCATTAATTTAAAGTCCTCTGTTAATGGGGAAACTACAAGCCTGACAGGCTTTGCAGCTGTTGGCTTGTAGTTTCAATGAACTACCACGGCGCTGTCGAGTGCTCTGGTAGTTCATTCATTCTTCCTTTCAGTGTGTACCTGGCCACATGAGCAGCCAGATGCACTGACAAGTCTGCACATGGCACTTGCTGATCGTGGGTGCAATGCTTTCCAGGCTCCAAGTAAAAAAATTAAATGCACCTTTTTTCCCCTGCAAAAGATGTGCATTTATTTAATTTTAAAAGGGTGAACTTATCCTTAAGGCTAGAGATATCTACATGCTTTTTATTCCTTGTTTTTTGTTACTATGCTTTGGTATTAAAAAAAAAACATTTACTTCCTTTGAATCTGGTTTTTATATGAAACAATATAATTTATTAAATTTACCACTTACAGTGGTTGGTGTCCATTTTAAGGCTCCAGATTTTCACCAGGCAGACCTTTATTATTATTATTATTATTATAATAGGCTATTCATAAACTAATGGTATTGGCAAAAAAGAATACAAGCAGTTCAGGGCTTTATTAGAATGTCATGTGTACATTCTGAAATTTAGTATTTGCAAATATATATAATTAGTAGCATTTAAAGAAAAGGCACCAGTGGGCAGTTCCCATATTGTTTTGACAGATTCCCTTTTTTACATGGCTACTTTGTATACACCTGGATGTTAGTGGTGGTGTACAACCTACAGTCTGCTGATCCCCATGTCCCTGTATTAGATCAGAATGGCAGAGTTCTCATAGTTGAGCTGATCTGCTTCAGTCATGGATGCTGTAATTTAATCTAAGTTTAATGTTTTGACAAATATGAAAATAAAATTGTTTCTGAAAACCAAGTATTTGCTTCTGTTTTTATTACAAAAAAATAAAATATAAGTTGTGTATATATACAGAATTTTTTTTTTCTTTTATTGGTCAGCTGCATGAGTCCTCTTCAGGAGGTGCCTCTCTCCATACCTGGACCTCCCCCTCACTGGCGGTTAGTAGATAAGGTTCTTTGGGGTGGTACGAGAGAGACTGGACAACAACTTTACTAACTGGGAGTTTGTAAACGAGGGAGCCCTGCAAAATGGAAGAAGAGAAGCAGTATTACTTGTCATTGCTGCCTTTTTGTAATGTGGTATTAACTGTAATTAGGAAATTGGCCACATCTGAGACTTCTACATGTAAAAATCAATTTTTTTTGCTAGAAAATTACATAGAATATATATACTTTAGCCCCTTTATGCCGATGTAACACATATGCGGCCTCACAGAACTTTTTTTTCCGTGGGGCCACATTTACGCATATCTCCCGGTGAGACCAAGAGCTTTTGTTTTTTAAATTGTGTTGGTGTGGTTTTTTTTTTTTTTTTTTTTTAGGTAGGGCAGAAAAAAAAAATCCACAGCAAAATGCGCAATATTTCTTCTGGGGTGTACTAGGGTACAAATATTTGGTATTGTAATCGTCAGGAGCGGGAGACTTTATTTTGGATTATTTTTTGGTGGTAGGTTATGGTAGTAACAAGAAATATATACAGCTAAATTTTAAAGTTGGGTTTTTTTTTTTTTAATTTTTTTTTTATCAAAGGAAATCAGGAGATATCCATGTACTACCATATGAAAGCCCAATTTGTCCTGAAAACAATGTGGTATAATCCAGCTGGATGCACAAAGTAGTTGTAATGATATGTATGGTTTTACTAACAGTTTTTAAAAATTGTGCTTGGGCTTTTGCATTTGTTTTACCCTTAAGTGTGAAGGGGGTTAAGAAAAAAAGTCATGCTATCTCCACAGCGGCCTGCGCTCTAGATTCAGCCGCCTGAAGATGTCAGGAATATGGTAGAGAGTTCCGGGGACGCTGCATCAATGGATTCAAGACCAGTATAGTTGCACTTTAGAGGAAACACATGGAGGCTGCCATTGCTAAGCCGCATCTTAAATCAAGAACTAAACCCCTTCATTAAAATTTTTCCAAAAACAGTTACATGCAAGGTATGTTGTTGTAAATAACTGTTAGTTTGTGCTCTCAACTGAACTATCAAGCCATCAAATGACTGGTGTCATAACTGATCATGTTTAGCAACTAGGGATCAAACGGAAACAAAGATGGCAGCTTCCTTGGCTGTAAGGATAGGAGGGTTTAGTTCTGCTTTTAAATACTTTGACACTTTTCAAGTCAACTGACCTGGAACAAGCATTAAAAAAAAAAAACTATCTTCATTTAAGAACTCTTAATGTGCATACTTTTTGCAGGTAAGTGACTCAAAGTAACCAAGACTTTGTCAGCATAGCAGCCATGGAACTAGCATTCTCAGAAGTAGAGTTTGAATAATATCAGATGCTTTCCGGTAAGTCAACCTGATTTGTATGACGTGGATAAAAGACAAGGGTCAATGTTGCCCATAGTAACCAGAAAGAGCTCCAGGTTTTTTTGTTTTTTTTTTTCCGATGAATATTAGAAGCATGACTGAATTGGTCATTATGGGCAGCACACTGACACTAATAACCCTGTTTGATTCAATTATCTTATTAGATTAGAACTAATCTGTCTAATGCCTTTCAGTAGCCAATTTACTGCTTGTACCATTCAGAAAAGAAGACCTCTTGATAACCAAACCAGCTACTATGAAGACTTACAAACTTCTTTGTGTCTTCTTTAATTCTGGCACGTTGCCTAGAAGATTCATCCAATTAGAGAGTTTCTAAAAGCAAACATTTTTAAAATAAAATAATAAAACTTGGTATACTCACGTGCAATGGTATTGGCTCCTCCTCTTCTGTGTTTGCTCCCATGGCAAGCCGCTTGACGTGCGGGCTCGCTCTTGAGCCGGGATGTGTGCATCCATACACAGCGCAGCTCCACCCCAAACACTGCTCTCTGTTTACAGGATTTGACTGGCAGGAGCTAACTGAGTTTGACAGCAGGGGGAGCCAATGGCGCCGCTGCTTTGTTTCAGCCAATCGGAGAGTCCCAGACGGCCAAGGCACTCGTGAACATCACTGGATAGAGAGGGGGCTCAGGTAAGTATTAGGGGGGCTGCTGCACACAGAAGGCTTTTTATCTTAATGTATAGAATGCTTTAAGATAAAAAAAACCTGCCTTTACAACCCCTTTAAAGCGGTTGTATACCTGCACATGTAAAAAAAAAATTTAAAAAAAAAACAAAACAACCCTGTAAGGCAAAGGCAAATGACCTAGTATGTACCGCATACTAGCTCATTATAAAATACTCACCTTGGAACGAGGTCCCCATATCGCAGCCCGGTCAACGCCGAGGGAGCTGACATTTTGCCCTCTGCAATTTCTTCCGGCGCTGCGATGACTCCCGCGCATACGTCTTCTTCAGCTGGGCATTCACAGCGCATGTGCTGCTGATGTCAGCGGCTGCATGCAAAGTGAATATCTCCTAAACCGTACAGGTTTAGTAGAGATTCATTTTCCTTACAGGTAAGCCTTATTATAGGCTTACCTGTGGGTAAAAATTTTAAAGAAGGCAGGGAGCACATTAAAGTGATACTAAAGTTTTTTTTTTTGTTAAAAACAACAAAACAAGTCATACTGACCCTGCTCTGTGCAGTGATTTTTGCAGAGCAGCCCGGATCCTCCTCTTCTCGGTTCCCTCTTTGGTGCTCCGTCCCCCCCCCCCCCCCTTCCCGTTGAGTGCCCCTACAGCAAGCAGATTGCTATGGGGGCACCCGTGCCGAGCCTCAGCTCCTTGTATCCAGTCAGACATGGAGCTGCAGCCCGACCCCCTTTCTCTCTTCACTGGTTCACTGACTTTGATTGACAGCAGTGAGAACCAATGGTGAGGAGAGTCCCGGACAGCCGAGTATCATGCAACATTGCTGGATCTGGATGGAGGCTGCTACACACAAAAGGTTATTTATCTTAATGCATAGAATGCATTAAGATAAAAAAAACCTTCTTCCTTTACAACCAACCACTTTAAGGTTTTAAAAAAAAAAAAAAGTTTTAGCTTTAGAACCACATTTAAGTTTGCAATTTTATTTAGTGTAATTGGCAAATACATAAAGAGAACCTGTCAGGATGGCAAATATGGATGCTTCCATTTCTGACTTGTTTTTCAAAGCTGCAAATTTCTGAGCTGTCTTTCTAATCCATTGCTTGCCAAGTCCAGTAGTCAAGAATTGCCATTTCATTAACTCTGGATCAAGGACTTGCTAGGTGGTGAAGCACGGATGCATATGACAACTCTAGGGCCCCTTTCACACGGGGTGGATCCGCTCAGCGGAGTCCGCCAGCACAGCAGGAGATCGACGAATGACAGACCCGTCTCTGCTCACTGAGCGGGAAGGGACCTGTCAGAGCGCCACTGATTCCTATGGGGAGATAGGACGCAAATGGATACAATGTCCGTTTTCATCAGCTCTCATCCGATCCGATCCGACGGATGGTAGACATCTCCGCTGACATCTGCCTGCCCATAGGAGTCCATGGATGGCTTGCTCGGATCCGCCTGTAAAACAGACAGGCTGATTCGAGCGGGCTTATCGCGTGAAAGGGGCCTTAGCTACTTCCTATAGGAAGGAAGTCAGACTAATGCAGGGAACATATGTGAGGTTGCTTCCTATTGGGAATGTTGGATACAAAAAATTATATATTCTTTTATAATGATGCAAAGCAAATCACCTCTACTAAGTCCCAGAAACAGACAGTCCCATCCTCAGAGCAGCTAACCACATGTGTGTCCTTCTCACTCAGGCAGCTGTCCAGCTTGTAGCTCTTGTTCTGGTGTCCTGTGTACCTGTTTGGGCAAAAAATAAATGTAAGGGTCCGCTCACACCATCACGTTGTAACTGTGCAAACATTTAACTGTACCTCACTAAATTGTATTAAAACCCAAAAACAAAAATGTAACAGATTGTAGCTTACTAGTCCTTGGATGTGGTAGCTGCATTAGCTGCCTTTCCTCCCCTTTCTGCATAGATGGTGATCCTGAAAAAAACACATTTCCTATCCACACTAATTTCTTTAACGCATCTACAGAGGGAGCCATGGTTATCACACAGGCTGGACTTCTACCATGTCTGCCATTTCTCCCTATAAGATCTGATTCACACCTATGCATTTTTAGTGTTTTTTTGCATTTTGCAGATTTTCACTACAGAATGTGTTCCATAGGAAACCAGGTTAAATGGACTTTAGTGAAAATCTGCAAAATGCACTAAAAATGCATAGGTGTGAATCGGGCCTACATGGCGGATTGAAGGGGCTAGCAGTTTAGACAAGAAAGATAAGGATGTTTGTGACTCCTTTTCAGCTTACAGGAAATGACAAGGTCACAGCATTTCTGCTCAATCGGTATTTTCTGTATTTGCTGAGAATGTTCTTAGCCTGAAAAATTAAAAACGTATGCAGTCTAAACAACGATATAATGCATTCAAATACATTTTTGTTTTTAGGCTTGGATACGCTTTAAATACAAATCCACGGTCTGTGTCCCTCCTATATAGCCATGGCTCTTATGTTACAATCATCCAAGTGCATTATGCCACCTCATATCTTTGGGCACGTGAGTTCTGGGAACACATGACCTCACAAGGTATGGTACTGGAGTGTGGTGGCCATTACCAAATACACTGCTTCCAAAATGAATATAGGAATGCCTAAAGAAGGCTGGTGGTACCTAATTTCTACACAAATTAGAAAGTTGTTTCTGCATACCTTGGTTTTTTAAAAACACAATTTGCAATGACAAGTTTCCTTTAGGAAAAAAGTATTTTATTGTGGATTTTCATTGGGTTAAATGCTTCATTTAGTCATCTAGGCGTGTAGCTTGTAGCTCTTTACTGCACAATGATCTAGTCTCTCTCAACCTTTTACCCAAGGGAACCCTTGAAATGATTTTCACTTCTCAGGGAACCCCTGCTAAGATTAGTCCACTAAGGATCATTATTTATTTTTTATTTATTTATTTCAGGTACTTATATAGCGCCGTCAGTTTACGCAGCGCTTTACATATACATTGTACATTCACATCAGTCCCTACCCTCAAGGAGCTTACAATCTAAGGTCCCTTACTCACATTCATACATACTAGGGACAATTTAGACAGGATCCAATTAACCTACCAGCATGTCTTTTTGGAGTGTGGGAGGAAACCGGAGTACCCGGAGGAAACCCACGCAGGCACAGGGAGAACATGCAATCTCCAGGCAGGTAGTGTCATGGTTGGGATTCGAACCAGCGACCCTTTTTACTGCTAGGCGAGAGTGCTACCACTACACCACTGTGCCGCCCATTATAAAAATAATATAATATAAGATTGGCCACGCTAAAAAAAAAAAAAAAAACGTATATAATAATAATAATGATGAGAAAAAAAAAAGTATTTACACATCAAATTAAATCATAAAACACCCAAGTAATCTCAGTCCAAAAATTAATCCATTGGTGAAAGTTGAGAAGGGTGAAAAAGAAAACAACAAAATTTCCATGCTCAGAGATATACGTCCAATTTATATAGTGAGCGTGGATGAAGTTAATACAGCAACAAGTGAATCACCGCAGTGCTCCTTATATAATCAAAGTGGCTACTTACCAGAGAGAGTGGACTCTAAATTATAAGAGCAATGTAACAATTGCCCCACGCATCTACCAATTGGAAAATGAAGAAGCACCTGTAAACTGGGGGGATTTTGTCTCCACTCCTTGTTCAAAGTCCCGAACAAAGTCCCTTGTTCCAGACAATGTTTGCTGCTGGGGATGGCAATAGACTCTAATGGCACTGGTAGATCCATTTGAGCCTACAGCCTCCAAAGACTGACCATTATTCCGTATGAGAGAGCTCTTCCGCCCAAAAGGAAGATATGAACCAAGGACCTTTACCCTGAGGGATACCTTGTTACACTGCTCTTGTGGCTCTTATAATTTAGAGACCACTCTCTCTGGTAGGCAGCCACTTTGATTATAAGGTGGAGGAGCACTGTGGTGATTCACTTGTATTAACCTCATCCACGTTCACTACGCAAATTGGATGTATATCTGAGCACAGGAATGTATGTTTTTTTTTTTTTACCCTTCTGAACTTTCACCAATGGATTCATTTTTGGACAGAGATTACTTGGGCGTTTTATGATTTGATTTGCTGTGTATATACTTTTTTTTTCTCATTCTTTTTTTATAGCTTTGCCAATTTTTTTTATTATGTTAGATTCATGCAATCTTATCCAATTATTTTGTGCTAGCAGCTTTTCTTATATCTACCAGCGCGATAACATTCGGATTATTATTTTTTTTCATTAGAAAAACTTCCCTTGGATTGGTGGTCAGTAGAAAGAATATCCACCTTACAGTGGTGGTTAGAATGCTACCCTTTACAAATCACTGGTATCATGCTACTGGCTCTGCCAAGTAGTGATAGACCTGGATCTATGAAGGCACCATCAGATGTGACGTCAATCAGCCACAACTAAAGGAACCTCAGAAACCTCTGGAGGAACGCTGGTTGAGAATGGCTAAATCTAGTCTATTGTTCAAGTTCTGTAACCCAAAGCAAATCCTAGAGCAACCAATCAGAAATCACTGATCTGCAAAAAAAAAAAAATCAAAAAAAAAAAAAAATCTATTGACTACTATAGTTTACAAAGCTTTGCACATCTTCATTGCTTCTACACTACCTTATACTTTACTGTACAAGGTCAGAAGTTGACATTTTATGATATGGAAGTGGCACCATTGGATTGGGCCTTGATTGGAGTCATCGCTCTTTACCACCCCAGAGTGTTCCACTTACTCTCCTAATAATTCTCCTGAGTCCTTATCGAGGAGGCGGAGTGTTGAGTCTAGGGATGAAGCCAATAGACACTGTGAATCTTGGCTGAAACTCACACATGTAATGGGACCTGCAAGAAAGAAAGATATAGAAAAATACAGGAAACCAAACTGGTAACCTTGAGCTAAAATACTGACAATCATATTGAACCATATAATGACCCCTAGTTCTATACATCAACAATAATTACCCTGTAATAATGATATTACTATGGACATACAGTATACATTGATAAGGATCACACCCACTGTATAATGATACTGAGTACATATACACTGATAATAATCACACCGCACTGTATAATTATACCGAGTATATATGCATCAATAATGATCATACCGCACCGTATAATGATACCGAGTATATATACACCGACAATGATCACACCGCACAGTATAATGATACCGAGCATATATACACCGACAATGATACCGAGTATATATACACCGACAATGATCACACTGCACTGTATAATGATACCGAGTGTATATACACCGATAATGATCACACCGCACTCAATGATACTGAGTATTTATAAACTAATAATGATCATATTGCACTGTATATACAGAAGTGAGGATTAGTCATAAATATAATAAGTTTATTTAAAAATGTTTCAAAGTTGGTTTGCAAAAACATTATATGATGCATCAGACTGCTCCCTGTATAAAAGAGATGGGATTGTTAGTCTGTATTGATAGGGACTTACTGCCAACATAATCGGCGCACATCTCTCCTTTACGAAGGTCATACCGACGCAAGTGTCCATCTACAGACCTGAAGAAGACAAAGAGAAAAGTCTTTGGATGTCCTGGCTGTGAAGCACAGTGGGAGTACCCATTACTGGAGACTGTATGCAAGATGACAAAGATACAACTGGTACATATTTACAATATTTATGTGATCTGCAGGGCGAGGCAGACAATATAGACACAAATAGCAATGTCAAGGCTACCTATCCCACCACAGAGTGACACAGATAGAAGCAGCTTTGTGACACAAGGTCCATCCCTTCTGCCACAGAGTGAGACAGACACGGGGAGCTATGTGACATGGGGTATGTACTTCCCATTACAGGGTGTGAAGGAATCTGATGTAGATAATAATAATAATAAAAATAATAATCTGAAAATGTCTATTTCCTTATGTGTATACATATTTTTCTCCTTACTCATTATATAAGTATACAGGTTTGCTCTGTTCCTATATTTTCTCAAGATGGCGGGTACCCCCTACATCCCACACATCAGAAGAACGCTGAACTGAAGATAAAACCAAAGAGAGCCAAACCTTGTTATGAAGATTCTCCATCTTCTTTTCTATCTTAACCAATGAGATGTACCTATTAGATTAACATAGCAATGACGTATCTTTGTGTATAAAACATTAGCACCGCCTTGAATAAATCAGAAGTGTAAGAAGTAATTCTGCTGTGAGCGTGTCTCAGAGAGTCTTACTTTAATATGCATGCATATCCACACTTTCCAATTAGAGACAGCAGCAGATAACCTTTGAGCTCGATTGAAGCTCTTAATCATTACCTTTCCTACTTTCCATTTTCTCTTCTACACTCTTTTCTTTCATCTAATTCTCCTAACTCTATCTTTGCTGCTCTCTTTTATTCCTCAGTCTCTATATACCAAAGTAAGGCTTTTTATTAATTTTGTTTTGTTTCAATTGCTCACAAAGTATTAATCCTTTGTTTATTTTGGTGTTATATTAACACTTTGTATAGCTTCTAAGCCAATTATTGGAGTGTTAGCTTATAACTACTCATTGTAATCTGTGAGTGCTGAAACTTCTGTTGTTTTTTTTTTTTTTTCCCAAGAATGCATCTATTCTGAGATATATGTATATCTTTGTTATATTTTTCTTTAATAAAAATGTATTAAACAAAAAAAAAAAGAAGCTCTTAATCATATCCTTAAAAAGGGTGGCACAGACAAGGGGAGCTATGTGACATGGGGTATGTACTTCCCATTACAGGGTGGCACAGACAAGGGGAGCCATGTGACATGGGGCACGTACTTTTCCATTACAGGGTGGCACAGACAAGGGGCGCGTACTTCCCATTACAGGGTGGCACAGACAAGGGGTGCTATGTGACATGGGGTATGTACTTCCCATTACAGGGTGGCACAGACAAGGGGAGCTATGTGACATGGGGTATGTACCTCCCATTACAGGGTGACAGCAAAAAAAAAAAAAAAAAAAAAAAAAAAAAAAAACACCCACCCAGCAAGAATCTCATGATCAGATATTTTGATACTGGATATTCCATCTTTGGCTTCATCCAGTATCTGAATAGCCTCTGGTTTACGAGAGCGACAATCCCAGCATCTAATAGAAGAGTCTATAGAGCCTGAAAGGACAATGGTAAAAGTCAGGCAAGTATTGTTCAGGATGGAAAACTGACATAAGAAACACAGTACAACAATATACTACAACTTGGAATATCTGGAAAGGGGACAGTAAGCATCACTCATCAGTAGGTAGTGTTCACAATTACCTGATATGATCACTGTAGATTCCTCATTGAATTGCACACAGTTTACCTTCTATAAAAGAACATGAAAGGGTCAGGGCAGAGAGCATCAGGTACAACAAAATATATAACACTGAAGAAAGAGCACTAATGATCACCCAGAGGCAGTCACTGTGTAAGCAGAAGGTACAGCCACTAGATGGCAGTCTGGGATGGTGCGATTTTCCTTCGGCACTCCCTAAGATCAGGGATATGCAATTAGCGGACCTCCAGCTGTTGCAAAACTACAAGTCCCATCATGCCTCTGCCTCTGGGTGTCATGCTTGTGGCTGTCAAAGTCTTGCTATGCCTCATGGGACTTGTAGTTCTGCAAAAGCTGGAGGTCCGCTAATTGCATGTCCCTGCCCTAGATGAAGCACATGTTGGAACTCTACCGGGAACATGGGACAATACAGAGGAACATATGTGAAAAGTGTATTTGATATTAGAGTCACTGTCAGGTTTTTGTCCTCAGAAAGATTCACGAGTGGCCACAGCCCCTGGGACCCTGCAGCCCTTAAATTTAGGTGCAATGTAGCAACTTGCCTGCAAACTGGAGTTGAGGCAGGTCCCCACTGCACCCCACATGGGGCAACGTCAATGACCAAGCAACAGGAATCCACGCTGCTCCAATGAACAAGTTTGTTATCTGCAGAGCACAACTCCTCGGGAGGTGTCAGACTACATTCAAAACTCTTTAAAATAAAAAACCCAAAGAAAGGGTTAAACGCTGCGCTAGAACAAAAAAATGATAAGTGAATAGTAAAAGCTGCCAGCACTAAAAAGTTCAATACTAAACTCCAAACCATCAAGTAAAAAATGAGTGCAGCGCTAAAACTGATTGAGTGAAAAACATATACTAAGAAACCGTGAAAAAATAATTAACCCACCACACATAGTATTGTAGAACCAATAAATCTCTATAGAGAATGGAGGCAAAAGTCTCTTCATGTATCAAATGTGAGAAAAAATCATATAACTTAAATTAAGTGATCCCCCAAAAAAGTTAAAAAATCAAATAAACAAAAACAGTCCATAAGTGAAGTAAGTGGATGATCAAAATTAAGTTCCAACGAAAATTGTGACACAGGTGATTCCAGTATCCAAAGTGAC
The DNA here is from genome assembly GCA_037952925.1 of Lithobates clamitans. Classification (NCBI taxonomy): domain Eukaryota; kingdom Metazoa; phylum Chordata; class Amphibia; order Anura; family Ranidae; genus Lithobates; species Lithobates clamitans. Next base: position 1,575,171 of record JBBGZY010000832.1, read on the forward strand.
TTGCACCCAAGTGAGGTATGAGGCTCCTTACCAGCTCAAGATGACCACCATAACAGTGGTCCCACCAGGCGTTTGGGTACTTAACAGGTCACCCACAAACCTATGCCGATCAATCCAGTGTGTAGAACTCAAAAGACAAAAATCAAAAAAGAGCTCCCATAGCGTAAAATTGTAAAACTGTAACACTTTAATATGCCAAAAGATTGCACTTACAAGATACTTGCATCAAGAAAGCAGCGAAAAATCAAACACTACGATCGCGGCGTCTCCACGAGTTTCCGCCTGCCTGCTGTGTATGTCCCATCAATCATGGAAAAGAGAACGTGATGACGTCAGCGTCACTGGCTCCTCCCTACGCGTTTCGTCACTAGGGGACGTCGACTGGGGATTGGCCAAGTCTAGGGGACGTCGACTGGGGATTGGCCAATCCCCAGTCGACGTCCCCTAGTGACGAAACGCGTAGGGAGGAGCCAGTGACGCTGACGTCATCACGTTCTCTTTTCCATGATTGATGGGACATACACAGCAGGCAGGCGGAAACTCGTGGAGACGCCGCGATCGTAGTGTTTGATTTTTCGCTGCTTTCTTGATGCAAGTATCTTGTAAGTGCAATCTTTTGGCATATTAAAGTGTTACAGTTTTACAATTTTACGCTATGGGAGCTCTTTTTTGATTTTTGTCTTTTGAGTTCTACACACTGGATTGATCGGCATAGGTTTGTGGGTGACCTGTTAAGTACCCAAACGCCTGGTGGGACCACTGTTATGGTGGTCATCTTGAGCTGGTAAGGAGCCTCATACCTCACTTGGGTGCAAGTCACTTTGGATACTGGAATCACCTGTGTCACAATTTTCGTTGGAACTTAATTTTGATCATCCACTTACTTCACTTATGGACTGTTTTTGTTTATTTGATTTTTTAACTTTTTTGGGGGATCACTTAATTTAAGTTATATGATTTTTTCTCACATTTGATACATGAAGAGACTTTTGCCTCCATTCTCTATAGAGATTTATTGGTTCTACAATACTATGTGTGGTGGGTTAATTATTTTTTCACGGTTTCTTAGTATATGTTTTACATTCAAAACTCTTGCCTGTTGCATCTTTAGCGAGGGTCCCAGCAAAGGACGCCTTCCTTGGGGGATTAATGGTATTAAGAATAGAAAGGGTCTAAACTGCATAGCATCGCAACTTCTCCTCATACAAAACTCATTAGGTAGCCAGAAAAGTCCGAGTACTATTACATGACACAAAAATATAGTGGCTTAGTGGTTTGCACTTCTAACTTGCACTGGGGGTCCCTGTTTTGAATCCTGTTCAGGACACTATCTGCTTGGAGTGTGCATGTTCTCCCTGTTTGAGTGGGTTTCCTCCAGTTACTTCTACACTCCAAAGACATATTGGCATGACAATTGGCTCCTGTCCAAACTGGTCCTAGTATATGTATGCATGGGAGGTAGGGACCTAGATCGTTAGCTCCCTGGGGGCAGGGACTGATGTGAACGCACAGTATGTAAAGCGCTGTATAAATACCTGTAATAATTAAATACTGTATATAATATTATACAATGCTCACCCCTGCATGTCCACGAAACTTCCTGACCACGAGACCCTGTGCCACATCCCAGAGGATCACGGTTTTGTCTGAACTGCACGAGCACAGCTGACTATTGTCACATGACCTGTAGAAGAAACCCAGGGCAGTTTATACCAAATACAAAACACTTTCATCGCACAGTACAGCGGTGTGACAAATGGCCCTAAATAGAGAAAGTGTCATTATATCTTTAGGCCAGGGGTACGCAATTAAAAATCACGGAGCTTCAGTCAGTAAAATATTCTTCTATAGCAGAGGTCCGAACCGCTAGTTTGTGCGATGACGCAGATCCTTCACATCACGGCGCCCCTCTTCTCTTAGGCTAGGCTCACATTTCTGTGGCTGGAGAACGTGTGCAAAATTGAACGTGTTCCCGACCTGCAAAAAAGTTCTTAAAAAGAACCCCCAATACATTGCCACCTATGACACATTTTTGCATGCACTAGATTGCATGGTGCTAAATCACCATATGCCTTGGTGCAGTGCGATTTAAATAAAAAAAAAAAAATTAAAATAAAAAAAAGGAAGGTTCAGGACTTCTGTCCCTGCATTTTTTTGTGGGCAAGGCTGCCCTACCTTCAACGCGCATACACAAATGTGCATGCTTAGATCTGAACTGAGCCCTGGTATCACAGTCCCTTTCTTTATACTGTATCACAGTTCCCTGCCCTTCACATCAAGATCCCCTCTTCACACTACTGTCCTCAGCGCCCCTCCCCCCTACTGTTCTCAGCCCTCCCCCTCACATTACTCTTCTCAGCCCCCCTCACATTACTCTTCTCAGCCCCCCCCCTCACATTACTCTTCTCAGCCCTCCCCCTCACATTACTCTTCTCAGCCCTCCCCCTCACATTACTCTTCTCAGCCCTCCCCCTCACATTACTCTTCTCAGCCCCCCCCCCTCACATTACTCTTCTCAGCCCCCCCCCCTCACATTACTCTTCTCAGCCCCCCCCCTCACATTACTCTTCTCAGCCCCCCCCCTCACATTACTCTTCTCAGCCCCCCCCCTCACATTACTCTTCTCAGCCCTCCCCCTCACATTACTCTTCTCAGCCCTCCCCCTCACATTACTCTTCTCAGCCCTCCCCCTCACATTACTCTTCTCAGCCCTCCCCCTCACATTACTCTTCTCAGCCCCCCCCCTCACATTACTCTTCTCAGCCCTCCCCCTCACATTACTCTTCTCAGCCCTCCCCCTCACATTACTCTTCTCAGCCCTCCCCCCTCACATTACTCTTCTCAGCCCTCCCCCCTCACATTACTCTTCTCAGCCCTCCCCCCTCACATTACTCTTCTCAGCCCTCCCCCCTCACATTACTCTTCTCAGCCCCCCCCTCACATTACTCTTCTCAGCCCCCCCTCACATTACTCTTCTCAGCCCTCCCCCTCACATTACTCTTCTCAGCCCCCCCTCACATTACTCTTCTCAGCCCCCCCCCCTCACATTACTCTTCTCAGCCCCCCCCCCCTCACATTACTCTTCTCAGCCCCCCCCCTCACATTACTCTTCTCAGCCCCCCCTCACATTACTCTTCTCAGCCCCCCCCTCACATTACTCTTCTCAGCCCCCCCCTCACATTACTCTTCTCAGCCCCCCCCTCACATTACTCTTCTCAGCCCCCCCCTCACATTACTCTTCTCAGCCCCCCCCTCACATTACTCTTCTCAGCCCCCCCTCACATTACTCTTCTCAGCCCCCCCCTCACATTACTCTTCTCAGCCCCCCCCTCACAATACTCTTCTCAGCCCCCCCCTCACAATACTCTTCTCAGCCCCCCCCTCACATTACTGTACTCCTCAGCCCCCCCCCATTACTCTTCTCCTCAGCACCTCCCCCCATTATTGTCTTCAGCAGCCTTTGTTCACATAGACCCCCCTCCTGTCCTACCTTACAGAGACACGGGAGAGAGGGAGGCACAGCTGTTCTGGATAGGGGGCGGGTGCTGCAAGCCCGGTAATTGGTTGCTAGGACTGCCCTAGCAACCAATCACCTGCCTACGAACACAGGAAGCAAACTCTCCGTCCAGAACTGTCCTCCCTCCCACTGTGGGCTAGGAGGATGACATCGGTGATGGCTTCAGGGCACAGCAGGCTTTCTAAACGGCGGGACCACGGCAGTCCCGACAGGACAGGGAGTTGGTCCAGATGTGGACCGTGGTCCGCCATTTAGTGATGCCTGCTTTAGGAAATACTGAGTTTGTTCCAGATTTCTGATTGCATACATTATAAAAAAAAAAATTTAAAAAAAAAAAATTAAAAAGTTATCACTCTGCTCTCCTCTCTCATCACTAAAAACACCCAAGTTCTGCTGTACAGGGACAGGAAGCAAATATGAAGATAGATTTAGTCATTAACACAATATAACAAGATATACACAGCTGGATTTAAAGGGACACTGCCACAAGAAATGAAAAAGAGGCTTCCACTACCAACCTGTCCTTTGAAAAATACTAGTTCTCTAGCTGTCATTCGGGTGCTTTGACTTTAATGCTGTCTGAGCCGCTGACCCAGAAAATGCATGGAGATAAAAGAGCTCCCACATTTTTCAGCTCTGGGATTTTGACTGACACATACTGAAGTCAGGTACAGCCAGGTATCTGGTATTTTCAGAAGGCGGCCTGTAATGACAGCCCCCATACTTCTCTTATGACAGTCATGGTTAAATTTCATGTCTTCCTGATTTTGTTTTTTAATGCGTGAACTAAAGAAGTATATTTGTTCTAAGAGGAAGCTTTAAGACACGATAATATACTGGCTGACATTGCTGGCCTATTTGTAAAAATGCCAGGTTCTTGGTTGTCATATTAGTACAACAGGTTCCACAGTCTCTGTTTCAGTGACCTAGAAGTAGTATTCCGGTCAATAGTGCTGACCTCAGTCCGAGGACTTGTTGGATATGTGTTCTGAGTAAGGCGGATGATGTTACACAGGGGACGTCAGCAGTGAGGAGGCTGTTAGGAGAGTCTTAATGGTGCCAACAGCGAACGACCTAGGTGCCAGGATGTAGTTTCCAGTTGCCATGGTGACCATGGTGGCACCTGCGATTTGTCGAGCCCTGGTATACTGACATGTATCACAGTCAAATAAAATCTCCTGCGCTCAACAGTAGTGTGATGGCAATGGAAGAAGCTTGAAATTCCTATGGCTCCCAGTACAGGCACAGGCCTTGCTGCCCTCCAAGGGTCAGGGGATAACCAATGGAAACACTGTATGAAAAGAATGAAGAAAGGGCGCACCAACCAAGTGCATTACCCAAGTAAGTATTTATTAAAAAAAAAAAATAAAAAATAAAAAAAAAGGAAGGAAGGAAGGAAGGAAGGAAGGAAGGAAGGAAGGAAGGAAGGAAGGAAGGAAGGAAGGAAGGAAGGAAGCATACTTACAAACAAGTGGATTGTAAAAGCAGATCAGCATATCCGATTGGCTCTGAGGAAGATGGGATTCCCCCCTCGAAACGCGTCAACAATCTGGAAGGTCCTCCAGCGTCTTGGAGACAGTCCTGGTGACCTGGTTGCTTTTTGTCCATTGTGGACTCTGATATGCTTTTACAATCCACTCATTTGTGAGTATGTTTCCTTCTTGTTGATTTTAATAAATATTACTTAGGTAATGCGCAAGGTTGGTGCGCCCTTTCTTCATTCTTTTATACTGACATGTATAAATGGTGTACTGAGGGTGCTGCACTGTATTTTCTGATATGTGTACAAATAATGCATTCTTTGTTGAAGGCCAACTATTTGGCTGACCAACTAATTGATGAAAATAAATGACAACTATTTTCATAGTCCATTATATCGATTGTTTCAGCCCTAGTTAGCTCAGTCACCTATAGCAAGGGTTGTCCCCAATACACACAAACAAACCTGTGTGTCACAGGCCTCGGAGGTCACAGTAGCCAAAAAATGACGGTTCAATTCCAAGTCAATCTCACCTCTAATTCTAGGAATCTTCTACAGAAAATGCAACAGTGCACATCTCAGGGATTATCGCACAAAAGCAGCTTTGCCGGGACAGAAAAGCCTTTAATCCCTTGGAGGAGTAGTGAGTCTCTGTAACCTGGTGCAACACACTACGCTTAGACCAGACCTCCCACACAAAACTACGGAACAAAAATGGCATTGCAGAATCCACCAGGAGATGAATATAAACCAATATGGCCCTTTATAGGTTCCCAGGTGGAAGGGGAAAAAAAGAAAAAGACAATTGCTGTGCTAAATGTAATCCTTACCAGTGTGGAAGGTCTCGGTTATTTTCTGAATACAAAAATAGAAGTATACTGAAAGTATAACTAAAGACAAAAGTTTTTAGTTTTGGATAGAGTGGAGAGGGATTAGAAACCCAGTCAGTTTTTTATTGCTTTCTGTGCCCCCATTAGGGAGATTCCCCCTCTCTATTTATTATCATTGAAAGCGAAAGTAAAAGAAATTCCCAAACTGTGGGTTATCCCCAGAAACGGAATAGAGGGGAAGTCTTCCAGTAGGGACACTAGTTCTAGTGACCTGGGGGGTCCCCAAGGAATTCCTTTGATTTGCAGGGTTTCCTCTCGCTTCCTGTTTTGGCTATGGGACAGGAAGTGAAGGAAAATCTGCCCAATAGGGCACAGATGGCGAAAAAAATAAACCAACAAGGATTATAATCCTCCCTTTAGTGGGGTACACACTATAAGAAAAATCGGGCAAACAATCATCCAATTTTCCTTGTTTTTTTTTTCAGCAAATCAGAAACGATGAACGAAAAATCTTGCACTATAAAGGCTTTTTTGTTGTTGTCTATTGTTCCTGATCATGCACAGTCTTTCTTTTCTGATTAATCTTGTACGAAAATTATTGTACAAAAACGGTACACATGACACGATAATCGTTCGTTCTGTTCCCATACAGGAAACATTTTGGAGTTTGTCCCTTTGGGAATTTTCGTACAAAAAGTCAGATTCAGCTGTGGAAAGTTGTGTACACACTATACGAAAATTGTACGAAAGTTCCTCGGACGTAAATGTTCACCCGATTTTCTTTTAGTGTGTAAGAGCCTTTACTCTATCCAAGAAAAAAAAAAAACTTTCGCCTATAGTTCTACTTGAATGGAAATCTGCTAAGGTTCAAGCCTGGAGGAAGAATGCCGAAACAATTAAATAATCTGTAAACCCAACATTCCATAATCCTGATACGTGCCTGCTGTACCGTGTACTTGTATGAGAAAGTATCCTGTTCTCCTTGTTTTGCTTCCTTTGTGTGAAATCCCTAGTGATCCTGCCAGTCCCTCTGCTTTCCTATGAAAAACTGACCACACTAAGCAGGAGAGATTAGCGTGGTCAGTTCTTTATGTATGTTGGGAACTCAGTCTGCTCTCCTCCAAATGATCAGACTTGTCCTGACACATCACCCCCTGCCCAGCCATTCAATGGGAAGATCAGTGTGCTGCTGCTTCTCCTCCCCCAGCTCTTACTCAGCTGAGAACAGAGGGAATGTGATCACTTATAAAAAAAAAAAAAAAAGTATTTATGTTTTTATTCTATTTTTACACAAATGTTTTGCCTTTGTTTCTATTTTACACTGAATGGGTTGATTTACAGAGCAAAGGTTTACAATCGCTGACCCCCATGAATCCCCTAATCCCACCCTGTATATGGATGTTCATGACTAGTTATCTGGCACAGAGTGCAGTGTAGTACCATGTAGCATCTTGGAATACTAATACCTTTCACAAATAATGTAAAATCAGAAGCATGCAAATCAAGTGCGTGAAACACACTTACCCTGCTGCATCCAGTACTTCATACCCATGACCGCTGTAGGTTTTCAGCATGGTTCCTTTATGTGGATTCCACAGCTTCAAGGACTTGTCACTGCCACATGTCATACAGTAATTCCCATCCACTGAAAAGGCAATGAGGAAAAGAGATATGAGACATGGAGTCCGTCTCTCCTACCTCAGGGTGACACAGACAAGAGGAGCTAAGTGACATGGAGTCTGTCCTTCCCAGCACAGGGTGACACAGACAGGAGTAGATATGGGACATGGAGTCTGTACCTCCCACCACAGGGTAACACCGCCCAATAGGAGCTGTGTGACATGGAGTCTGTGCCTCTCACCACAGGGTGACACCACCCAGGAGGAGATATAGGACAAGAAGTCTGTCCCCTCCAACCAAAGGGTGACACCACCCAGGAGGAGATATAGGACAAGAAGTCTGTTCCTCCAACCACAGGGTGACACCACCCAGGAGGAGATATAGGACAAGAAGTCTGTCCCCTCCAACCAACGGGTGACACCACCCAGGAG
>JBBGZY010000833.1:0-2500 GCA_037952925.1 Lithobates clamitans
TATTGCAATCAAGAACACTGATCGATTCTCCTTTTCAGTCCGAGGTTGACAGTCCCGAAATTAGACCGAAAAGAAAATTGGCCTATTATGATGACCCAATTTTCAACGTTTCTGATTGTGATACTCCACTAAAAGATGACATGAGCATTTGTGAAAGTGTCGAAGATATTGAAAGTGGAGAAGCAATCCCATATCCCCTGAATTTAGTCAAAGAAAGAAAATTTATTATTTTTGAAAGCAGTCTGGATCTATTGCTGTTTCAAATGCGTTGTCCAGATCCAGACTGTATTTCGAAAATCAAAAAGATTGACAAACAAATTATAGGAACAATGGTTTCTGTTTTTTCAACATGTTCAGCTGCTCATCGAAAGAAGATCTGGGAAAGCCAGCCAAAAATAAAAAATAATCCTGCAGGTAATATTTTACTTGCTGGCGCCATTTGTGTAAGTGGAGGTAGCTACAAAAAAGTAAGAGAAATGTTTGAACTCTGTGGTATTGAGATTTTCGGACAAACCTCGTACAATCGAGCTCAAAACCTATACATTTTTAAGGCAATTGACCATAGCTGGCAAGAAAACAATGGCAATGTGATCAGAGAATTGACTGATAAACCTTTGTTTCTTGTCGGCGATGGCCAATGTGACAGCCCTGGCTTTTCTGCCAAATACTCCACTTACACATTTATGGATCTTTTTTCCAAAAAAAATAGTGGATTTTGAGTTGGTGCAGGTGTCACAAACAACCTCTTCTGTAGCAATGGAGAAATTTGGTTTTCAAAAATGTTTAGATAGATTAATTGAAAAAAAAATTGATATTCAATTTGTGGGAACCGACCGTCACACTGGCATAACTAAATTATTAAATGAAAAATATAAAAATATAAATCATCAATTCGACATTTGGCATTATGCAAAAAATTTAAAAAGAAAATTGATGCAAATTTCCAAAAAAAAAATTTATAGTCCAATTTTGCCGTGGATTGGACCCATACTAAACCATTTTTACTGGTGTAGTAGAGCTTGTCAAGGAAACGATGAAGTTTTTAAACAACTATGGCATTCTCTATTACATCATATTGTAAATGAGCATGTATGGAAAATTGGCGATATAGAACACCGATGCTTACACGATGAGATTAATGTGGATGATCCAAAGGTTCCCTGGTTAATCCAACAGTCACCTGCATTTCATGCATTATCCACAATTATTTTGGATCCTAAATTAGAAAAAGATATGAAACATCTAAATTTTTTTTGTCAGACTGGTGTGATAGAAACGTATCACAGTATGATTCTAAAATATCGTCCTAAACGAATTCATTATAAATTTGATTCAATGGATGCAAGGACAAAATTGGCGGCATTAAGCCACAATCATAATGTGATACGTAAACCGGCTCTGACCAAAAAAAAAGATGACAGTGGTGTTGAAGTTTTAGTTGAAAGAAAAAACTTGGAGTTCCCAAGAGGTAGAAAGAAGTGGATAGTGCGGAATGTATTTCAAAAAATGGACAATGAACATGCCATCCACATGCTTTGCAAGATGATTAGCATTGTTGAGGGAACACTAATCTCTTCTTGGAAACCCAAAAATCCAGAAATGCCTAAAAACATTGCTCCGGTAGAAAGGCCAGAAACCAGTACTGCTGTAAAGGAACATATGACACGTTTTCCAACACTGGGCCAAAAATAAAGTGAATTATCATATGTCCATATAACATATTTTTATTTATAGTGTTGATAGAAAATATATTTAAAACCCAATAAAAATTACATTGCTGTTTTTATGCATGAGTTTATATTTTTTAAATATTACGATATTATTGTATATTTTGATCATATTTTATTACATTAATAAAATTTTTTTTATAAATAATTTCTTAATCAGAATATTTTGTACTAAATAAAAATTTTTTAAGAATGTTTACTGACACTGCTAATATTAAAATGTAATGTAGTTGAACAAAAAAAAAACAAAAAACATTATAATAAAATACTCATTTATTTAAAACAACAAATAAAATTGTCAACATAAAAACAAATATAACATAAAACCACAAATTGGCATATAAATATGTTCATCAAACTTTAATGAAAAGCCATCTCTGAGGCATCGTAATCGTCGGAATAAAGAAAACCCACGTAAGAGCCGTTTGGATCTGGGAAAACCTCTCTAACTACTTTTACGGCACAGGATGGAATGACTCTTCTGTTGCCCTTCCCTAAAAACCCATATATCCAAGCTATGAATGCCCGGTAGGCCGTTTTCCTCAATCGCCTGAAAAGAAAAAATTGAAAAAATGTGCACTAAAAAATATGTAATTTTATTTACATTTTTTTTTCATTCATAAGAGTATCATTTATCAATTTACCTATTGTTGTTGGCATCCACGACAGGTAGATCATCCAAATGCATCGTCATGAACATCAGGCGAACATGTTCCTCTGTTGCAATTTGAGAGATGAACATATTCGCATTTGTGATGCAGTTACTGCCCTCA